>JAQPPZ010017198.1:6460000-7060000 GCA_028583015.1 Wollemia nobilis
GGGGGGGGGGGGGGGGGGGGGGGGGGGGGGGGGGGGGGGGGGGGGGGGGGGGGGGGGGGGGCCGGGGGGGGGGGGGGCGGGGGGGGGGGGCGGGGGGGCGGGGGGGGCGGGGCGGGGGGGGGCGGGGGGGGGGGGGGGGGCGGGGGGGGGGGGGGGGGGGGGGGGGGGGGGGGGGGGGGGGGGGGGGGGGGGGGGGGGGGGCGGGGGGGGGGGGGGGGGGGGGGGGGGGGGGGGGGGGGGGGGGGGGGGGGGGGGGGGGGGGGCGGGGGGGGGGGGGGGGGGCGGGGGGGGCGGGGGGGGGGGGGGGGGGGGGGCGGGGGGGGGGGGGGGGGCGGGGGGGGGGGGGGGGGGGGGGGGGGGGGGGGGGGGGGGGGGGGGGGGGGGGGGGGGGGGGGGGGGGGGGGGCGGGGGGGGGGGGGGGGGGGGGGGGGGGGGGGGGGGGGGGGGGGGGGGGGGGGGGGGGGGGGGGGGGGGGGGGGGGGGGGGGGGGGGGGGCGGGGGGGGGGGGGGGGGGGGGGGGGGGGGGGGGGGGGGGGGGGGGGCGGGGGGGGGGGGGGGGGGGGGGGGGGGGGGGGGGGGGGGGGCGGGGGGGGGGGGGGGGCGGCGGGGGGAAGTTGGCCTTTCGTTTCATCAAAAAAGGTGCCCCGATGATGGAGATATTTAATTTTTAATATTTAGTTTAAATTTTAATTATTTAAAATTTAAATTTAAATTTAAAATTAAATATGTAAGATTTATGTCGACGTCATCAAAAATAATGAGGCTATATAAATGGGATACCTAAGGTTCATAAACTTAATCCTTGCTCATGGTTAATAATCATTGGCTAAGCATCATAATTGAGCTCGCGCAAAAATATTTTAGAAAGTAGAAGCAACAAATAAACAAAGGTTGGTCAAATTCCAAAGTCATCGTTGGTAGAGTGGCGCATTGGCAGTTGGATTTTGGCTAAGGTGTGTAGTAGCACAAATGTCAAGGTTTCGAATCCCCTTGACTATATTCGTAAGGCGTTGGAAGAAAAGTGCTCAAAGTGCTTTTGATTTATGAAAAGGGAGGAAATGTTTTAAGGCACGTTGTGCCTTTCCCTTTCGAATGAGTGGCTAGCTCGTGTGGCAACCTTAGCCATGGCTAAGGCGCTCGTGATGTGGGCAAGTTGGGGGTTCGAATTCCCTTGAGGAGGTAAATACATTTTTACCATAATTATTTTTGTTAAGCCCTAAGTTGGAGTTATAAGGTGGTTAGGAATAATTAAAGTTTTTAATTAAAATTTATTTTTATAAGGGCTGTGATTATTATTTCAAAGGTGGATGAGTTTTTTATTTAATTTGATGTTCATGAAATTGAGAATTAAGATTTAGGAGAAATAAGGAGTTGTTATAAAATAATTTTTGAGAGGTTTATTGATTATTATTTTTGATAAGGGTTTTTTATTAAAAGGACTTTGGTGGATGTGTTTATTAAGTTGGAGTAAAAAGGTGTGAATTGAGTTATGTTTTATCTTGTGATTATTATTTAAAGTCCACTAACCCTTATTGAGATTGGAAAGGAAATTTGTGTTTAGTGTGGCAGATTTTATGGACAACTTCTTGGCATCAAAAAAGTATGGGCACATTCTCCTATTGATTATTTATGGTGGTTGATTTCTGAAATATCATTGGAGTGAAAAGGGTTGATTGTGGTTTCATTTTCGAAAGTGGTTGGTTGAATTCTTCAAGGTTTTCTGGTTTGAGAGTTGTGTTTAAACCTTGTTTTATAAGCATAGTTTTTGAAGCCCATTGGTTATGTAAATAACTTGAAAATAACATGAGTATCATTGTTATGTGAGATTTGTGGTTAAGCATTGTTGTAAACATTTGAGTTGGTTGATACATTCTTGGATTAGGGTTTTGTGAGAAAGAGTTGTCCCTTGTGGTGATTGGTTGAGTTAAGTCTATTGAGCCTAGTAAAGTGATTGTGTGAGGTGATTATTCAAGTTCCATGAAACAAACTATTCTATAATTCTTATTTGAGTTGAGATTGATCTTAGAACATATTGATTCTCTAACAATTCTCTTTATGCTTCTATGAATTGAGTTGAGTTGAGTTGATTTGAGATCATTGTGGATCATTGTTGTCATCCATTGTAGAGTGCATTGCCATTCATTGTTGAGTTCATCTTTGAGCCTTGCCTTCATAGATTTGTGGATGAGATTTGAGTACTACTTGAGCATGATTGATTGAGCCTTTGAGAAGGCCTTTGGGATAGATTTCTGGACAGATTTGTGGCAATTTGTGTATGATTGATTGAGCCTTTGAGAAGGCTTTGTGGATAGTTTTTGGGACAAATTTATGGATAGTTTTAGACATATTTATGGAAAGTTTTGGGACATATTTTAATGAGGTTCTAAGTGAGCCTATTGAGTAGGGTAGAGAAAGTTCTTGGTGAGCTTGTTAGAGCAATTTTGGACAAGTTCTTAGTGAGCTTGTTGAGCATATTTGGACAAGTTCTTAGTGAGCTTGTTGGAGCAGATTTGAGCAAGTTCTTGGTGAGCTTGCTAGAGAAAATTTGGACAAGTTCTTAGTGAGCTTGTTGGCATAGATTTGAGCAAGTTCTTGGTGAGCTTGCTAGAGCAGATTTGGACAAGTTCTTAGTGATATTTTTGGAGCAAATTTGGACAAGTTATGTGTGAGCTTGTTGAGCAATTTTGGAAAAGTTCTATTCGAGCTTGTTATGTATATTTGGACAAGTTCTGTGTGATCTTGTTATTTCCTAACTTTGAGCAAATCAAAGAAATTATTGTATTAGATAAGGATCCTTATTTCTATGTGAAATATTATAAGGAGATTATCTTGTGGAGTACCCCACATTGGGGGAACCATGTTAAATATTGTGTCTCAATTGTGTGTGGTGACTTGTGCTCTTGCTTACTATTGCTATCTAAGTTATTAATGCACACTACTATATTTGGTTATTTCAATTAAGGAAATTAATTGATATTGGTTTTGAAAGAAAGTAAAAAGTGGTCTTATACTGTTCAACCCCCCTCTCTCAGTATAAGCTTGTGTTCTTCACATATCATATATTTTACAATATTTTTTATATTTTTACTGATGTTGTTTCCATTTTCATTTTGATGAAAATACTCCATTATAAAAATTACCTTGTTTCTTACCCCCTTATTTGGTGTAGAGGGCATTATACGACACTTCATATTTTTGAAACTAATTTTCCTTCTTAGTTTGAAACAAATTCACCAATTCCATAAAGGAAACTTGTCTACCAGACACGTTGAGAGATGTAATCAACACCTTGTAGTATTTTGGAAAATATCTTAATATTACTAAGGTCAAGATATTATATACCATTGTCTCTCCCATAGCATTCAATTTGGCTTTCAATTTCGCCACTCTACATAGGAATAGGTCAACAGTCTCACCAAATTTCATATTGAGTGTATATAGTTGAGTTTGAAGATTTAGAATAGTGGACTGATTCTACCCTTCATAAATGGTAATCAAAGCATCCCAAGCTTCCTTACCATATTTGAAATCACAAATATGAGGTTGGACCTCATTTGTAGTAGCAAGTAGAATAAACATGAGACATCTTCTATCCTTCTTATAAAAGGCCTCTTGATCTGCCCTTCCTATTGTAGGACATTTTGTAGTTCCAGTAACTACATCCCATAAATATTGAACCTGAAGGATAGCTCTCATCTTTGTATTCCATGGTGCAAAGTTAGAACCTTTTAGCAACTGTGAATCTGATAGATATTTGTGAACAATGGCCATTATGAAGGTTCCTTACAACACCAAATGGTCCCCCTTTATTTATACTTGCAAAGAGTAAGTGAAAGGGAATTCAATAAAATTGATGGCACCTACCTCAAAACCCTTTGAAAGAAGGTTGATGAGTTGGAGGAGTTTAAGCCAAACAATCAAAAAGAATTAGGGTATTAAATGGAGTGAATATCAAAATTGGTTTTCCTTATTTCTCCTTGATGATTTATAGAGAATAATAGCTCAGACATCATTGTTGCAACTATATTAGGCGTTAGATATAGTAGTCGAAGAACGACAACATCACCTATGTGGACCAGAGTTACCGTATATACCGAATGTTGTTGTGCAATAAATTGCACAAATAGGTGTAAAATTTGGGGTATTTTCTTTTCTTTGTATATTTTACTTTATGATTGAAATGCAAGAAAACATGAAATTTAAATGCAAAATACAATCATAAGTGCCCATAAATTTAAACACTTTAGGTGTCGGTTTCCATCGAAAATGCACCTATTACAATGCCAATTTTGTTACAATGATGATATTCAAAACCAAATGTCCTTTTCAAATCAACAATTTTCTTCCCCCTTTGTCTTAGAATTTTGCAAAAGAAAAATTCTTGTGATCCCTCCTTTTTGTTGCAAAATAAACAAGGATGAAAATAATGCTTATCCCTTCATGAGAGAAAAAAATATTGCACTAGGGTTTCCTCCTATGGGAGTGGAAAAAAGAAATTTTGATTTGGAAAAACAAGTAAAATAATCCTTATCCCTCCAAAAATAAACTTGTTTTTTCTTTAATATATGCCACTCTTCAAAATTAGAGAGAAAACAAACTTTATGGTATAAAAAATACCTTTAAAATGGGCCACACTCAAAAAAATTGGTTTGAATGAACCCCGTGAGGTTTGAACCTCCAACCGACCCTCCCCAAGCACCTTTCACACCAGCCACCTGACCAATGCATCTATGGACTCTGACGAGTATAGAAAGTAGAATCAAGAGATTTGAAATAGTCCATGCAAAATATTTTGGAAAAAATAATCTAAACCTTATTATTCCATGTGAGATTTGAACCTCTGACGTCCGCCTGAATAACGGATAAGCTTACCAGTCAAGCTCTAGCGTCCAATGGAAACAAAGATAAAGCATTCGGATTTTGTAAGTGTCTGAAGAAAAAAGCAAAAAAATACAATAATGTGGGTGTTTTATCCCACATGCACCACATCAGTGCTCTGGATGAGGTTTAAACACTACAAACCACATGCAATATAGTGCCTGCCTTCGAGCAATAAACCTTCCCTACCTATTTTATTGTTTGCCACATGTTCAAACTCGTCCACATCATCTAAATTGTCCACATCATCAAACTCATCCACATCAGCCTATCTCTTAGAAAATATGTTGTCTATGTCAGTATTCTTGAAAAACATACCATCGTGTCTCCACTCATACCTCTGTCAAGCCCTACAACTATCTTGCCTATGCCAAGCGCTACAACTATCTTACCTTTGCCAAGCCCTGTGATTGTATTGTGCTCTAGTCACCTATCTTGTGGTCTAGTAGTTTGTCTTGTGGTCTAGATGCCTTGCCTTGTGGTCTAGCAACATTGTTGCCTCTGCCAAGCTAATACACCTTGCCAGGGCCATAAATTTTTCTTCGAGTGTTTGTTTTGCCTCGTTATTTTTCAAAATGTGTTGAATTGCATGGAGAACCTAAGGAAAGTGGTTCATATTTTTTCTAGCATAAAGGTACTAGGTGCATTTGATAACCCGAATGGCATCACTATCCACTTGTTCAACCCATCTCAAATTTTGAAAATAGTTTTCCACTCATCCCCCTCTCTAATCCTAATTTGATATAACCACTCTGTATATCAATATTGCTAAAGTAGCTAGCCCTTGCTAAGACGTCCATCATATTATCGACTCTAGGTATTGGGAACCTGTACTTAATAGTAATTTTGTTTATGGACCTGCTATCTACACACATCCACCATGAGCCATCCTTATTTGGAGTTAACAAGAGTTGCACAAGGTCTCATGCTCTCCCTTACTAATACTTTTTGTATCAATTTTGTTACTTGCTTATTCAACTATGCATTCTAGGTTGGACTCAATTGATAGGTTGCCTGGTTTGAAAAAAATAACCCAAGAATTAGATTAATGTGATGTTGAATATCCCTCTTCGGTGGTAACCCATTAGGTAACTCATCTGGTATGACATCAATATACTCCTTCAACAACCTGGATGTTGTTGGTGGTATATGAGCCTCCTTTATCTCTATCTTCTTTTTTGTCAATGCATAGCACCAACCAGATTCTTGTGCCTCCATGATGAACTCCTTCACAGTAAGCAAACTCTCTCTCTATCCTTCTTCCTAAAGAGGTAACAATACTACCTTGACACCATCCTTCCAAAAGGTGTGTGTATTTCGACCCCCATCATGGATGATCTTCCTATCATACTTCCAAGGCCTCCCCAAAAGTATGTGATAGACATCCATAGGAATCACGTCACACAAAACTTCATCTTTATAAGTATTCATGATTGAGAATTTTACTAAACATCTCTTATCAATAGTCACCTCATTTCCTTTCTTGATCCATGAAATGTGATAAGGATGTCGGTGCTTCTCACATTTTAGATTCATTTTATATACCATTACATTAGAGACAATATTCTCACAACTACCACCATCAATGATTACTTTGCATACCTTTCATCTTGATGTGCATCTTATACAAAAGATATTGTTCATAGTCAGGACTCACCACCATCGTTAGCTTGCATTTTTTCCTTCTTTGGAGCAACCAATGTTCTCTTTATCATGAGATTCTCACCCGCATCTGCAACAACTTTTATCTCAGTTTCATCCTCTTCCTCAACCAGGTTGACTCTAGCCTGTCCCCCCTAATTTATCTCTTTAGCATCATATTGGGTGTACTCAAATGCTTAGTGACCTTCCTCACCATATCTAAAATAGATATATGGCTTCCATGATCCATTCTTAGTTTGACCTCCCCCATTACCTTGACGTCCTCTATTCCTAATTCCTCTTTGGTAGGTACCATGACCTTGCTCTGTCTCTTCCTATTTTTCTATATTTGAGGATTCTCCCTTTTATGAGCTAGAACCCCCACATCCTCGATTTGAAGAAGATACTAATCCCTTATTCCATCTTCTATAATTACTCCTCTTATGCTTTTATTTGGCCCTACATGCCATTTGATACGTATCTTCTACAGTAAGGGTACAATGCATACTCAACTCATCTTGAATAGCATAACTTAGGCCATTTACATACCTCACAACCCTTTGATCTTCGATCTCATTATGCTCCACATGAATAGATAGCTTGTAGAACTCATTGGTGTAGTCCTTGATGCTTTGGTCCTTTTGTCGAAGGTTTTGAAATCTATAAAATAAATTTTGGGAATAGTCTAGAGGCACAAACTTTTCTTGCAATTTCTTCTTTGTATTATCCCAAGCCTTGATCTTTGCTTTTTCTTTCCTCTATCGTTTCATTTGTAGATGATCCCATCAAATTAAAGCATGCCCTTTCAACTTTGTAAATGCAAGTTTCACCTTCTTTTCCTCAACCATATTACTCCATTCAAAATACTTCTCCATACTATTTACCCAATTGATTAGCTCCTCTGGTTTTAACCCACCAACATACTCGAAAACCTCGATCTTGATTCCATCTCGGCTTCATTTAAGTCCTTCCAAGGCTCGAATCATATTGATTTTTAAATTGTATGGTTCTTCCATGTGATCCTCAGATCTGCCTTCCTCATCCATGGTCTCATTATAAGATCCTAGATCTAGGTCCACATTGGTGTGGGCCTCCACCATATGGTTAATCACACTAGTTAGCCATGCTATTTTTGCATGTAGATCCTCCATATGCTTATTCATTTGGGCATAAATCCCTTGCCCTCTCCCTCTTCTACTTATCTTATTTCCACTAGCGAGATCTCACCCGCTCTTATACCAATTTATGGAAATTCACTACAGGATATCATCAATGGGGGCAAAAAATATACTCAGAGCAAAAGTTATGGCCCTGGCAAGGTGTATCACAAGCCCTGTATCCTTGCCGCCTTGAAGTGCATTCAAAAAAAGAGTTTTAGTGGATCTGCTTTTCTTGGAGTGTATTCTTGGATGGAGCAATTAATAACCACCTTTCCCAACCGTCATCGAACCACCTTGCCCAACATACCTCTGATACCATGAAATAAATGCAAGCAATGAGTAATATTTGTATTGATATGGGGTTTGAATAAATACAATGCAAAGGTAGTTGAGGAACTACCAATAAACCACCCCAACTAATTGGAGAGTGCTCATGCGCTATTTTACCATATTACACAATAATGTAATATGCTATCAATATAATCAATATAATTGCTAACAGTGTTATGGTTGGTGAGTCCAAAGGCTTTGAGGTACTTGAGTTGCCTTCCTTTGACCATGGCCAGGTGAGATCTTGGAGCCATAGTATACTACAATAACATCTTCATCACTTGATCAAATTTGGCCATTGAATTTTTAATGGAGGGTCTAATCCCTAATATGAAGGAACTAGTAGTCTCTTGCCATTAAACAAGATATTTTATAGAGTTTTATTTCCTATAAAATCAAGTCCAACATTCTCAAAATAGCAAAAGAAATAGACATCTAGTTGTCAAATCAATCAACTATTGAACAATTAAATATTTTACGAGGTAAACATCTATTATCATTTATGATAGAGATCCTTCTAGCTTTATGGTGAATAGGGACATATTAATGTATTTTATTAGCTTCATAAGTTGATTAGTGAGCTTTTCTACTTTAGTAAAAAAATATAGAGTTTAAACAATGTTTCCAACAACAATCCATTTTAGTTGCAAATCCCATAGTTTAATGGAAGAAAATGTGAATACTAAAGTATACAAATGAAGAATTTTTGGGGTCATAAGAGCTTTAGGATTTAGTGGGAAATGGGTATGTAGAACCCATAAATGCAACAATATATAATGCAATTTCTCAAGTTGAGAAGGATTTGTTTAAGGAAAATTGAAAAAGGGATAAAAATGCCATGTTCTTCATTATGCAAGTAGTTGATGAGTCCATTTTTTCAAGAATTGTAGAAGCAACCTACTCAAAGCAGTCACGGGAAAGTTTAAAAAATTCCTTTCAAGACATCAATAAAGTAAAATTAGTGATATTGTAGTTGTTGAGAGGATAATTCAAAACCTTGTAGATGAACGTATTTAAGACCATGATTGATTTATTTACCTACACAATGGGTATTACAAGAATGGAAAAAATATTAAAAATAAAAGAATTTTAGCAAAGCTATTAAGAAGCATACCGACAAGGTTTGACTTAGTTGCCATTGCTACTAAATAATCAAAGGATTTAACAACTTTATCAATGGATGACTTAATGGAATCTTTACAAACACATGGATAAAGGTTGAACCAAATAGCACAATCCTCTTTGGAGCATGCATTCAAAATACAAATTTCTTTAAAGGAAAAATAAAAAGGGAGGATATAAGTAGGAAACTTCAAGTCCATGAAGAGGATGAGGACATAATAGTAGAGGTAAAGGTGGTAGAAGATATGAAAGAGGAAGAAGAATAAATTACTCTAATAAAGGAGAAACCAAATTCAAATTTCATGAACTAAGAGGAAGAGGTAGGAACATAAATCAACAAGGAGACACATATCAAAGGTATAATACTAAAAAAAGCCAATGCTATTATAGCAAGAAGTTTGGGTATTATAGTTATAAATATAGAAAAAAATAGCTTGTGCAAACAAATAAGAAGAAAACTATACAAATTAAAATGAAGAAACAAAAGATGCATGTGGCTCTGTGTTGATAACTTGCAATGTTGATGAAAAGATTGGAAATAATATATGGTATCTAGATAGTGTCTATAGTAATCACATGTGTGAAGATAAATAAATGTTCTCAAAACTAGGCGAAAGGATCAAATGTGAGGTAAATATGGGAAATAATAGTAAGGTACCTATTATGGGAAAAGGATACATTCTAATTCACACAAATCAAGGAGAAAAAAACACATCTTTGATATTTATTATGTGCTAAGGCTGAAACACGATCTATTAAGCATTGGGTAACTTCTATAAAAGGGTCACAAAGTGTTTTTTAAAAATGGAGCTTACATCATTAGATATGGTGAAAATAGACTTATAGAAAATGTGACCATTACAAAGAATAAGATGTCTCCTTTAAAAAATTAGAGTGGAATGTTGTTATCTTGTAGTACTATTGTAAAAAATACTACATAGTTATGGAATCTCATGTTTTTTCATTTGAGTTTTAGTGGCCTAAATTTGTTGTACAAAAAGCAAATGGTAATTTATTTCTACTTATAGAGAAACCTAATCAAGCATGTGAAGGTTTTATTATAGGCAAGCAACATAGGGATGCATTTTCTATAGGAAAATCATGAATATATTCACAACCTTTGGAGCTTGTGTATTTAAATATTTGTGGGCCTATGCAAACGAGCTCATTAGAGAACAACAATTTTTTTTTTGAATTTTATATATAATTTTAGTTAGGAGACATGGGTATTCTTCTTAAAATAAAAATTAGAAGTATTTGGCATATTTTTAGCAATTCAAGGCATTACTTGAAAAGAAAAATGGATACTATGTAAAGACATAAAAAATAGATGGATGAGGTGAGTACATCTTAAATAAATTTTATAATTTTTGCAAATAAAATGGGATCAAAAGATAATTTATAGATACATACACACAACAACAAAGTGGTGTTAAAAAAAGGACGAATAGAACCATAATGGAGATGACAAGGATCAATGCTAAAAGTAAAAAAATCATTACCAACTACATTTTGGGCAGAAGTTATAGCATGTGTAATGTACTTGCTACATAGGTGTCTTACAAAGAGTGTTGAATATGCGATTCTCCAATAAACATGGAGCAACAAAAAATCAAGTGTTCCACACTTAAGAGTCTTTGTTTGTATAGCCTATGCACTCATTCTAGAAGAGAAGAGAATAAAATTGTATGATAGGGGGAAATGCATCTTCATTGGATATAGTGAACAATAAAAAACTTACAAATTGTATAATCCTATCACAAAGAAAGAATTATAAATAGAGGTGTGAAATTCATTGAAGATACAACTTGAATCTAGAATTCTAAAGCTGATCAACAAGGGATAAGCATTGAAATAAAAAAAATTGAATGGAGAAAGCATAAATCAGCCCTCAGTTTCAAGCAACAATACTAATATGGGTAACAACCTTTTTTCATCATTGAACTCACCATAAAGTGTAAGAACAAGGTATATTTCTTCTATCATGAGAATACAATCAGAGACAAAGAGCCTCTAGAAAATATATGAGGTAACAAGAAATGAAAATGAAGATGAAGAGTATGTTGATATTGCTTCATTTTTTGAATGTGATTCTATTTCTTTTGAATATGCAATTAAAAATAGCAAATGGATGAAATCCATGGATGAAGAAATTGATGTTATAGAGAAATTTATACTTGTGAATTAATGGATCTTCTAGTAGCAAAGAAAACCATAGGTGTGAAATGGGTGCACAATTAAAAATTTAATTCTATGGGTGATGTTGAAAGACATAACCCAAGGCTAGTTGCAAAAGGGTATTCATAAAAATCAAGAATTTATTACCATAAAATATATGCACCTGTAGCAAGGCTTGACACAATTAGAATGATTCTAGAATTGACAACCGAAAAGAGTGGAAAGTCTATCAAATGGATGGTAATTTTTTTTACTAAATGGGGTGTTGGAAGAATAGGTCTACATAGACTAGCCACTAGGTTATGAGTTGGAATGATAAGAAGGGAAGGTTTACAAGTTGAAAAATACTTGCATGGACTCAAACAAGCATTGAGGGCCTAGTAAAGTCGAGTTAACTTACTTTCAAGAAAATGGCTGCCTCAAGTGGCCATATGAGTACACTCTTTATATTAAGATAAATAAACAAGGATAAATGATAATAGTCTGCTTGCATGTAGATAATTTGATTTATATTGGTAGTAGCAATATGTTTGATGAATTTACAAGTGCCATGAAGAATGAATTTTAAATGATAGATTTAGGCTTGATGAAGTATTTACTTGGAATTCAATTTTCTTAATCAGTTGATGGTATCTTCATTTCACAAGGTTAATATGCGAAATATGTCTTAAAGATATTTAAATAGAGAATAACAAATCAACCAATACATTAGTTGCAATAGGTCAATAATTAAGCAAGCATGATTGCGACAACAATATAGATTCAAATTTTTTCAAGAAGATGGTTGGAAGCCTTATGTATTTGACAACCATTAGACTAGATATAATGTATGTAGTTAATCTGATTTTAACATTCATGGAGACACCAAAAATACTCACTTGCAAGTAGGAAAAATATTTCAAAGATATGTGAATGGAACTAAAGATCATAGGATCTTTTATGCAACATCAAACTAGCTTGAACTTTTTGGGTATATAGATAGTGATTGGGCTAGAAACATTGATGATAGAGAAATTACTTCAAGGTGCATATTCCATCTTGGATCATGTGCACTCTTGTGGTCATCTAAAAAATAACCGATTGTTGCACTTTCAATTACTAAAGCAGAGTATGTTCCTGCCACATTAATTGCATGTTAAGCAATATGGCTTAAAAGAATTCTAGGTGAGTTGAACCAAGTACAAGAAGCAACAACTAAAATATTTTGTGACAATAATTCAGCCATAGTATTGTCCAAAGATCCAGTGTTTCATGGAAGAAGCAAGCACATTGACATCAAGTTTCACTTCATTAAAGAGTTGATAAAAAATGAAGAAGTCAAATTGATGTTTTGCAGGTCAAAAGTTCAAGTTGCAAACATATTCAAAAAATCTTGAAGAAAGAATATTTTGAAAGATTGAAGCAAATTTTAGGTGTCAAAGTTTTTTGAGAAATCTGACTTAAGGAAGGGTGTTGGAATTAATCCAGTTTTCCTTCCCTCTGACACATCTTTGTCTCTCATACTTGCAAGGATGTTTCTCCATACCCTAGTTAATACCTAATTTAATGTTTATCCTCCCTTATTAGAAAGCAATGAGGATCCATTGTAAAATTAATATTTCTTTGACTAGTAGGCAGGTGTTCTCATCCCTTATTTTTATGTGGCTTGGAAAAATAACCCTAGTTTTTGCAATGAAATATAGGGTGCTCCACTGAAAATGCAAGAAGAGGCCTGTAATGTTAATGCAGCAGCAGCTAGTGTCTCAAAATTTTAATAGATATATATTTGGTTGCTCATTTTTGATATAAAACTTTCTGCATTTACTTTGGGGATGTTTTGTTCTTGTCTTCTATGTGTCTATTTGCAGCAGGAATAGAGCAGCATAGTGAAACTTAGTTAAAGCAAAGTAACAACAGAGGACATAACAGTAGGGTTGCTCTTCAAAAAGATCTTACTGATTGAGATTGCCGATTTGTCTTGATGTAAGTAATTTTGAAGTTAATCTTGTTATCATCAACAATAGGGTTCAAATTTTACATGGATTTGTTGAGGACAAATCCTCATTGCATGTTAATAATAATTTTGAAAAAAAAAAGTTTTTGAGAGTGAGATGTATGCAAATTTCTGTAAATCCAAATCAAAACAACATGAACGGAGGCTCTTGATGACGTATATGAAATATAGCTGCTACGATCTAAATAAGCTTCTTGCCGGCTGGAATAACACTCTTTCTTATGCAAACAATATAAACGTTTTTGCCTGGAAACGATGAAGACCTTTGGAAATCTCTCAACGAATTGAACCACCATCCCGACCGTGTCGCACGCAAATCTTTTATCTAATTAGTTGAGGAAGAGGCTGCAACCGGATATCTGAAATAACTACTAGAATGTCAATTCATAGTAAAAATGATTAAATCCACCGGCAGTCTCTAGTTGCCCGAAGTGATAAATATGTTTTCATGGAGGATTAATTGTAGGGAATTCAGGTAGCACTGAGATCTAGTCCATGAGGGTAGCGAAAATTTCCAGCTCTCCAGCTCCACCGAAAAATCCTTCAAAACTATCACAGCCCTTCACGTTGTCTTCCTCTACAGATTCCGCATTGGCATGTGCAACTGGAGCAATTATGGGTGTAGAGTTCCGTTCTAGCTTCTTCTCCTTCAAGTTTTTGGACGATGACGGGCTGGAATTCTTGCCAGTGAGTTTCTGGACCAGGGCACGAAAATTGGCGGTGTCGGTTTTGATAACCTTGGGTGGAACTATCTGCACGATTCGTATGATCTTATGTATTCCATGAGAAGACTTGCTCGTTCCCAGCATCGTCTTGCATCTCCGTGATTGGCACTTGCTATCCTCCATGGACATTCTCAGATCTTATCTGCTGCTTTTTCAAGTAATGGACGCTATCCTCAACTACAAAAAGTATTGATTATCCTCCTGAAAGAGGGGATTAATGTTTCTCGCTTCTGAAATTCGAAAAAATGTCAGACAGGA
The DNA here is from genome assembly GCA_028583015.1 of Wollemia nobilis. Lineage (NCBI taxonomy): Eukaryota > Viridiplantae > Streptophyta > Pinopsida > Araucariales > Araucariaceae > Wollemia > Wollemia nobilis. The sequence goes on from JAQPPZ010017198.1 coordinate 6,474,286, forward strand.
AAACAGGAATGAAGAGAATTCTGCAACGAACAGACACTGCGTAGCCCTTCTTGAAAGGGAAGGAAAAGGAAGATACCAAAGGCGAAGGCAAGAATTGAATGAGAGATGACAAACCCTGGGGACATATGAAGAGGAATGCATCAAAATGTTGTTGACGATGATGCGGTCAAAATATGGGGTTTGCTTCTATTTGACATTTTGGAGGCTTCAAAGAGTCGTTGAAGTTGAAATTGAGAGACCCGCCTCGTTTTTTTCATGCTCATTACAATAACAGCTCTGGAAGCATGATATCTGACATATAAATTGCACCTACTCAACCGCCCACATATATTAGAAATAAATTGAGCAAACCTCGAGTATGTGGTGCATATTTTAGAAAAAAAATCCTAGAACGAGGATGATAACAGCTTTGAAGAGTAGCATACAGTCATTAACTCTACCAAGGAAACGATAAATTTTCAGATGATGTAAGGAAACGATAACGTTTCATTTATTGTTTTCACTCTTACAAGCAAAGAAGAGAAGAAAGTTAGGTAAAGCAAATTACCTGCAAAAGCCTAGAGGTAAGTCATCAAAAATCAACCGTCAAAGGTAATGGAATCTCGCTGGTTGACATACATAATTTTTTTTCGTTCTGACATTTCAATGCTAACCCTCGGGACTCACTATTTGATGCTCCCCCCACTTCCTGCCGTAACAAACCCTATATATCTCTCTACATTGTCAACTACTTCCCATTTTCATTCCTAAATAGTAGTAATGGAATTGTCCATCAAATGCTGTTACGATGACTAGTCAAAATAAAATAAGTACATATATATGAGACAGGAAAATGCCAATTGTGGTTATGGTAAATTTTACTTTCAAATGCCTTTCGAGGGATTTAAGTTACACTCTCGTGAACAACCAAACCCCAGGTAAGGCAAGCCATTTTTCCTGTCAGTTCTGAAATGAAATGAAAGATTTTAATTACATCTGCAAGATCCAAATATGATTTATGGGATTTTAAATGTGGAAGTACAACTACTCAAATCATATCATATGATCTTTAATATTTTTGACAAGGTTGTTCCTTCTCCTGCTGATTTGTGTTAGCAATTCCCCAAATTTTTTTATTTTATTGTCTTCAAATAAATCTGCTATAAACTCGTTCCCAAGTGTTTCTTTGTATTTGTCGCAGATATCTGAAAAACGGGCATTTATAGATGAAGTGTTCCTCTGTCTCTACTGCCCCTGTGCTGCATAAAGTACATATCCTTTCTTTCCATTGTTCTTTGGGCGTTGTCCATCTCCCTGTTTCACATCTAAGCCTATGAGAGCTAGTCCTTATCTGAGCAATGAGTATTTTTTCCTTCCACTTAATTTCAGCATGTATATATGCTCTTTCCTTGTGGTCATACGTTGGGTTAAAATTTGCTACATAATATTGTTTTTTCCTGCTTGCATTTTTCTACATTCCACTTCTGAACTTTTCATTCACATAATTTTTTATGTCCTTGTTGACATTTGGACATTCATTTATGTTGATTTCCCAACTTTTCATTTATTTTTGATTTTGTTTCATCCATATATTCTTTCGCCTATGCAACTCTTCATCCCTAACTGCCCTAGGCCAGTTATTTTTTTTACGAAGCTTAGTTAAAGATTCTGGTCTCCCCAAATGCAGTGGCCAAACCTGTTGTAGCCAGTCCGAGAAAATCGCAAATGCATCGACGTCCAAAAGAGGGGTCCGTCCTTCCACGTGCACAATTATTAAAGTTACGTGTCTAGAAAGCAACAAATGTCATGTTGGCATGCAAATTGCACTTGAAAGGTGTTTTGAACGTGGAAGTTAGCTTTCACATGCATTTGAATTCTATCACCTATGAATTTCTTATAAAATAATCTACCTCTTGCATTGACTTCGAAGATTCCGGGGTTGACGGTCAACTTTATACTAAAGATCCTTAAATTTCTATGCATGTTTCTTGAGAGAATAATTTGTCTTTTTTTTAAGATGCATTATCGAGAGTGCACGCCTAGGTTGTTAAGACCTCCTTCATACTTTGATATTGGTTGATAAATGCCGGTCCTATATAATCTATTGTCTTATGCATGTTTTAAAACTATTCTACTTTGATTCAATATACAACCCCTACATGGTTAAGGTTCATCGAATTTAATAAAACAATTTTATTGTAAGCAATTAATATCTTATCAAACTCCACTTTTCTGGATTCAAAAGAGTAATTGTAAAAGCTTTTTCAATGGACACCCTAATCACCTTTAAATTTTAACTTTAAATGATTTAACATATGAAATTTGAGCTAGCGTAAGTAATTGAGACTATAAAATAAACAACTATAATAAGTTAAGATATTAAAATTAAATCATGTCATCGTAAAAATTGAAATACAATTTGATTTTTACAAGTCTGGGTAATTATAAGTTTTGGTTCTTGTTTGAGAGGTTCAAAGTTCAAACCGCGACGTAGGTGTGATGGGGTGGGTGTATGGTGGCTTTGTGTTAAATTCCCTATTGATAAGTATAACTCTCAACTTTATAAAGGATCATGATTGGGAGGAGACTGCTAAGCTCTATATATCATCATAAAAATTTCTCACAATAACCAAATCCAACAAAAAGAATTACCATAGAAATTTTTTTAAAGTTTCTTCTAAAACCTCTTATGTATATTTTCTCGATTTGTGTGTCAAAGAGCAATACGTAAAGACATTGATGAGTGTTGTGAACAATAGAATCTTTGAGTTCATAGGAAAAATTAAAGGAATGGTTTATATTGCAAATATTCAACATGCACTAAAATATTATTTGCCTTTATTTTTTAAAATGATTATTTTATTTCAAAATATATATTATATTGGAATTGTTAACAAAAATATTTAAAAAATGTTTAGTTTCTTCCTTTTCTTATTTTTGATTTCATATTGTAATACTATGGGTGAAGCAAAGTTAGATTTTCTGCAATTTTCAATATATTTTATCCCATAGTAAAACATCACAAATATTTTAGTTTTATGTGTACTTTAAATCTTTAAACTCCTCTTGATCATTCGACGAAGGTTTTGTGCATAGTTTTACAATGTCTTACATTTCAAATAAATATTGTAATATTTCTTAGCTGATTATTGGACCACCTCTCTAACCCTTTACATGAGACCCTATCCTCATTACAATATGGTTTAGTAAAAAATATAAGAGTATAAGAAGTGTATGCAAGATAAAACCTAAAATTTATGGACTTTCTACTTGCGTTGTGATTCCATTCACTATAAATATTTTATTGCTAAGAAATTTTAGATATTCTTATCATGATAGATGGTTCTAATATTGTGTCAATTTATAGATAAAAATAGATGAAATTAGGAAGGTGTAGACATCCAATTTTACACACTCGAATCCATCAAGACCTTCATTAGTTAGTTATCCAACCATGCCAAACTTACCATTATATTTCTAACTAAAATTAGAGTATTTATTGCTTGAAAGAAAAAGTGTTGGCTTAGAAGCAATAGTTTTGCCAGTGCTTTTGAAATCTTGGTAGTGCTTTTGTAATTATTGATTATTTGACCTTTTCTTGGCTAAACATGACCATCAAAAATGATTTAGTGATAGCCTAATTCAAAAGTGTTAATAGTGATTTTTCTAGGCACCACTTTTGGCCTACCACGTGTAGAATGTAGCTTCTTCTCCATATCCCACTACTTGTCATTAATAAACCATTCCCTAAAATTCAACTTTCTAGCCTATAGTAGATCCCAAATCCAAGGATTTATTTTTTCATAATATTTCAAATTTATCCTCTTGATCTCAATTTTTAAAATATCACCTTCCTCTTCTCATCTTCATTCATTGCAAATTCTCCTCTACCAAGGCCATGAATTTCTATAAATGAAGACCTTGATATTCCCTTCCCATAACACAATTTCATGGACAAAAAATTTGTTATATTTTCTTTAGAATTCTTAACTTCCTCCATTTTACTTACTTAGATTATGCTAAAAAATTGTATTGATTTTTTGAGCACTTAGCAAGGTTCCTTCAAACATTGTGAAAGTAATAAAAATTCCAAGGGGTATTTGCAGTCCTTAAGCATCCAAGCAGAGGATGGAGGCCACTATCAATATTAAACAAGAAGAAGACAAATAATCACATTGGTTTGTGATATTTTCCTCTTTATCTTGCTTTGTGGGTTGCTCTTATAATTTTTTTGTTGCCTAATTTTATAAAATTCTATTAATATTTTGGTCAAATCTTGTATCTCATATCCTATAATCTCTGGATAATGAATTATCTTGTCATATCACTTATCTTACCACTTGTTGTATGCATCTCATAATTATTATATGCATATTTGTGATAGTTCATCTTATTTTTTGTAAGCTTTCTATTGTCATTTTTGTTGAAAAAGGTATTTGGCCTCCCAAGGTAGTACCTTCACTCATAACATCTTAATCCAAAAAAAAAACATCTTTATTATATCTACTTTTATAATTATAGTTAAAATAATTTCCTGTATACTATAGACAATGATTTTTATCTTTGTTTTGAGTAGAACAGTAGTGCTAGAAGTGAAAGAATCAATAGTGATTTTAACTAGGCAACTCTTTTGCCTATTTACCTTTAGTACATGATATTTTTTTATATTGATTTTTTATCATCCTACCTATTTAAAGATAAGGTATTCATTGTACAGATAAGAAAGCTTACCATCTTCCCTTTGATAGGATAGACCCCTCTACATTTATATTTCTATTTTGTGTATGTTCTTGTTGATAATGTTTTTATCGTGAAGACAACACTTTTATCATGAAGGTAAAACAAGGTTTTATCTATCCTCAAATTATTGTTCTATTTTTCTACCTTATTTCATTGAATTATTTTTTTATGGTTCTCCATTTTTATCACTAATATCTATTTTTACAACCTTTACAAAAGTGTTGCTTGGAAGTGAAAGTCCCGATAGTGCTTCTATTATTTAGGTAGTGTTCCTTCCATAGAGACAGAACCAGGTTCTCATAATCTTATTTTTATGTTTCCCATCTATAATTTAGTTTTAATTACTATGTGTTATATTTAGTTCCTATTTTTGTTCATTTTGGAAGAAAGGAAACTTAATAGATTAATCATATAATAGGGGATATCTTAGACTTTTGTCATAATTATTAAAGCTAAATATCATATAGCTTGCATCCTAGGATACTTTTTCTTGATTCATGATCTCTTGAATCTTTTGTATTCTCAAAAAGAAAAAAACAAGTATTTTTCATCATTGAAGTTGAAAGAGAATATTAAACTAGGTACATGTGTGTGTGTTATGGTCATTGTATGATTGCATTATGATTTTTATTAATATAAATGCTAGGTTAGGCACAAAAGTGGGGTATTTAAAAAAAAATATTGGTTTTCTTAGAAAACATGGGTGTTCATTAAATAAATGCATCAAACTAGTTACTAGGTTTTCAAACCCCCATATCTCCTAATTATTGTAGTAAGAAGGAAATAATGCATGAAGGATCTCTTTCATTAGCCCCTTACCATCCTATAATTCATTTCCATATTTAGGTGAACATGATGTGAAAACCACCACAATTCCAAAAACCTCCTTTTTCCCTTAACATTTATGATAAATAATGTAAAATTAACCATATTTTTAATCAAACCCACTTAATTTTATGTGTTTAATTAGATCAAATTAATTAATATTAATAATAATCTAACCAAATTATAGTCTTACTAAGTTTTTTAACAACCCTTTGAATAACCATTGTACGAATCTTGAGGCTATATTGGGTTTATTGTAAGCCTAGGATGCAAGCCTCCCACATGCGGTCTTACATGTAATTTAAGCCTCTTGAGCACTATATAGTGGTGGAATACTGGGAGTTATAAGAAGGGTTATTATTACCTATCACATTCCATATTGGATCACATACTTAATTGTTACTTCCACATATCATTGTGATCCCTTGTACTAGTTGTTTATCACATACCAATGGGTATATAAAGAGTGATTAGGTATATAGGTACCAAGTATATATGGATTCCCCTAAGGAATATTTATAATATTGGTATATTGAGAGAAGGCAATATAAGGATAAAATAAATTTCTTCTTCTTCTTCTTCTTTTAATCAACTTTCAAAACTTTAAAATTCTAATTAATTAATATTTCTACTCTTGTCAACATTTACCTAATGGTCCAAAGAAATAAATTTTGTAGTGGAGTTTATCCAATAGCCCCTAACCTTCCCAATTTATGATATTATCTTGAATATCAATAGCCTTTGGAGAACCCTAACTTAGAAGAGGAAAATGAGGTTCCCATAACCCCAAGTACTCTAGATCCTCAACACCCTAAGAAGGGTAATATTTATAAACTTATAACATATACCAACCTTTTTGAGAGAATATAAAATTGTTGTGACACTAATTCTTAGGAATGATAACACTAATAAAAATGATTCTATGGTGGATAATTCACTCTTAGAACATCCCCAACGACCCAAATCTAGTCCTATGCCCTTTAATCAATCAAATGTAAATAATAATTAGCTAAATGTAAATTTTGATAAATAAAATATAAATGGTAATCAAATGAATATAAAATTTAATCAAATCACTTTACACCTTAATGCATCAAGTTCATTATTGACTCTATTGCTATCACTACTTCCATGGATGGTGGAACATACAATTTTCCAATATCTTTGGGACATCCTACATCTATACCTCCATTTGAGTAGTTGCTAAGAGTCAACATAACTTGCCTCATACCTCAATAGCCAAGCACAAGTTATATCCATAAATTAGACTAAACTTTTAGTGATCCAGTTTTAAATGCATTTATCAACACTTATTATTCTAACTTCATCAATGCAAATAGGAAATTTGCTTGAAAATTCATGCCTACAATATTTAATCATGGATCTACTGATCCATTTATATTAATTAATGTGGGTATAATTCATGTGATTCCATAATCAAAATCATATATAATTATGTCACAATGTTATTCTTATATAAATTATACCAGTCATTTCATTCCATGATATAAATCTTGTATGTAATCTAATCTCATGTCTTCTAAATACAAACTTTAACATCACAAATGGAGGAACTAAAATGATAAATGGCCTCTATACAATGATCCTCCTTTAGCCACAAGTACTCCTATGAGGATTTTGTAATCAAACCTTATATACTATCATAACTAATCATACATTTCCTCCTAATTTTGAGACACATGAGTTTCAAATATATAAGGGGAAATAAGACCCAATTAATCATCTTAGAATATTTAGAACAACATGTAGCGATATTGCTTATGATACAATATTTATACTTAAGATATTTTCCAAAATTCTTAGTGGTTATGGCTTTGATTGGTATTATCAAATACCTTAAAATTTTATAATGAAATTTAAAGACCTTGTTGAGATGTTCATGCAAAAAAATTTATGTATACGAAAGAAAAGGTAACCATTAGTGACCCATATAAGATAAAAAAAAATAAATATGAGAATTTATTTGAATTATTGCCATGGTAGTGAGCCTTAGAATGTAGATTTCAATATGATCCCCCACCTAAAGATATTTTAGATATTTCATAGGTAACCTTAATGAACAATTAGCTATGGAAATGGTCAAAATAGTATAAATTGATCTCCTCAAAATAGGATAGCCAAAATACAAATCCTATAAGGAGGAGTAGAATTCCTTCTCTCATCCAAAATTATAGAACATTATTAAACATGTAGTACACAATGGAGTTATTGTTTCCCACTAAAGTAACAATGTGAGTGTAGTAGCAACCCTTCAAAAATTTTTCATAGGAAAGTATCAACAGTCCAAACATAGGATATAGTTCACTAAACTATACCAACATACTTTTTATATTCTCAAACAACTTCTTGAAGCCAGGATTCTACAACTCTTGCATATTAATCTCATAGATATTAAAAATAAGAAGGTTTATTGGTTCTACTTCGAGGAACATTGCACTTTTCATCCCTTTAATATCCATTCCATCAATTGGTATAAAAGTTTTAGGAACATCATCAAAGACTTGATAGAAAATTGCCAAGACACCTTTGTATATCTTTAGATATTTAAAATGCTCCTACTAAACCATAACCAAAAGGTAGCTAATAATATTCAATATGGAAATGTCTCACCTCTAAATCAAAACACATTAGAGATGATTTATTATTTCAATTATCCCTCCTCCATTTGTGTTGTTACAAGACAAAAATATAAAAATTAATATTTGGAACAACCTTCTATAGTACCTTTGGTCCTTTTATCCAAAAAAACTTCTTGTCCTAAAAGAACACCATTGATCATTCAATCACAAAACCAATCTAATGATACTTTTGATCTTTTCCAACAACTTAGAGGTACCCCTATAAATATTTTTCTTATTGGACTTAATGAACCATTTCAAAATATGGACATATCTTTATAAAACTCTTAAATGAATAAATTCTCCCTCATGTCCTTAATCCCAATGATATCACTTGTATGGTGGTATCCATTGGGGTAAATAGTGTTATGATATCATTACATGAGGATGATATTATTCCACATCCTATGAATGGAAAGCTTCCTCTTTATATTATGGGTCATATTGGTGATATCTTTATCAAATATTTTCTTGTTGATAATGTCTTAGTCCTTAATATTTACATCATCATTTTTACTAGTAATTTTATACTGACTAAAAAGGATTTGTAAAAATCTTATCTTATAACCATAGCATTCAATTATGGGGAGTGTGATACTAGTGGAACTATAGTCTTACCCCTCAAAATCTACCCCCATATCCGTAAAAACCTTTTCTATTTTATGACTTGTAACCTCTCTTACAATATTCTCTTAGGATGATATTGGATCCATACAATATGGGACATCCCCTCTAATCTCCACTAATATATCAAATATGAGTATCAAAGTAATACCATCCACATACTAGCAAACCCTAAAATCTTTACTAATTCCAAGGTGATTGAGATTGGGAATCCTAAGGCTAACCATTGTCTATTCCTCAATCCTTCTTTATCAACTACTACTACTACTACTTCTTCTCAAATAAATGATGCGTTAAATCTCTTATTTCAAACAATTAACCTAATTAGCCTAATGATGAATCTAAATATCAAACATGAACAATCTATGTAAAATGGCCAATCAAATGCATCTTAAGTGAAATAATAAAGATACAACTTAAAATTTCTTAGATCTATCCAAATTCAATCTATCTCCTCAAACTATAGTATTTCCTTTTAGGAAGGATCAAATGGTATGAATAGGAAATGGTTATATTATTTGTGTTGATACTGCTAACAAGGAGAAAATCCATGGTAGTAACCCCCATCCAATTGAAATACAATATGCTTTGTGCTACCTGTCTAAATTCTATACAATACCAAAGTATATGCTTTCAATTATGGGATATCAAGGCAAAGGACTTAGTCTACATGAGCAGGGTATCATTGAGCCCTTAAAGGCTGAAAAATAGTTGGGTCATTATGGTATAGTTTATATTCCTACCCATTGTTAGCCTCTACCTACTTACCTTTAATCTAATGATGACAATGAATTCAATTTTTTCTTTCAAAAATCCTATCAACATTTTATTTCTATAAAAAATTAGATGGGGATAAGACGTATGAGGAACCCTTGCTCCCTGCAAATCCTTCTTCCTTTCCATTCATACATTTTTCTCTTGTAAAATACATAACCCTAGTTCAATTGAGTTGTTTACCAATAAGAGTGACTATCAAAGGGATTTATCTTATATGATCCTCCTCAATATGGTATATTTATTCATTATTCCTAAGATAACTTTTACTTTAATGGATCTCTTCCTTAGATAGCTAATGTTGATACCTATCAAACAATTAATTATGATTCATAATCCCTCAATCCTATTTATTTTTATACTAGAGGTGTTACCTACTCCAACCCAATTGGAATATGAATCATACATTTTAATTGAGGAGATTATTCACATTGATGTTGAGACAAAAAATATTTCCAAAATATTAAAATTAGGTAAGGTCTTAACTCCTACTAAATATGAAGAATATACCAAGCTCTTGGTATAATTTAATTATATCTCTACTTGGTCATACATTGACATGCTAGGGCTTGATCCCTCTTTGGTGATCCATCATCTTGTAGTTAGACAAGATGTGAAACTTGTCAAATAAAAATTTTAGAAGATGCATATGAAAGATGTTTTTTTTGTCAATGAGGAGCTCCAAAATTTTATTGATGTCAAATTAATCAAAGCAATTGATTATTCCAATTGGATTTATAACATTGTACTTCCTACCAAGAAAGAGGGTAGTGTTGGAGTTTGCACCAATTTCTAGGACATAAATAAGGCATGTCCCAAAGGTGACTTCTTTTTACCTAATATCAACATGATTGTTGATTTCACTACTAGATGTGGAAGGTTGTATTTAATAGATGTATTCATAGGGTATAATAAAATTACAATCGCTCTTGAGTATCAATCTAAGATAACTTTCACAACTCCATGGAGATCGTTTTGCTATCAAGGCATGCCCTTTGGCTTACAAAATATAGAAGTGACTGATCAAAGGGTTATGATGTATATATTTTATTATGCGATACATGATAATTGTGGAATATTACATAAATGATATTCTTGGTCAATCACTAAATTGAGCCAACAACTTTCAAGATTTAATACATTTATTTGAGTGGTTAAGAAAAAAAAAGTATGCCTAGATCCTTATAAGTGTGTCTTTGGGGTGGTATCAATAAAATTGTTAAGATTCATTGTATCTCGATGAGGTATCAAAGTTGATCCCAATAAGATATTGATAATTTTCAACATGTGATCCATCAATATCTAATTCAACTTCATAGTCTCTAAGGTAAGCTTCAATAAATTAGGATATTCATATCAAAACTTGTTGATAAGTATCATCCCTTATCCAATCTATTGCAAAAAGATGTAAATATTTGATGGGACAATGAATGTCAATAAACCTTTGATGGTATAAAATCCTATATCTTGTCTTCTCCCTTCTTCATATCAATCCTTATAAACATTTATTTTTGTACAATGTAGAAATGGGTAATACCTTATATTCTATGTTAATGCAATATGCTGACCAACATAGAGAGATGCACTTATTACATTAGTAGGACTTTTGTCAAATTTAAAACTCAGTAAACACCTTTAGAAAAACATTGGCTAGTTGTAATATTTGTATATCTCAAGCTAATGCATTACATGCTTAAAAATAAAACCTTTGCTAGTGCAAGGGTTAATACCTTACATCACCTCATATCAAAATTCTACCTATTAGATAAATTATTCCCTCTATCCTTAAAACTTTAGTTTTCTTGCACCAACACTATTGAATATAAGGCCTTTATTCTAGGACTTTGCATGAACTTAACCTTGAAAGTAAGTACCCTCTCCATCCTTGGAGATTATTAGATTGTAATAAACCAAGTAAATGATATATACCAAAATAAAGATGAAAAATTAGACCCTATAAATACATCATTACTAAATTGATGTTTACATTTTCTAAAGTTACCATCGATACCATCTCATCACCTAGGAATTGTCATGTCGATCGCATGGCCACAAAAAATATCTTATTTTGTATATTTAGATGATGAACAAGCCACCATCATTATCCATCAAATCAACAAGCTCAAAACTATGGAATATAACCAATTTTCTTGAGAGGTATACTCCTTAGAAGCATCTCCCTTTCCTAATATTTGGTACAAGGATATCTTAAATTTTCTCATGTATGGTATGTTGCTCGATGGTTTAGATCATAACAATTGCAAGATCCTAAGGAAATATTATTTTCATTAAGTTAATGTTGAAAACATCTTATATCATCACTCTATTGATGGTATGAATCTTCAATATCTTTCTCCAATTGAATAAGAAGCCCATGATGGGTCATGTGGATGGATGCTCTATGATGCATTTTTGTTTTATGCAATATTAAAATAAAACCCACACACTATGTCACATTTAAAAATTAGTGAGTTGTAATTCATATCCAACCACTAATAGATACCAATGACAGTGGGTTTCATCTCCATCCATTGGCTCAAATCCTACGAACCCTATTTTTGGCCAAGGTCAAATATAAGAACCAGTGTAGCTTGGAAAATTTGCATGTACTTATCTTTAGAGGGTATAACACTAACCAAGTGAGACTGGGTGAGGACTAGAAGGACCTCTTCTACCTGACCAAGTATGGGCTTCATATCCATACTTTGGTGGGTTTACATGACCAAAATTTCATTGTTGATTTTCGAGCTATGAGCATATAGGTGAAAATCCTCAATCTATACAAGTATATCATTAACAAAATGAAACACGATGAGAGATAGTTTATGATTAAACAAACCATAAACTCACAAAATAGTTTAGGGCTCACAAAGAATATTTAAAGAGATAAAAACCCTTGTTTGCTTTGTTTTCCCTAAAATTTACAAAATAGATAATTCACATTATGGTCAACACACGAATAGGCCAACCTTAGAAGATGATTGAGGTGGAGGTTGAAGCTCTAGGACACACACAAGATAACATGTTAGAACCTCTATCGCATAATTCTCCTTAACAATGTTTGGAGAGTATCAAAGGTGACAATTCTATGCATGGGGATTTTATTCAGAATACCCCAGTTAGAGGATGTAACACACACTCCTCATAGGATAGATCTGAGGGTGACTCAAAGCCCCTATCATGCCATGTTAGATAAAGATAAAATCCACCTAATTAGGGTTAGGAATACAAGGTTGCATCAAAGCATAGATCCATAAAAACTCCAAACCCTAGTGGACCTATAAATTTCATGATAGATCTAGCCATTCTTGGAGCCAATGTCATACCATCTAACGAGCCCTGGAAGAATAGGCAACTTGATGGACTAGAACAAGTTCTAGGATGACTAGGTTATAATCCCTCTACTGCTCACCCTTGCTCCAATATTTTATGTAGTGAGATCCCGTAGAGGCATACCATTGAGTTAAGAGAGTGCTCAAAGCACTCTCGTAGTGTGCGTGCCCCATAAACATAGGAAAAAACCAAGTACAAACTATAGCATAACATGAATGCCATATAAGCAGACAATGGCAATATTGTGGTGGATAAGTCTATTGGGGCTCACACTAATAAGGCCTCTTGAACATATCTGAATAACCAGAGGTCTCACATTGTTGATCATATGGATCGATCTCAGAGACTGGTCTTAGTGCAGAGGTAGTGTATCTTCCAAGACCAATTGGAATATGTGCGCATAAAGCATGATTTCCTCAAGAATGAGGATACTCAACATAAAAGGTTTCTTAGGTAACGTTTGTATGAGCAGTGCATGCAAGAGCAATACATCTTGGATCAAATTAAAAACTAGTTGTTGTAGTAGATAGCAAAACATATGAAGTGAAAGGAATCAAAAATATTCTTGTAAACCTTAAGGATGGAAGATGTATAGTAAAAAATATTTTGTATGTTCTAGGATTTACTACCAATATTATTTCTATTTCTCAACTCATGGATCAAGACTTAACTATTGAATTCAAGGTTCTCACTGGTATAAAACAATGTCACATCTCTAGATAGGGAAGGATGATAGTTTAGACACCTAAAATATGTCATGTTTAGGAGACTACTCAAATGGGCACCTTTGCAAATCATATGAATGATATTGGATCTTTCCAAGAGCTAGCAGCGGTTCTAACCACTCATTTGGGGTAGTCTAGCCCTATGCAGGATTAGCTGTTGATGCTCAAAGTGGTTTCCAGCCTAGCCACTGATGCTTAAGGTAGTTATCAACTCATTCGATGACACTCAAGGTGGCTAGCTCTGAAATTTTCTAAAACCCATGATTAGAGCCAAAATTAGTTGTAACCAACTGATCTTGGATAGTTTTGGGTGAGGAGGCTTATAGATGCTTCCTCCCAACTAATCTAACCTCTTAATTATTGATCTTGACTTATCAATAAATCTAGGATGAGGATTTGAGAAGTATATAAGACCCCCCCTCCAAATTGGAGAGAGGGATAGATGGTATTCCAAGTTTAATGCAATGAAGCCCTATCAAATTAGAGAGTGAATTGCACCTTGAGAAGAGCAACAAGATGCTACCAAAATCTAATTTGATAATCAACTTTGAAACAATGGAGATATTAAGAGTTTGAGGAGCAAGCTTGACATTTGATACTCATTCATTGTGAATTCCAGTAAATCATATCGTCAATATGTTCCAAAAAACTGAGGTGACCCTTGACCATTAATTCAATTGGCGAATTGTGTATTGTAGACCTTTATTAAAGAGGCAAAAGTTTTAGTTTGTGGCCGCTATCACTAACAGTGACCTACAGGACTCCACCACTAAGAGTACTAGAATCTAGGGTTTGATGCATGATTTACTCAGTTTTAGCCTAGATTCTCATTTATTCTTGCTTTGCTAGCCTAACTTAGGGTAGATCTATCATTTCCACTGCATTTGCATGGTTCATTATCAAATTTAGAGGTATATTTACCTTGATTTAATCATATTTTCTAGATTCAATTAATATCCTTAGATTAGCTTTATTTCATGTTTTTATTGCAAATTACATTGTATATTGACTAGATTTCCATGTTTTACTACATGATTTATGTAGGCAGCAAATCCACCTCCTAGGAGAAGATAAAGTGACAAACGAAAATTTCTCAAATTTAACAGTTTGTACAAGTTTTGTAAATCATACGAGTAGGAGTAAACCGTACAACTAGGAGGGTAAACCATACAAGGAAAAGACAAATCATACAAGGTGCATAGAAATGTAGTGAAATACATGGGAAATGTAATTTCAGGTTGAAATGGTGCATAGGTTTGATAATTAAAGTGTTAGACTTAGTAAAAGTCTTAATTAATGCATTCTGTTATGCATGGGTGGTTGTAAATAACTAATTTCCTCAAGAACCACTTTGGAATGGCCTAGGCAACATTATATAAGGCCCCATTTTCAAATTTGTAGGTCTGGATAATTATTGGTTATAATCTGACTAAGTTATGCTATTATGTTTTGAGTTCTAGCCATAATTGTTGTAGATCAGCCATGTTGTAAGTGAAATCATAATAGAATAATATACACATGAGCACAGTTACATTTTATACATTGCATATGATTCTGGCATGGATGAATGACAATTGATGGCTTAATGATGTTGTATGTACTTTCTAGTGAATGTTTTGGTTAGTTTATATCTTGTGGTGATAGAATGGATTAAACTGGCACTGGTGAAGCTTTTTATAATGATTTGTGATAATGGAAGAATTATTGAGGATGTATTGAACCCTGTTGTACAATTTTGGATGTAGCCCTTGGATTTGCATCTCTCTCAAGCCCTAGTGATATGTTTTACATGTTACAGGAAAATGATTAATTGGCATATTAAACCCTTACAAAACCTATCTGAGAGAGATTGTCTCATTAGATTATCCAATTTAGCACTTGGATGCACTTTTTTCTGTACATATCGTACACCAGAGTTCATACAAATCATACAAAGATGACTTTCCCGATTTGTAATTCAGGTGATTGAAGAAAACTTGACCGATTTGGCAGTTTTGAGAAATCGACTTGTTGGTTACAAAACTATGGATGAAAGCCTACAAAATTAGATCTGAAGGATTGGTTGAGGGTAGAATCATACAAGTCATGTCATTGTATGATTTTGGATTGTACAATATGTCGAATTAACTTCCGTATAAGTTGTTCATTGGGCATAAAATGGTAGTTTTAGGGCCCATACTATTTTACGATTTGGTAGACAAGTTAGAGATAGTACATTGATCATTCTAATCACTATAAATCACCTTCCCAATGGGAATACTACACCTCTATGCTAAAATTTGTAATAAATTTAGCTATTTCTTGATCATCTTTGTGTATCTTTATGCTTTCTTTCAAGATTAGTCATACTTCTTGCATTTTCTTAACAAAAGCCTCATCATGAGAGGCCTCATATGCTTTTAATTATGCTTTTTTGTTTCATGTATGCAGGTTACAGGATCTTGCAAGCTTCAAGGCACTTTCAATATCAAGTTCCTCTTGACAGATAGAGAAGATGGCATCCTTATAAGCCCTTAAGCAGTTTGATGGAGATATGAAGACCAGTTGAAACACATATTCCTCCATCTTAGGGTTATTTGATTATTGTAACAATTGTATCAATGTTTTGGTATCCCTAAGAGGGAAAAATCTGTAATAAGACTCATTTTATTAATAAAGAGATCTTCCCTTTGTTATTTCCTTATTTTTGTCAAATGTATACCTATGTTATATGTTTTTCTTTCTTTCTGTTGCAATATCAATAGACGTGTGGTCTTAGTAGCCTTCTATAGTGGTGATCACGATGGATACACTCAATATTTGTATTTTTTGTTGGTCTTTTACATGTTTTTTGCATACATGTGTAGTTGCTCTGATCGACAGTGGATAGTAGAGCTCAGCCGCTATTGAAGACAGTGGCTAGATTCAAATATACTCTGAGTGATAGCAACCGATAGAAAAACCTACAAATAACAGATAGCCAATTCATAAACAGACTTGGATTTCAGGTTGGATGAAATTCTCTCTAATTTTTCTTCTCTATCTATCTATGTTTTTTATTGTCTGAAATGTAGTAGGTGAATATTAATTAGAAAACATAGAGAAATTCTAAAAGCAAAATTTATGAGTTCTCTTAGGTTTTCTACTAGTCATTGCTAGGAACAATGGTATAGGTTGTGTGTTAAGGTTTTGCATGCTTGAGGCCTGCCTGAAGGCCATATTTTCATATAAATTTGCATTACATTCTCTAGAAATAGCATTTAATTTTGCATCCTCTCTAAAATTAAAATGTCAATTTCCTAGGCATGTAGGAAGAATCATGGATGCTCTATGATGCATTTTTGTTTTATGTAAAATTAAAATAAACCCCACACACCATGTCACATTTAAAAATTAGTGAGTTGGAATTCATAACCAACCACTAATAGATACCAACAACAGTGGGTTTCATCTCCATCCATTGGCTCAAATCCTACGAACCCTATTTTTGGCCAAGGTCAAATCTAAGAACCGATGTAGCTTGGAAAATTTGCATGTACTTATCTTCAGAGGGTATAACACTAACCAAGTGAGACTGGGTGAGGACTAGAAGGACTTGTGCTCCCTGACCAAGTATGGGCTTCATATCCATACTTTGGTGGGTTTACGTGACCAAAATTTCTTTGTCGATTTTCGAGCTATGAGCATATAGGTGAAAATCCTCAAACTATACAAGTATATCATTAACAAAATGCAAACACAATGAGAGATAGTTTATGATTCAACAAACCAAAAACTCACAAAATAGTTTAGGGCTCACAAAGAATATTTAAAAGAGATAAACACCCTTGTTTGCTTTATTTTCCCTAAAATTTACAAAATATATAATTCACATTATGGTCAACACACGAACAGCCCAACCTTAGAAGATAATTGGTGTAGATCATGTTACACAAGCAACACCAAAAAAATGATACACAAGTATTTTTCCTTTGAACAAGTCAGAGAATAAAAAAAAAATTACTTTCATGCCAAAAATAAGGATACAAGAGAAAAGACCCCTTTACAATTTTGAAAATTCCCTCAAATACCCTGTTTTCCCTTTTTCCCACCTAAAACCATTAAAATTCAAATTTGAATTTTGGGGGCAACTTGTCGAGGTCATAACTTCGCACTCATTGACCCGATTGACTATTACAACATGTTTTCGTAAATGGCATGAAACGAGCTAATTTATTTAAACATTTCATTTTTGCACCAAGGCTCGTGTCTAGCCAAAAATCCTCAAATTCAACCTCTAAGACCTTCAAAAATCTCCTACAAGTTAAACTAGTTTTACAAAATTAAAAAATTACAATTTTTTTCGGGTGATGCAAGATCACTCTTACACCACTGGATGCTTCTTCATCAAACACCCAGGGTAATTTTGAGAAGTGACCTTCACTTCTCTATTTTTGGAAGAAAACCAAGGCATTCAACCTCAGCCTTTGACAACCAAGATGAATCTTCAACAGGTCTACCTTTCCACTTAACCAGATATTCTGCATACTGCCTGTTTCTGGTACTTTTGTTGATGCATGTATCCAGGATCTCTTCTATCTCTTTCATATATGGATTAGATGCTGGAATATTCCGCAATTCTGTTATTGGTCCCTCACCATTGTCTCCTTCATGGTATTCTACCAAATCTGAAATGTTAAAAATAGGTGATATGTTAAGCCCTCTTGGCACTTCCACTCCATATGCATTACTTGAATCCTATTTTTCTATGATTTTGCATGGTCTAAACTTCTTCATCTTTAGCTTGTTATAGGTTTTAGCAGGAAACCTTTATTTTCTTAGATGGACCATAACTTCATCTCCCACTTCAAATTCCTTAAACCGTCACTTCTGGTCTGCCCTTGTCTTGTATTGAGTATTCATCTTAGTAATATGCTTCTTCACTTATTCATGCAAGCTCTTCAGATGCTCTGCAAAGTCCTCAACCTCAGCATTGCACTTTTCCCCTGTATCCATCTTCCTCAAATCAGAAGCATTTCTTGGACTGCTCCCATATATTATCTGGAATGGAGATTTGTTAGTACTCTTGTTGAAAGAATTGTTGTATGAAAATTCCACCTGTGGCAAAACCAAATCCTATCCCTTGGGCTTATCTCCTCTCAAGCATCTCAATAGATTACCCAAACTTCTATTCACCACCTCCATTTGTCCATCAGTATGTGGGTGGTATGCAGAACTGAATTTCAAATTTGTCTTCAATTTATTCCACAAGGTTCTCCAGAAATACCCAATAAACTTGGTATCTCTATCAAAAACTATATTATTTGGTAGACCATGAAGTCGTACCACCTCTTTGAAAAATAAACCTGCAACATGAACTACATCATTAGTTTTCTGGCAAGGAATAAAATGTGCCATATTTGAAAACCTGTCAACCACCACAAATATGGAGTCATTTAACCTCTGTGTCCTTGGTAGGCCAAGAACAAAATCCATGCTGATGTCCTCCCATGGTCTCTCTGGTATAGGTAATGGCTGATATAATCTAGTATTCTATCTCACACCATCCACCATCTAGCATACTCTATAACTTTGCACAAATCTCTTCACATATTGCTGCAACTGTGGCCAATAGTAGTTCTCACTAACAAGGGCAATGGTCTTATCCCGACCAAAGTGTCCAACCAACCCTCCACTATGTTTCTCCTTGAATAGATTCTCCCTCATTGAACTCCTTGGAATGCATAATTGATTTCCTCTAAAAAAAATTCCATCTTGGATCAAAAATCCAACCACTTAGTCCTGTCCAAAGTAATAGGTGCCAAGCAAGCCCTCCAAGCCTCTGCAAAATTAGGATCTTTAGGGTACAAACCCTTAAGTTTGTCAAACCCTACAACTTCCACCTTCATTTCTATCAAAAAACATTGCCTTCTACTTAAGGCATATGCAACTCTATTTGAATTTCTGCTCCTGTGCGTCAACACAAAGGTATAATTCTATAGAAACTCAACCCACTTCAAGTGCCTCTGATTTAGCTTCGCTTGGCTATTAATATACTGTAAGTCCTGATGATCAGTATATAGAACAAACTCTTTTGGCAACAAATAATGCCTCCACTTCTTTAAAGCATGAACTATAGCATAGAAATATTGATCATAAACTGAATACTTCTTCCTAGCATCATTGAGTTTCACACTAAAATAAGCAACAGGTTTACCTTCTTGACTCAATACAACTCTTATGGCACTACCACTAGCATCACAATCTACATGAAATACCTTATTAAAATTTGGAAGTGCCAAAATAGGTTGCTTTGTGACCTTCTTCTTCAACATATCAAAGCTCTTATCTGCTCCTAAGGTCCACTTAAATTCTTTCTTATCCCCTCTCATTGTTTCTATAAGGGGTGCACAAATACTACTGAAATTTCTAATAATTTTTTTGTAAAAACTTGCTAGACCATGAAATGATCTTACCTCAGTTATGCTTCTTGGAGTAGGTCATTCAATGATAGCCCTCACCTTTTCTGGGTCCATTTTTAGACCTTCGGTTGAGATGAAAAATCCTATATACACTAACTCCTTCACAAAACTACATTTCTTCAAATTAATCAACAACTACTCCTTCATCAGCTTCTCAAAAACCCTTATGATATGCATCAGGTGCTCTTCCAAGGTCCTACTAAATATTAAAATGTCATACAAATAGACAATGACAAATTTTCCTAAAAACTCCTTCAATACCTCATTCATCAACCGCATGAATGTGCTTAGCGCATTGGTTAGCCCAAATGGCATGACCAACCACTCATAAAAACCCTCTCTGGTATTGAAGGTTGCCTTCCACTCATCTCCTTCTCTGACATGAATTTGATGGTACCCACTCTTCAGGTTAATATTTGTGAAGTACTTGGCTCCACTCAAACAGTCCATAATGTCATCCATCCTTGGAAATGGAAATCTATATTTTATGGTGATCTTGTTAATAGTTCAAGAGTATGTACACATTCTCCAGTCCATCTTTATTTGGTGTTAGTACTACAGGTATTGCACATGGACTCAAGCTCTCCCGAATCAGTCCCTTTTTTAGCAACTCTTGGACTTTCCTATTTAGCTCCTCACTTTCTACAAGAATCATTCTATGGGCTGTCTTATTGGGTAAAATAGATCCTGGTAACAAATCTATATGGTGACTGATCTTCCTCACTAGTGGTAAACCCTCAGGTACATTATCTGATATAATATCTAAAAATTATTCTAACAAACCTAATACTTCTACTGGGGTATCTTTGCATTCTTCTTCCCTAACTCTAGGAATTAATGCATAGCACATATTCTCATGCTTCAAACCATCCAAAAATATTCTCCCTTCAACTAAATAGATTTTAGCACTACTACATACATTTTTGTACACCTCCTTTAGGGGCTTCAACTTATGGCACACTTAATTCTTTGTCAAGGAGTAAGTGTTGGCACGACCATCATGCACTGCACACCGATCAAACTGCCATGGCCTTCCCAACAACAAATGGCAAGCATCCATAGGTAGGATGTCACACAAGACCTCATCATTGTAATTCCCAATATTAAATTTTACCAAGCATTGCTCATTAACCAAAGCCCTATGGTCCTTCTATAACCATGCAATATGATATGGATGCGGGTGTCTCTTCCTCTCTAATTACAATTTGGTAACCATTCCTTCTGAAACTAGGTTATCTGTGCTACCATTGTCTATGATAATATTACAAATCTTACCTACCCATTTACACCTTGTGCAAAATAAGATCTTCCTTTGATCTGGGTCTCTCTCCTCATTCATCAAGGCTCTCCTTATGATTAGCACTTCTCCTCTTTCTGCTTCTTCAGAGTGCTCAGATTCAACACCTTCATCAATGACCGCAACTTGGGCATTACCTTCAGGCCTCCTATTTATCCTCTCTTGGTGTTGTGGACAATCGTATGCTCGATGTCCTTCGCCATAGTGGAAAAAGGTTCCATGAAATCCACCTCTTCCAAACCCTCATCCAGACCTTCCTCTTCCTCTCTGGTAACCATTGTTCTGATCACGGGGGTGGTAAGCATTATCTCCCTTTTGGTCTTGACTACTGCTAGCTTCTCCATTCTTCTTATAATATTCATTTTGTCCTCCATTTGTTCTTCCACCAGTTCTTCCACCATGACCTCTTCCTCTTTGCTTTCTCTCAAACCTTCTGTTCAACTTCTCTTCAACCCTCAGGGCAAACTGGTAAGCATCCTCTATGGTGGTCATCCTGACCAGACTTAACTCCTCTTGAATACTTGCTCGTAACCCATTAATATAACGGGCTACCTTCTCCTTGTTGGCCTCTGAATGGCCTATTCTAATTACAATTTTATAAAATTCCTCTGTGTAATATTTGATAGACTTACTTGATTGCCTCAAACCTTGCATTTTATTTAGCAGATCCAACTCGTAGTCACCTGGAATGAACTGCCTCTTCAACTTCTCCAAAATCCGCTCCCATTTTGTTATCCTTTCTTTTCCTCTTATTTTTGTCTAGTTGCACTCCCTTCCACCATATGCTGGCATGACCCTTCAAATTGGTCTTAGAAAACTTGACCCTATCAGGATCTTCAACCTCCTCATACTCAAAGTATTCTTCCAAATCATTGATCCAGTCAATCAACTCCTCTGGATCAAGATTTCTAGAATAAGTAGAAACCTCCATCTTCGATCTCTTTACAATATGAGATATGGCTCTGTATAACCTAGATTGTGCAGGATATACTACCTCTTCTTCTTCCTCAAAATGGTCCTCTTCTTCTTCAACTTCATCTTCACTACCTTTTTCTCTCCTTGGCTAAAACCCTCTACGCAACTCCTATTGTAGAGCCTAAACTTTCCTCTACAAAGCTCTGAAATCTTCCTCTAGCACCATATTTCTCCCACCACCACGGTTTCTTCATGGAGGCATTCTGCTCACTTCTATCACAAACCTTAACCACAGATCTTGGTGTAAAATGCCTCACGTTCGATGATCTGTTTACACACTCAGGAACTCCCGCTCTTATACCACTTGGTGTAGATCACGTTACACAAGCAACACCAAACAAATGATACATAGGTATTTTTCCTTTGAACAAGTCAGAGAATCAAACATTTTCTTACTTTCATGCCAAAAATAAGGATACAAGAGAAAATACCCCTTTGCAATTTCAAAAATTCCCTCAAATACCATGTTTTCCCTTTTTCCCACCTAAAACCATTAAAATTCAAATTTGAATTTTGGGGGCAACTTGTCGAGGTCATAACTTCGTACTCGTTGACCCGATTGACTATTACAACATGTTTTCAAAAATGACATGAAACAAGCTAAGCGGGGTAAACCTTGGCTCTTTGCACCAAGGCTCATGTCTAGCCAAAAATCCTCAAATTTGACCTTTGAGACCTTCAAAAATATCCTGCAAGTTAAACTAGTTTTACTAGTTTTACAAAATTAAAAAATTACAATTTTTTTTCGAGTGATGCAAGATCACTCTTACACCACTGGATTCTCCTGCATCAGACCCTTAAGGTGGAGGCTGAAGCTCTAGGAGACACACAAGATAACATGTTGGAACCTCTATCACATAGGATTCTCCTGAATGATGTTCGACGAGTATCAGAGGTGACAATTCGATGCATGGGGATTCTATTCAGAATACCCCAGTCAGAGGATGTAACACACACTCCTCGTGGGATAGAGCTGAGGGTGGCTCAAGGCCCCCATCATCCCATGGTAGACAAAAAGAAAATCCACCCAATCAGGGGTAGGAAGATAGGGTTGCATCAGAGCATAGACCCCTAAAAACTCCAAACCCTAGTGGACCTAGAAAGTTCATGATAGATCTAGCCATGCTTGGAGCCAATGGCACACCACCTAATGAGCCCTGGAAGACTAGGCAACTTGATGGACTAGAACAAGTTCTAAGGTGACTCGGTTGTAAGCCCTCTACTGCTCACTCTCGCTCTGAGAGTTCATGTAGTGAGAGCACGCAGAGGCATACCATTGAGCTAGGAGAGTGCTCAAAGTGCTCTCGTAGTGCGCGTGCCCCATCCACACAGAGCAAAAAAAATAAGTACAGACTATAGCATAACATGAATTCCATCTACACAGACAAGGGCAAGAGTGTGGTGGATAAGTCTATTGGGGCTCACACTAATAAAGCCCCTCGAACAGAGCTGAACAACTAGAGGCCTCACACTACCGATCGTATAGATCGATCTCAGAGGCTGGCCTTAGAGCAGAGGCAGCGTATCTTCCAAGACCAATTGGAATATGTGCGCATAGAGCATGAGCACCTCAAGAATGAGGATACTCAACATCAAAGGTTTCTTAGGCAACGTTTGTACGAGCAGTGCATGCGAGAGCAATGCATCCTGGATCAAAAGGAGCGTGCAGAGAGAGAAGATAGATTAGCTCGAGCTAATATTCCCCCTCAAAGTGAATATAGGGAGCATAACCAAAGATGTGTTGCATCATAGTCAGAAATGCACCCTAACCAAGTTGAAAATCGTACTCATCGTACGACCCAGAACACGCTATAGTGCCACATACTAAAACAACCTAGGCGTACCCAGTACGCAGAGTCAGAAGGAGATGAGCAAGATCAGTAGTATCCTGAGATCTCCTTAGTAGATGTGGATGATGAGCCTAATCCTCCACCTTGGCCTAAAAATAATCTACCCCTAGTAGCTCCGTAGAGACCTCTTAGGGAAGAGGAAATCTTATCCTCACAAGCATACAAAGCCTTGGCAAAAAATGTGAGGGCTATTGAGAAACAAGGCATGACTTATCAAAAGCCTACCTTGAATAAAATTCATAATGCGCCCTTGTGCTCTTCAGTTCCTAGCCCAATGTATCCCGATCATTTCGAGATGCCCAAGCTGGATAAATTTCAAGGTGATGAAGATGCGCAGGAGCATGTCACAAGCTTTATGAACATGTGCTTCCAAATACAGAGTAATGATGCCTTGTTTCTAAGAACCTTCATAATGACCCTTTCAGGCCCTACCCTAGAATGGTTCAACCAATTGAAGAGGCACAACATTACCAGCTTCGAATAGCTGGAAAATGCCTTTCTTGAACGCTTTTCCTTTGGCATCAAGAAGAAGACCAATTTAATTGACTTGGCAGCTCTAAAGTAGTATGACGATGAGCCAGTCATGGATTTTGGTAATAGATGGAGAAAGTTGATGGCTAAGCTCCCATTTTCCATTCCTACTACTAAACTGACTCGAATGTTCACCAAGAGTTGTGCAAAATACATCTCATTATTATTGCAATTGCAACAATATCAGACATTTGAGGAGGCCTTGGCTCAAGCCAAGGTTATAGAGGATATCAAGTTGCAAGAAGGTGACTTGAAACTCTAGAACTAAAAAGGAGTGGAATAATAAAAATACAAAGAACCAACACCCATAGGCCAAACCTGCACATGTAAATCAGGTGGTGTTGAATCAACAAAATGGGAATCAGGGCCAACAACCTCAGAACTATCAAGCTCAGCCTCCCCTATGTAGTACAATCAGTGCAACAATAAGAAGAAAGGTAAGAATAGAGAGTAACATCCTCCTCACCAGTTTATGCCACTATCGGAGACTATGGCATCAATATTCAAACAATTGTGCGAGGCGAATACCATAAATTTACCCGAAGTCAAATTAATCGATCCTAATCAACCTAAATCGAAAGGATTTAGGGAAGATCAGTTTTATTCATTCCACAAGAAAAAAGGGCATGACATCGAAGGGTGCCATAGTTTCAAACATTTGGTACAAAATATGATTGATAGGAACGCATTGATTGTTGACAATCCTTAGGCTTTAGATAATCAAAACATGGGGATATTCAAAAATCCCCTACCAAACCATGAGCCTCCGAGGAATAATGTCGGACAAGTAAATCAAGTGTGGATCGAACCACCCACACAAGGTTTTGTCAACATGGTGAACATTGTCACCAGGAATAGGAGGTATAATCAGCTAGATCCTCCTCCTACTCCAGTTAGAATTCAAGTTGTGCCCCCTCAAAGGCCAACACAAAATAACTTGCCAGGCCCACCAACTAGACCGGTGGTGACCATAAGAAATAGGCTTATTCAAAGCCTACAGATGGCCTCGACAAAGCTATCAATTTATGAGATAATATAGTAGTCTCCTAGGCATAGGGAGATGCTAATGGATATTCTGAGGTCCATAGAAGTGTAGTCCCAAGATCCAGAAGCATTCACAAATTTTGTGGGACATGTGCAGTAGTGTCAAGAGCCTATGATTCAATTTTATGATCATGAAATTAAAATAGTCTCTACTACTATAGCAGACCCACCGCTTCACATTATTGCATGTGTAAACCACACACCCTTCAAGTGGGTGTTGATCAACACAGGATCTTCGATCAACATTATTACCACAAAGGCCTTGGCACATTTAAAATTGCCTAAATCGCATATTGTGCCTTCGACATTCACACTACGAGCATTTAACGATGCATTATGCTCGATAGTGGGTACTATAATTCTACCTATCTAGGTGGGATTGAAGACCATCCCGATGATGTGTCACGTACTTGAAGGTGTGATGCAATACAACATTCTCTTAGGTAGGCCATGGATAAGAGAGATGCAATGTGTACCCTCGATATTACATCAGTGTATCAAATATGTACATGAGGGGTAAGTGCATGTGGTTCCTTCGAACGAGGAGCCATTCAAGTATGTTAATCAAGTAGATTTTCTGAGAGATTTTATCCTCCCATCGATGCATCTAGATGTAAGACCTACATCACCTATACGACATCTAGCAAGAAAATCAAAGGAAGTGTGCGTCGGTCCTTCAACATCGGCCCCACAACCATCTACACATACAACAACTACTTATGCAAAGCCTACGACATCGACAATGCTTAGGAATGATCAGAAGCTAAAGGTAGTAATGGGTGAAAAAGAGTCAAAAGAAATCCCCAATGTAGCAACTATCGAGGTCCCAAATCCCATGGAGGAGGGAAACTCATAGAAAGAAGTCAAGGAGGTACCTACAGGTGACTATTCACCACAGGTGACTATTCACTTAGCCAACATAGGACTAGGTGAATATCTTGTGCAAAATATCACTTTCACTCCAATCATTGAGACTGCACAAGACATGGGATGACCAAGAGTCCCAAACCTACCCATAGGAATAGTGGTACCATTGGGGATGCCACCCAACTAGACTAATTTTATTTATGTTGGTTTGGATCAAGCCCATGATGCCTCAGATATTGAAGAGGATGATGATGAGCCATTCACAATGAACGTTCATTATCTATCAAATCCTGAGTTTGCTCTTAGATACTTTAAATGCAACCATTGGCATGGCTATGGTTTAGGTCTATATGAGCAAGGGTGATGAAACCCAGTTGAACCATAATATCAGTTACCTACTGATAGGTCTGGCCTAGGATATCATATTTAAAGCTATGATGATTCATTAGAAGCATATTTGGATAGGTTGAGCTTAGCATTTAAGGAAGACATCAGATGGAATCCTTATCACCCGAACATAAGCTACATGAGTGATAGGTTGGTGACCATGGTCACTATAGAACCACCTATTGTGTATCATCCGAATTTCTCTCTCGAGGCAAGCCCATCAAAAATTATCCTATGGGAGGATGAACCAGGCTATGGTTATGAGCAAGAAGAGAATGAGTACATCATAGATCATAGTGAGTCCAAGGATGAGACTGAATTGGCCTACCTTGGGCCTCGACATTCATGTCACCTCATAGAGCCAATGGATATGGATAATAGATACTTCATAGATGATAGTGATTATGAGGATGAGACCAAAATGGCCTACCTTGGGCCTCAACACTTACATCATCACAATGAACCATTTGACATGGATGAGATGTATCATAGAGTATATCCTAGCCCTCACCTCAGGGGGAGACCAACTAATTTAGATGAAATCTATCATATAGTTTTCCTTGATCCTCCTACATTTAGATAGCTCCTACAGCCAAATGATCCCATCTTCCTATCTATTTAGAGACCGGATCCTGAGATCCCCATACCCCAGAGCCACATCTTGGGTATGGAAGTCACATTAACAGTGTAGAGTTGCAATCGCATGGTCCTAGAGACTTCATCCATTCCATCAACATGGTCTCCATTGATTTGACCACTCCACTCCGCAACCTAGCCGATCCTGCCAAACCATTGTGTCTTAATCTAGATGCTATTGATTGGGATCATGTTGATTCACCTTTAGAGCCTGAATATTTCTTCCCTAATAAAGAAATGTTACAACCATTTCATTTTGTGCTAGGATGTGCATATGATGTTTATCATGTTGAGGGTAATTCTGATTTAGTGGAACCTATAAACCCAGTGGATGACATCCACTTGATCCCTATGCCTCACCAGCTTGAGGAGGGGTCACACATGTCAATAGAGGAAACATTCGAAGTGGATATCAATGAAGATCCCATGAATCCAAGGAAGGTTAAATTTGGAGAGAGCTTATCTCCTGAGGAGCGTGCCACCCTCATTCCTCTATTGAAAGAGAAACCTGATCTCTTTTCTTAGACATACAAGGATATATCAGGTCTAGATCCAAAATTGGTTACTCATAACCTTTCATTGGACCCCACCAAGAAACTCGTGAAGCAAAAACTTAGGAAGATGCATCCAACCATCACTTTGATGGTTAAATATGAGTTACAAAAACTGTTGGATGTAGAATTCATCATTTCCATCGACTATCCAAAATGGGTATCAAACATGGTACCTGTAGGAAAACCAGATGGAAGGATCCATATTTATATAGATTTTAGAGACCTCAATAAGGCAACACCAAAGGATTCATTCCTATTGCCTAATATCGATGCTCTAGTAGATGCGATTGTAGGTCATGAGATGCTTTCCCTTATGGATGGTTTTTATGGTTACAATAAAATTTAGATTAAACCTAAAGACCAGCATAAAACCGCTTTCACAATGCCATGGGGAACATTTTGCTACAAAGTTATGCCATTCGGTCTTAAAAATGTTGGTGCTACATACCAATGGGCCATGACATATATCTTTCATGACTACATGCATAAGATCCTAGAGGATTATATTGATGACTTATTGGTGAAGTCATTGCTATGTTCAGAGCATGCTGAGGTTCTCAGAAAAATCTTCGATCACCTGATAGAGCACAATGTCAGGTTGAATCCCAAGAAATGCATCTTTGGTGTAACATCAAGAAAACTCTTGGGATTCATCATTTCTAAATGAGGGATCGAAGTTGACCCAAAAAAGGTCAAGGTCATTTTAGAAATGTATCCTCCAACTAATATCAAGGAATTGAGAAGCCTACAGGGCAAAGTAGCATCCATAAAGTGATTCATCACATAATTATCGGATAAATGTCGACCCATGAATCGGTTGCTACACAAGGGGGTCCCATTTAATTGGGATAAGGACTATCAAGAGGCCTTTGCTGAGATCAAGTAGTACCTAGAAACATCACTAGTTTTAGCTCCACCTCGACCAGAGGTGCCATTCCTATTATATATATCTACCATCGACTTTGCATTGGGAACCATGTTAGCCCAAAAGAACATGCAAGGCAAAGAATAGGTAATATATTACATCAATCGAACTATGGTCAGCTACGAGCTACGATACGCATATGTGGAAAAACTATGCTTAGAAGTAGTCTTTGCGATGAAGAAGTTGTACCACTACATGTTAAGCCATACGACATATGTAGTATCAAAACAAAATCCTTTGCAGTACATGATGAGTAAGACGTATCATAATACGCGTACTACAAAGTGGATCATGCTATTGATAGAATTCGATCTAGAATTCATAAGTCAAAAGTCTATCAAGGGATAAGTCATAGTAGATCAACTGGTAGAGGCTCCTCTTCAGGATCATAGGCCTCTTGTCATAGAGCTCCTTGATGATGCAGTCTTTGCATTATCGAAGTCGTCGAAACCTGAAGAACCAGATAATCAAGCAGATATATCTCTGTTCTTCGATGGTTCCAAATGCGAGCAAGGGGGTGGTGCAGGAATTGTGTTCTTCATGCCACAAGGTGCTCCAATGCCCTTGTCATTTAAGCTCAATTTCCCTTGTACCAACAATAATGTTGAATATGAGGCCCTAATCTTGGGTCTCCAAACAGCGGTTGCCATGAAGATCAAAAAGTTAAATATCTTTGGTGACTCCTTGCTCATTGTTAATCAAGTTAAGGGGATCTATCAGTGTAGATGTCCCATTTTGAAGGTATATAAAGAGCTTGTGGACACATATCTAGCCCAGCTAGAATGGTATGACATCGAGGCAATCCCTCGAACATCCAATAGATTTGCAGACACCATGGCATCTTTGGGATCCTTAATCCCTCAGAATCCATCTACTGACTTCACTACCATTCAAGTGAAAATGCTATCACAATCCATGATGCAACGTGAGGTATAGAACAATCAAGAATCAGTCCACATGATTCAAATAGAACCAACCCATGAATGGTTCTACAAAGCCAGAGACTTTCTGAAAAAGGTGCCTTGGGGATCGTTGCTTTCGTAGGGTCCTATAGAGAATGGTACTACTATTCTCCATAAGGTAGTTTCCCAATCAACTTTTGTACAAGTTAAAATGCAGTGGGAACATGTCATTCAATCAGTTGAAGTTATTGCCTATCAAGATTGGATGTCACAAATATATGATTTCCTTAAGCTTGGTGTAATCCCATAGGGATTATCGCATGCCACAAAATGAGCATTCAAATAGAAAGTGACTAAGTATATCTTGCTAGGAGACATCTTGTATCATCGAAGCTATGATGGAATTCTCCTTCATTGCCTTGAGCCCCAAGAATCAACTTGGGAAATCTCACAAGCTCATGATGGTACATGTGGTGGTCATTTCAATGGCATGGCCATCATCAAGTGCATCCTTCATATGGGTTATTATTGGCCCACTATGGAGAAGGATTGCACAATGTATGTCAAGAAATGCATCAAATGTCAGCATCATGCTAATCTTATGCACTTGCCATCATAGGCCTTACAACCCATTCAAGCGGCTTGGCCATTTTCTCAGTGGGGATTTGATCTGATTGGTAAGATCTCTCCCCCATCATTGGGCTGACATACATTCATTATAATGGCCACTGAGTACTTTAAAAAATGGGTGGAAGCAATCCCTTTAACAATGACAATAGGAGCACGTATTGTAGAGTTCATACTTCATAATATCATATGTCATTTTGGGATACCATCCAAGATCATATCGAATAATGGAACATCATTCAAAAACAAAACTATAAGGGCTTTGACATCTAAGTATAATATACAACATAATTTTATGACTCCATACTATCCACAAGCAAATGGGTAAGCTGAAGCTTCTAACAAGACAATGGTAGCTATCTTGAAAAATATTATTCAAGAGAACCACAAATATTGGTATATCCAGCTACCCCTTGCATTATGGGCTTACAGGACTAGTATACGGATACCCACTAGGGCAACCCCATTTTCACTAGTATATGGTACTGAGGCCATTATGCCCTTAGAGTTGGAAATTCCAACCCTACGCATCGCATTGAAAGAGTTCATCGATGATGACACTGCACGACAAGCTCACCTCGACCAATTGATGCTTCTTGATGAATGTCACGTGAATGCCCTTGAGCATCTTCAAGTTTATCAAGAATACCTAAAATGAGCTTACAATAATAAATTCCATCTAAGAGACTTTAAAGTTGGAGATCTTGTACTGAAAGAAAACCAACAGAACTCAAACCTACCACCGCACTTACGAGATAAATTTATGGCCAATTGGTTAGGTCCATATATCATCTCAGAGAAGATAGGACCTAGAACATATCACCTAACATCGCTTGAAGGTGTTGAAGAGCCTGAGCCTCTCAACATTCTTCATATTAAGGTATTCCACACATAAAAATAAAAATTTCAAAAACATTCAAATAAATCAAAATTTCAAAAACAATTGAAAATTGCATAAAATTTCAAAAATATTGCAAAACATCAAAAATACAAAAACATTTACATTATGCATTTACATTTTGCACATGCATTCATTTAATTGCATTGCATTAGGTATATTTCATCCATTGCACTTGCATTAGGATAGGTTGTGTTTACAATCTTACAAATGACACCATGTTTGTATGCCAATCATGCATCTTTCAAAATCATCATTCATCCATCACCCTTGTGAGTAATTGTGTTTTTCAACACAACCCCTCCTATTGCTATAAGGAATATACTAGGGTTTTCTAGTAATTCAGCCATACCTAGTGATCTTCTCAGATTTTGTAGAAAGCTATCTTTGCTTTTGGAGATGAGGTCTAGTTTTGATAGCACCTAGCATATATCAAAATCCCATCACTAATTAAACACATTAACAATCCTAGTCTAGACAAGGAAGGATGAACACTACAAAGTGGTCCTAGTCACCTTAAGCGAAAGGTTTTTACTTGCTCATCTTGTGATGCGCATGGTCTAGAGTGTTGATCATTGAAAAAAGGACAAGCTCCCCCCTACCCAAAGAAATCCCTTGCTTACATCAAAATGAGAAAAATCTTGAAACAAAGCAAAAATCAAAGGCAAAATAAATAGTGATTATCATCACTACATAAATCCCTTGCTCAAAATAAAATAAAATGCAAAATAAATAGTGATTTTCATCACTAAGCATGAGCAAGTATCCCAATAAATGTGAAGAAAAGAAGGGGGTGAAGAGCTTGAATCCCTGGAATGGTCACTACTTGAAACCATAGAGTGATCCCCAATACAACAATGGGTTGAATGAATCCCACCTGGCATTGGGGTAGTTCTAAGAAATTTACAAATGAGCTAGCTTTAGGTGGCCTGTATTACCTAGTGGTCTAGTCTAACTACGTCCAAACTTAGGATCATGATGAACATTTGGTGATCCTCATTACAACAATGGGCTGAATGAATCCTGCCTGGCAATGAGGTAGTCTTATGTCTCATCTAATATATTCATTTGCACACACAGGGATAATGAATATCTTGGTCTTCATAACAAAAACTTTTATCTTTCAAGAGTCTTGTATAGTCATTATACAACTTTTGATTAATCAACTAGGGTGTTTGAGTCTCATGGAAAACCTCAAAAATCCCTCATAGCAACAAATCATCTCATCTCATAAATCATTACATATCACATCATCTCATATCACATATGGATGCTTAAATGATTAATTCTTATGATAAGAGTTAACATTTTCATTCATGATTTTTATACATTCAGTGGTGTCACCCATTAGATTGTTAAACACATATTACATTCATTCCTTATGTTTTAAGTGATTAAAGCATACAGGTTCATTTACATTAGATCATCATCATGTAAATAATGCATTACATACATTGCATTTACCATATCATAACACATAAATTAGATGCATACAATTAAATCAAAATTAAACATGCATTTAACACAAATATGCATCCATATATGCATACATAGTAGTCCATCTACACATCTAGATCACAACATCTAATCATACATCATCTAGCTAGTGCATGTCATCAATACATCACATCATATAGCAATAATCAAATCATCTAAGCATTGCATACATATTGCATCACATGAACATAAAATAAAGACATAATACACATAATGAGAAATAAAATATAATATCATATATATATATCAATATCTTAGTACATCAAGGTACAAAATGCCCGTAGGCTACAATAGTGTAGGTCATCAGACCTTACACTAAAAAATGATACATGTCTCATGTCATATCATACTGGGCCTACACCCCCTAGCTCGACCCCACCCTCAGCTCCATCTCTACGATGATGGCTAGAGCTCCCTCCCATCCTCTCAGATTAGGAAGCAGTCCTATGACTGAACCACATGTATGACTACCCAGATTGACTCCTCCTAGTCCATTGAGTCCCTATAGGTGCTAATCTATCTAGAACTACCCCATCGCATAATCTGACCTCAACCTCTAATAGTGCAATATGATGAGCATCTAATACCTATTGTCATGTATTATCTGATATGATGGCCTATAGTCACCTGAGCTCTACCCCTATATCCAACCCTACTAGCCCCTAACCAACAGGAGTAGCTGGTACAACCTATCCTACTAAAGCAACCCCTAGCTACTACCGTAGAGCATCCCACTCACCAGTTAGAGCACCTATAGTAGTGCTCATCAAATCTCTCTCCACTATGAGCTGATCTATCCTGGTCAATGCTGAATCTAGTCAAGTCTGAAGAGAGGTCCTCTCCTCCTCATACCCCTACCATATCAGTTGCCCTACTGCTAGCTAGCTCTATGTTATAGTGAGAGATGTGTCCTACTCTAGGATCTATCGATGAGTCATCTACAACTCGATTTCCAAATAGTGTAGATATTCTTGGAGAGGAGACTCCCAATCCTCTAGATCCACATCCTCCTCCTACTCTAGTTTGGCCTACTTCTCTGAAGCCTGACCCCACTTCTCATATATCCTAGGTTGCACCCATAACTCATCAAGATCCTTCGTAGGTGCCTCATCACTAGATCGCCCTAGGCTACTTCCACCATGCCATATCCGTATCACCCACCACTTGGTGTACATATCTATAGTAGCATCTACTGTAGGAGGATCTAACCCCTCTACTAGAGCTATCATATATGGTATGGGGAGATCCCTCTCTGCCTGAATGTATTAGTACAAAACTAGATTAAGTGGTACATCCTATTGAATCCCAAACTGCCTGGTCATCTGGGAGAAATGAAAGAACTTTCTAATGCCTCCATTGCACCTAATACCTCATCGGTCATGCCTATTTCAAGCCAAGAATCGGTCTACCTCTGACCATGTAGGGTAATTTACATAGGGCCTCCATATAATATCTCTCACATGTAGGCTAGTCAGAGTGCTTGCATAGTGTACCAAATACCTTGCATGATGATGACTCCATCACTTCTCTATATCCCACAGACATCTAGCTCCATAGCACTAGGACCTAGCCACTATTGTGGTGATCTCCTAGGGCAACCCTAATTTGTGTTCTACTCTGATGTGCTCCTAAGCCCAATATATAGGAGCAACCTACCAGCCAACCCCATCACTAGATCCTATACAACTCATCATAGAGTTGTGCCAATAGAGCACTCCCCAAGCCATAATAATCGACCTAGGACTATCCAATAAATCCTACACCATAGCCAAGAGGTTCCATGGGAACCTCACTCCTAATTATCAGTAGAAGCATTTACAGATAACATACATCAACATACGACCATGAGAATACCTCAACTCGATACCAACAGTAATAGGAACTCCACCATGCTAAATATCTCTAGTGACACATTCCTGATCTCCAAAACCCTATCAAATACTCGCATTGCTCTAGCATCAATCAATAGGATCCTAAAGATCCTATAAACATCCTCGAGAGTAATGGTCATCTCGCCAATTGGGAGATGAAAGGTGTTGGTCCGATAGTCCCATATATGGGCCAAAGTAGTGATGTAGGCCTGATCTGACATCATCATCGATAATCTAGTAACATACATCAATCCCCATGCATCAAACCAAGCCTATTCTATGTGATCCATAAGGGGCAACAAACTTCGTGAGCAACTCAGGCTCTCGAGCCCATGCTATCAAGAGCTAAATGTGCAAAAAAAATGCATAATCAGATGCACTTGCACAAAAAAAAAAAAAATTTCCTAAAGTTAGTGGCTGACGCTAATACATAGCCACCATTAATAGAGCTAGCCACCAATGGTCAAATTTTTTTACCATTGGGATTCAAACTAGCCACCCTCAATGATAGTGACCCCTCTTTTCCAATTAGGGGCGCCCTAAGTGACAGCGACCGTGAGGTGACATGCCAATGACATTCCCCTCACCCAAAAATCCAAAAAAATGAAAAAATCTAAAATCTAACCTAAACCCACCTAAATTAGCCTAGTTCTAAGCCTAGCTATGGGTGTAGTTCATTACCAACAAGTTTAATGAGGTTCATTTAACCAATTTATTAATGAGGTTCATTTTACTAATTAAATGAAAAGGTTAGGGTTTGAGAGATACCCGTGAAGCTCTAACTCCTCTGCTCATAGATGCCTCACCATGCTCCACCATGGTGTCAAGTAATTTAGCAGCATTTTGGATCAATTTCTCACTCTCTCTCCTCAGAGCTCACTATTGCAAATTCCAGCTAGAAAATAATGAAATTGAAAACCCTAATTTTTCTTATATATTTTTAGTTTTTCCATGACCGTTGATGGCATCAATGGCTAGAAAGTGTGGGCTACCTAGGCTGACAATGACTAAGAAATTACAAAATGGGCCACTACTACTAACAATAACTAAGAAGAAGTAATAAATGCACTCAATTTATCACCATGGAAAGATTCAAAATGGACAATTAAGCATATCTACCAATCCAAAATCATCAAAAATCATCAAAATAACAAAAAAATCAAATAACATCAAAATTTCAAATGCACCTCGTACCTAGTTATTTACCCTATACACTTGGCGGTTGTAGTGACTTGCGATCCATGCAATCCGTAGGATGAGTAAATTACCATAAGGTCATTTGAGCCAAATTAGTCATCGTTGAATTGAAATGCTTCACTTCACCCTCGAAGAAGGCCATGATGGCCGGACTGCCCCATGAGAATGAGGTGTTCATTTCCTTTCTTCTATGACATTTTCATCATATCATCGAGTGATTCACCACATGCTACATGGAATTGCTATCATCTTGATTCCCTAAGAAGGCCATTACGGTTGGACTGCTCCATGGGATAGAGATGTACAATTACTATTAATGGTTAAAATCACACCTGTAATAGGACCTACCATATAACAACAAAGCAATCATCTTAAATCATCCAAATCAATCATCTTGGTCAAGCGACTCATCGCTTTATTAATTGTCCTTCCCTCATCGACTCGTCGCTTGAGGGGGTAGTCATAATATCAAAATCATAATCAAAATCAACAAAGGATCACTCGATCATGTCAAATTGCGTTCATCTTACGAATCATTGCTAACAACTATCATAAGCTTACCCTTCTGTTGGGGCAAAAGCAAATATGTTAGTTTAAATCTTGAAGCTCTCCACCTATCGGAACAATAGTAGCACTGATGCTACCCGATCATCGTTGGACACACGAAAGCTTTGCAAAATTAAGCCTTCCATCCCGTTGGAAGCAATGATTCTAAGATGTGCATCCTTTGTAAGACTGGGCATCTAATGTTGATCAGATCAATGATCATCATTTAACCTACAACATGGCTTTAGGTGGTCTATTTTTTCTTAGCATTGTGTTTTCCCACAATGCATCCCAAAAGGGGCATCTGTAGACACCTAAAACACGTCATGTTTAGGAGACTACTCATATGGGCAACTTTGCAGACCATATGAATGATCTTGGACCTTTCCAAGAGCTAGAAGTGGTTCTAACCACTCATTTGGGGTAGTCTGGCCCTATGCAGGCTCAACCACTGATGCTCAGAGTGGCTGCCATCCTAGCCATTGATGCTCAGGGTGAATTTTAGCTAAACTGCTGATGCTCAGGGTGGCTAGCTCTAAAACTATCTTGGCCCTGTGAGCCAAGCCAAAATCAGTTGTAATGACCAAATGCAACTGATCTTGGGTGGTTTTGGGTGAGGAAGCTTCTGGATGCTTCCTCCCAACTACTCCAACCTCTCAATTCTTGATCTTGGCTTCTCAAGGAAGCTAGGATGAGGAGTTGAGAAGGCTATAAGACCCCCCTCCAAATTGGAGAGAGGTCTAGATGGGATTCCAAGTTTAATGCAATGAAGCCCTATCGAATTGGAGAGCCAATTGCACCTTGAGAAGAGCAACAAGATGCTACCAAAATCCAATTT
Organism: Wollemia nobilis; assembly: GCA_028583015.1. Classification (NCBI taxonomy): domain Eukaryota; kingdom Viridiplantae; phylum Streptophyta; class Pinopsida; order Araucariales; family Araucariaceae; genus Wollemia; species Wollemia nobilis. Next base: position 6,511,807 of record JAQPPZ010017198.1, read on the forward strand.
TATCATCAACCTTGCAACAATGGAGAGCTCAAGAGTTTGAGGAGCAAGCTCAATAATTGACACTCATTCATTGCAAATTCTAGTAAATCACACCGCCAATCTATTCTAGAACACCGAGGTGACCCTTGACCATCAATTCAACTGGTGAATTGTGTGTTGTAGACCTTGATTCAAGAGGTAGAAGTTTCAGTTCGTGGTCGTTATCGCTGATAGCGGCTCGTAGGCCTCCACCATCGATGGTAGCAGTGGCTAGGGTTTGATGCATGATTTACTCAGTTTTAGCCTAGATTCTTGTTTATTCTTGCTTTGCTAGCCTAACTTAGGGTAGATCTATCATTTCCACTACATTTGCATGGTTCATTATCAATTTTAGAGGTAGCTTTACCTTGATTTAGTCATATTTGCTAGATTCAATTAATCTCCTTAGATTAGCTTTATTTCATGTTTTTATTGCAAATTACATGGTAGATTGACTAGATTTCCATGTTTTACTACATGCTTTGCATCAATTTAGCTATTTCTTGATCATCTTTGCATATCTTTATGCTTTATTTCAAGTTTAGCCATATTTCTTGCATTTTCTTGACAAAAGCCTCATCATGAGAGGCCTCATATGCTTTTAATTGTGCTTTGTTGTTTCATGTATGCAGGTTACAAGATCTTGCAAGCTTCAAGGCACTTTCAATATCAAGTTCCTCTTGGAAAATAGAGAAGAAGGCATCCTTATAAGCCCTCAAGCAGTTTTATGGAGATATGAAGACCAATTGAAACACATCTTCCCCCATTTTGGGGTTATTTGTTTATTGTAACAATTGTATCAATATTTTGGTATCCCTAAGAGGGAAAAATCTGTAATAAGACTCATTTGATTAATAAAGAGAGCTTCCCTTTGTTATTTCCTTCTTTTTGTCAAATGTATGCTTAGATTACATGTTTTCCTTTCTTTCTGTTGCAATATCAATAGACGTGTGGTCTCCGTAGCCTTCTACAGTAGCATAAGGATCTTATAAAAATGGTCTATTTATCCTATACACTACTATTCACTCAACTCTTTCAATCAATGCTTTAAAACTATGGCACAAATGACTAGTACATACTAGTGAAACATCAATGAAAGAATTATTCAGATATCTAATGATAGAAGGACTACCCAACTTATCTCCATAAACTATTGTATGTCCATAATGCTTAGCAAGAAAACAACATAGAATTCCTTTCAAACTTCATCAACACAGAGCTCAACATCCTCTAGAAATTATATATATAGATTTATGTGGATCAATAGGAGTTGATAGTGTTGGAGGACATAAATACTTTCAATTTTTTTTTTATGATCACATTAGAAAAATGTGGGTATATTTCATGAAGTACAAATTAGAAGCATTTAGTTATTTCAAACAATTTAAGCTTTAAGTTGAAAAAGAATCAGGAAAGACTATAAAAGCACTTCGTTCATATAGAGGAGGAGAGTTTATTTCCAAAGAATTTAACTCATTGCTTGTAGAAAATGGAATTAAAAGAAAACTTACTACAACATATTCACCTCAACAAAATGGAATTGTAGAAAGAAGAAATAGATCAATAATGGAAATGGTAATATGTATGTTAAAAGAAGCACAACTTGATCACAAATATTGGACCGAAGTAGTACAAACAATAGTCTACATACAAAACAAACTACCAACAAGAACACTCAAGCATATTACACTAGAAGAAGCATGGTTTGGACAAAATACTAACATAGAAAAACTAAAGATCTTTGGATGTAAAGCCTACATGCATGTTCCAAAACTAAAGATCTTTGGATGTAAATCCTACATGCATGTTTGACGATAATAATGACAGGGATATTTGTTGGCTATGACAATGAATCTACAAGATACATAATACTAGATTCATCTACAAAGAAAGTCTACATTAGCATAGATGTAATATTTGATGAAAAGGTCAAAAATGACACATATGAATCCAGTGGACACAAAAGTCCTCCTAAATCTAAAAAAGAAGATACAATGAGTATAGAGTAAAAATTAGTTGAACAAGACATGGAAGCTTCAATAGAACTACCTAGAAAATAACCAATATGGCTTAAAAATACTCTTAGAGAATCAAAATCTAGAAAGAATTTCAGATATTATCTCTACAAGACCTCAAACTCATAACATGACCAAAATGAATAGAGGAATGATAAGTAACACAATGGAACCAACGTCAACTCCTCAAGCACTAAGAGACTCACACTGGAAAATAGCCATGGAATCTGAATATGCATCACTCAAGAAGAATAAGATATGGGAACTAGTAAACCTACCTCTAGAAAAGAATATAGTGGGATGCAAGTGGGTTTATAGAATCAAATACAAAGAAAATGGAACACTTGATAAATACAAAGCTCAACTAGTAGCCAAAGGGTACACTTGGACAGATGGAATTGACTACGCAGAAACATTCACACCAACAACTTGAATGATTGTTATCCGAATATTTTACGCACTAGAAGTACATTAGAGGTGGAAACTTCATCAGATGCATGTAAAAAATGCATTCCTTAATGGTGACTTAGAAGAAGTCTATATGACACAACCTGAAGGATTTTTCATTCGAGGGCTAGAAAGTAAGGTATGCAAATTAAATAAATCTCTATATGGCTTAAAACAAGCTCCTAAAGCATGAAACATCAAGATCAACAATCACCTATTACATCATAACTTCAAAAGGAGTACAACAGATCCCAGTCTATATACCAAGAATATTGGAAATGATATTTTGATTCTCATAGTATATGTTGATGACATCGTAATTACTAGAATTTTAGAAAAGTTAATAAATGATATAAAAAAGGATCTAGAAAAAGCATTTGAAATGATAGATTTGGGACTAATGAACTATTGCCTTGGTCTAGAGATTTATCAAGGAAAAGATAAAATAGTTATCACTCAATCAAACTATGCAAAAGTTGTTCTTGAAAAATACAAAATCATAAAGTGTAAGCCAAAAGATACACCAATGGAACAAGGAATTCAACTATCCAAAAATGATAAAACACCATTGGTTTCAACAATATTGTATCATCAATTGATTGGAAGTCTTCTATACTTCAAAAATATCCGACTAGACATAGTATTTGTAGTAAATTATCTTTCACGGTTCATGCAAGAACAAAGAGAAAGTCATTGCAAAGCTACAAAAATAATATTACAATATATCAAGAAGACTACAAATCATGGATTAACTTATATGAAGGATGTCAAATATTTTTGTCTACAAGGATACTCAAATTCAGATTATGTTGGATCTATTGATGACATGAAATCTACCTTAGGTTATGTCTTCTATCTCGTATTGGGACCCATATCTTAGCACAACAAGAAACAAAATACAATAGCACAATCATCAACTAAAGTAAAATATCGAGCAACAAGAGATACAACCTGTGAAGCTCTATGGTTACAATACATACTATCTGACATGGAAATCAAATGAAATCCCACTATGATATTCTATGATAATCAAGGAGTACTAAATTTGATCAAAAATCCAATCATACATGAAAGAACAAAGCATATTGAAGCTTAATGTCATTTAATCAAAGAACATTTTCAGAATAAGCACATCATGCTCAATTATGTTTCTACAGAAGATCAACTTGAAGACATCTTTACAAAATCACTCAGAAAAATCAAATTTCAAACATTTAGAGATCATCTATGTGATTCAAGAGAACTTCATATTGAAGACTAATGTCTTAAATACCCAAATAATTTAATACAAGGGGGTGGTAGAAATAGAGTATATTACATCATTTGGGTCATGTAAATGTATCTTCCAAGGTACATACTTAGGACATTAGATTACTTTAGGGGGAAGTTATCTAGTTACTTCATGCAATGTAATAAATGCACAAGTGTCAATGTGCAAGTTGTCTCTTGTACATCTAGGTAGAGTGTTGGCCAAGGAATCCATCTTTTTATATAAAGGGTCTCATATCCTTGCTTGAATGTATTAGTTTTTTCTATTCTTAATAATATATGTTTCTCTTTCTCTCTCTTTTATGATGAGATGGTACCAAAGCCATCACCAAGGATGGAAGTTGAGTGCCAAGAGAGCAATGAAAGAGCACCATCCAAGGAAGGAAGTTGAGTTCCAAGAGAGCAATGAAAGAGCACCACCCAAGAAAGAAATCTAAACATCAAGAGAGAAAAAAAAGAGCACCACCAAAGAAGGAACCAAACTATCAAAAAGAGTAATGGAAGAGTGCCACTCAAGAAGGAACCTAAGTTCCAAGAGAGCATTGAATTATCACCAAATGAAAGGAGGAAACTTGAGTGTCAGACAATGATGTACTAGGGGAAACAAAAGGAGAAGTGAGAGTGTCAACTGAAAGGAAGCACTAGCAAGCAATATATCAGGTGAAGTGAAGAGTTAGAACACCATATAAAAATAATATATCCAAGCCATCTTTGGGAGAAAATCTAATTTTTTGAATTGTCATTAAATGGAAATCAAAGAGCCAAGCGTGAATATAGAATGTTGAAGAAACTAATCAATGTATTTAGAGTGTAGGCAAAAGTGAAGCGTTAAATGTTTGAAGGAAGAATGAAACAACCACATTGGAGTATTCCAAATGATCCATTTGGCAGTGAAATATTCTTTAAAAGGAGTTATTGCGTGCAACATACATACACTCCAAGATACTAAAATATTCAATAAACTAGATAATATGTAAAATAGAATGCACCAAAGGGAGATTGAATACAATTTGAATGTTTCAAAGAAGGACGAACATGGCAAATGAAAATCAATGCACCAAGGAAGAATTTAGATGTGCCAAAGCTAAGGTGAAGGATGGTTGAACATGTCAAAGAAGTATGAACATGCTAGAAGAATATCAACGCACCAAGGAAGAATGAGATGCATTAAAAATAAGGTATAAAATATTTAATTAAATTTTTAAATCTTTCTAAAGTCTAAAGGAGTAATAAGGTTAATTCTTTACTCTAAGGTTTAAGTTAATTATAGGAGAAATAAGGTGTTTAATATTTTTAATAGTAACCTTAGTCATTCTAAGTGCAATTGGAGAAATAAATAGTTATAGTATTATTTGTTCAAATATTTTCAAAGTGATTTAAATTTGAAATATTTTTTTTGAAGGTTGAAACTAAAATAATATTTGCAAATTATTAAATTGTGGAGAGATAAGGAATTCTACATCAAACTTAGAAAACATATATTTGCAAAATTCTTAAGTTTTATAGTTTCTATTTGACTAGGGAGCCATAAGGTATTCAACTACAAAAGTCTTTTGAAAAACTTAGAAACTAAAAAAAAACATTCTCTAGGGAGATACAAGGTAGTTTATATCAAAGAATATTCATGGATAAATTCATTAAAAATGCATTTAATAAGGAAAGAGAAGATATTTTGCATGAGCTTAAATCTTATTCTCAAAGACTAAATGAAGAGAATAAAGCACCAATATGGTTTAGAAATACAATTGAGGAAACAATAAGGTTTTATGATAATCAAGTAGACATACCTTTGGAGTCTATTACTACAAAGTCCATCTCAAAAATGGAGTGTACCAAAAATATTGAAGACCTTTATCATATACAACATATTTATAAAGAAAATATGTAAATAATAGTATCAATTGTACACAAATGGTTTTATTTTTTTATCAATAAAATAGATGAACTTAAAACTTTAAAAAATACTAATAAGGAAGTAAAAATATCTTCAAAATATGTTTATTGCAATAATACTAGTCATGAGAAAGCCAAATGTTGGAATTTCGTCCATGTAAATATTGTGGAGGAAAATATAACTCATCTATTTTCTGCTACTACAAGGACAAGTACTATAGAATATTTGAAAATATATTAATATTAATATTGGAATATCTTTTTTAAATTCTTATTTTTGAAGCATTTATTAGCAATGGATCCAAGTGTCTCTAAAGAATAGGAAGAAGAGTCATCTAGATAATCAGGGGAAGAAAAATGGATTAATTCTTATCCACTTCTTACTTGTATAATAATATCTCTTGTTCAAAAAGGATACTTAGAGAAAGATCAAGGACAAAGACTATATCAAATACATCGAAATACAAAAATATAACATGCTAAAGAAATCAAGAAAGGATAATACAAGTTTCATGATCAAGACAAAGATTGTATTGAATACTAAAGTCTTCAATAACCAAATAATGTAATATAGGGGGTGTTGGAGAATTTTACATTATTTGGTACTTGCTAATGTACCACCTTGGTACATTATTATATTAGGCGTGTATCTTAATTAGATTGTGAGATATATTTTATGAAATATAATAATATGTAGTAAATGTACAAGTGTCATGTAATTATGAGTGCAAGTGTTATGTATGTAAATGTGCACAAGTTTTCAATATGTAAGTGTACACGTGTCCTTATATTAGGAAAAGTTATGTGAAGAGTCAAGTACAAGTGTGTGTTCAAGATAGAGTCATGTGTATGCAAGTGGTAAGTATAAGGAAGAGTCATGGTAACCAAGAGTCATTCTAGAATGGCTATATATTACTCCATAGAGGAGAAGGTGTAGTAGAGATGATGGTTATTGTCATTATCTACATGGTCTACAAGGTCTACAAAAGCTACATTGTATGAGAGTTTTGTAACACAAAGAGGAGTAATACAAGTTTACATACATTTGAGAAATTGGTATTATATGTGATCTTATTGTGCATATTTTACTCCTTATTTGTTGAATGTTATTACATATTAGTTGTTTCATATATCCTTGTTATATTGGATTATTATATTGCAAATTTATTATATTTGATCCTGTGATTATATTCCTATGAGTTTTGTATTTGTTGTAAGGCTTCAAAAGCCATAAAGGGACACTATGCCAATTATTTTCCTAGGTGGGTAAATGGATCCACTACCAAGTAGCCATAATAGCAATAACTTTTTGAGCTCCCTAATGATGGAGAAATTGTGCAGCACAACAAATAATCCCTTTTCGATGAATTATCCTTCTTTTCTAAAAAAGAAGAAAGCCTTGGAAAATACAAGTTTGACATCATTAGAGAGTTTCTTCCTAAGCTTTGGAATAAAGTCATGGTGCCTATCCTTCAATACTTTATAGTGGACAACCCTAAATCCATTATTTAGAGCTTGCATCTTGCCTTTCTAAATCATCTTTGAGGTAACAATTTCATTAACATCCCAAAGTATATTTTTACATCTATAAAATGGTCTGTCCATAATGTCAAGAAAGGAAAATTTTCATTTTATTTTCACCAAGACCTCCACCTTATCATATATATACATGTCCTTCAAAGAGATTCTAATAAGGCAATTATCACTTGTATTTGTAGCCCCTCAACTCCTCCCAAAGTGTTAAGTCATTGCAAAAGCCCTCCCCCTATTGCTCTCGAAGATGTTGCTCCAATGCTAGCCTCTTCTAAGGCTATCTAAATACTAGAGTTTGACATTGATGCTTATGGCACTCATCCAACTATTAAATATGAAGCTTGACGTCACTCAACTTCTAGCAAGTCCCAAATTGAGAAGTGTAAGTCTCCCATAATATTGTACCAAGAGGTAAAAATTTTAAAGACTCTCGCTATGGGATTCATAAATTCAAGCATGAGGATGCTCTAATGTGATCCTCATCTTATAAATGAGCTCCCTTGTATGGCTCCTCCAAGCCATCCAATAATATCCAATAGCTTACGTGTTTTCCCTTCATCACCAAGAAGGTCTATGTGCAAGAATGAGATGATCTCATGAGTGCAATATCAAGAGCCACAAAAATGAATGCATATATACTACAAGTCACTATAATCCTAGAAGAATTCTACAACTATTTCAAATGTGATAAACTAATAGATATTACTGACTGCTCCATTCTTGAGGTTAAAAAATGATGGATATCTACTCCTCTGATGGTTTTGGTTTTATGATCATCTCCTTGCTTGTTAAGGTGGTCCTCCCTATTTTGGATACCCTCTCTTTTGTGTTCTTGGTGTTGTCTTTCTCTTGGATATGGTCTCCCTTATAACTATTGATGTATTCTCTCTTTTTATTTTTGGGAGATAGCCTCACTTGAGGTTCTTTTTTTGTACAAGGTTTGGGGATACTTTCATAACCCCTTCCTCCAACCAATAAAAAAAAAAAAGCTAAACTAGTTGTAATATTGTATCCATATATTAGTGGATAACCATAACTATAAGCATGAAAATACTCTTATTCAAAATATAATTAAGCTTAATGTATGCCATGTAAGTATCTTAATAGAAATTGGAGCAACTAAATTCTTTGGAAATACATGTGGTAGAGAAGATTAAAAAAAATTGGCTTTATAGATATCACATGGATGATTCAATATGGGAACTAGACAAAGTGATAAGTAAAGGAATATCTAAGCATGGTTGAGTTTGAATCCAAAAATTTCACCATATAAGAAAACATATTGCTATGATCATCGGATTCAATTGAAAATGGTAGCATATATCTAAAGTTAGCTTTAATTCTAAGAGGGTTGAGTACCTCAATTATGTGGAATACATTACCACAAACCAACGAGCCTAAAATATTGCAAGATCAAGAACTTATGTAGTTAAAGAAATCTTAGAAAAATGGATGCATATCATATAAAATGCATATATGTGATATGGTAGTAGAAGAAGGACCTATGTTTGAAGCATATAAATTTTTGAATATGTTTTAGGATGTGATTCCTAAAGAGATGATAGGATTGGATCCATGAAGGAAGTTTGAATTTTCAATAGATGTTCTTCTAGAAATTGGTCCATAGTTAAAGGCTTCATAAAATTAAAAACACTAAATGTTTTGATTTAAAGATATAAATGAATGAATTATTTTCAAAATATATGATTCAAACAAGTGTATCACAATGGGATGCACTAGTAATTTTTGTAAAGAAGGAAAATAGTACCCTTAGGTTATGAATTGACTATTGGTTGCTAAACAAAGAAAAAATTAAGAATTAATATCTTCTTCCAATAATATAATTTGTTTGACTAGATCTAAGAGGCATCTATCTCTCTTAAGATTCAACATCAATCAGGATATCATCATTTAAGGATAAAGAAAGAAGACATTCTCAAGATAATCATTAGAAATTGATATGGGGATTGTGAGTTCACTATGGTCCCATTAGAACTCATAAATATACTAGCTATTTTTATGAACCTTATGAACAATTTGTTTAGATATTTATTAGATAGATTTGTATTGGTGCTTTTGATGATATACTAATTTATTCTTAGGAGCACAAAGAGCATATAAAACATCAATATATAATGAAAATATTTAGAGAGCATTACATATATGGAAAGTTTTCCAAATATGATTTCTAAAACATAAAAAGAGTGTCATATTTATGGTATATCATATCTATAGAGGGTAATTTTAATTTATTCGACAAAATTTAAAACCATTACAAAATGTAAAACTCCATAGAATGCCTATCAAATCCATAATTTTATAGGAATAGTGGGTTATGGAAGGATTTCTTAAAATAACTCACAATATCACATTAACTAGAGGAAAGAGAAGAAGTATGTTTGGAATGAGAAGTTCCAGGAGTCATTCTAATTATTGAAATAAAAATTGACATTATATCTAGTACTAGTGGTATCTAATACAAATAGGAAATTGAATATGATAACCAATTCCTCTAATGAAGGATTAGGAGCATTATTGATCTATAAGGACTAAGTAGTGGCTTGTGACTCAATGTGCTTAGTCAAAGAAGGAACATAATTTACACTACTATAATCAATCCAATTTAAACTAGAGAGGACCCTCAAACACCTAAATGAGAATTCACACTATCAAAAATAAAGGATTGTACTATATATATATTCTCAAGACCATAGTTACAATGGTTATAAACTAGATAGACATGGGATTTCATGATAATATAAGAACCATATTTGTTTAAGAGGTATAATGGGCTCTATGTTCAAAATATCCAAAGGTATAAAAGCTTGTAGTTGGCCTAAGACCACTATACCAGTGAGCAAGAATTAGAAAGTATACAATAGAATTCATGGTAAAATACCTCAAAGGTCAAAAGGTCAAGGCTAAACATGCACATCTAGTTGGATTATTATATAGACATGATGTGTCAAAATAGAAGTTGGATTATTAGTTTTCCAACATCTAATAATAAGCATGATGTTATCCTTGTGGTGGATAAAAAATTGACGAAAGTAGAACATTTAATTCTTATAAACCTCACGGATGGTACTCTATATTTAGCATAAATGTGTGTACATGATATCTTCAGATTGCATGGAATATCTAAGAAGCTCATATATGATATACATACAAGGATAAGGTTATGGAAGGTCTTAAGTACTATATTGGAAACCAAACACAATATAATTTCATTAAAACACCAAGATATAAATGGCCAAACTAATATGGTAAACCATATTTTTTAGGACTTGTTGAAGATATACTAGATAGACTAATAGTACAAATGGAATGAATACCTACCTTTGGTGGAGTTTGACTATAACAACTCCTACCATTCTAACTTGGGAATGGATCCATTCAAGGTACTATATGGAACAAAGTATTAAAATTCTCTTATATGGAAAATACTAGAGGAATAAGCAGTATTAGGTATAGATATACTATAGAAATTGGATGATCAAGTCAAAATAATCAAGCAATGGTTCAAGGAATATATAGATATGTAGAAAAACTATATTAACTAGAATAATGTTCCAAGGCAATTTGTAGTAAGAGATAAGGTGTTTGTGAGGGTGAAAATTTAAAATATTTTGATCAAATTTGGCACATTATTTTCACCTAGATATGTAGGGCCCTTAAATGTTATGTAAGTGGTCAACCTAGTTTCCCATACACTTGATCTACCCCTAACTCTCACTTAGATCCATAAGTTGTTTTATGTATCATTGCTAAATCCATATAATGTTGATGCATATCATATCCTTTATTGGAAATCATTCTAGATGCAATACCTAGGTGTATTTCAAGTCATGCCTATAAGAATTTGGGATATATGCAAGTTTTATTTATGTAGTAGAGAGATAACTTAGTGCAAGGTTCAATTGAACCAATATTTATAGGAAAATACCACATGGTAAGATGCTAACAAATTTGGAGATATTTTTCTCTTCTTTTTGTATAGATAGACAATGATGTCCTATTAAAATAATTATTGTGTGAAAAGTAACTTCCACTTTTTTTCTTAGTAGCATTATGTGTCCTAGATCGATAGTTATAAAGTTTTATAATATATCAGTTTTGATTAATACTAATGTATGTTCTAGATTGATAGTTTAAAACTTTTACAATTTTGATTAATTTATTTTGCTTGATATTTATTAATAATAATGTATGTCCTAGATTAATAACTAAAAATATTACAGTAGTCCTATTTTGATCTAAAAGTTCTATGTTTGGTATTATTGATTTCTATAATAGTTTTTTTATGTATGTAAATTATGATTTTATTATCATCGAGATAATGAAAATTTCTAGACAAAAATGATGTCACACCTCATATTTTCATAAAACTTAATATTAATCTAAATTTATACATTAAATTAAGCATGAAATAAAATAACAATATGGATTACATGGCATGAATACTGATACTAAGTTGTTAATTGCATATTAATATTATAGTTATTTTTCTTATTAGGGCCATGAAATAAAGACTAATTGTAATTTTATTTCAAGTGTCTTATAATGGATATCCTCATTGGAGAATAGGATGGAGAACATCATCAAAGGACTTTAGATTTTTTCCAATAACATGACTAAGAAAAATAGAATCCATGCATACACCACAAGTTAAATTTGTAAATGCATACTTGGCATAATTATTACTTGTTTTATTGAATTAAATGCTACATTTCCATTTTTCACTTGAATGTAAAAGTGTGGATATGAGTTTTTAAAATATTGTATATATGAAGTTACAATTAAAACCTAAGCTAAAAGGAAATCATCCAAATATTTAACCAACTACTAGAATCCTAAGTGTGTGTTTGTTTTTTCTTTCTCTTTTGAAAACCTTAAAAGTTGACATTAGTGGCCCTAGTCCACCAATCAAACTCATGGAATAAATTTAGAATGGAATAAATATATTAAAGAGCCCTTGGTGCAAAATTAGGAACTTCAGTTGATATTTGGTAAGTGGTAGTGAATTGGACACAAAACCATAAGTCCTTTTCTAAAATTATAAAAACCTCTTATTTTGGGGTATTTCCATTTTTAAATGTAAATAAAATAGAAAAGGAGAGTGAACCAATAGTGAGGAGAGTGTTTCTCATAGTGGACAATGCTAAGTGGAGTGCATGAAATCATTCTTGGGCCTTCCATGCTATTCTTAGACTAAAACTGCTCTTTTGAGGAATTACCTAAATTAGAATTAGGCCCACAATTAAATAGTATTAGATTGATTTTTAAACATTAGAATATTTAAAATCCCTCACTTGAGTGAATTGGATGTAATTTTTACTCACAATGGAATTCCCTAGGAAAATAAAAATGGAAATTTATGGCAAGGAGAAGGGAAAAAAGGGTTTGAATACAAACATTATGGGAAAATTTATCAACTAAACTAACACTAATGGAAAAGGGGGTTAGTTTATGGTAAACAAGTAACTCTTATTGTCAAATAACCCTACATAGAACATATATTTTTAGTCTTTGATCTTCTTGAATAATGTGGAATAATATTGAAAAATTGGGTATTCGCCATAAATCTAAATGTTGGTTATATTTGTTTATATATTAAACCACAAGGATACAACACTATGATGATTTTATTTTGTCAAATGGTGGTTAAGCCCATTGTAACCAATAGAGAAACTTGGGTGTTGTTTAGCTAAAAGTTTTTTTAGTTGATAGAAGACTTGAACAATTATATGTTTGATATAATTCTTCTAAACTAATTAATATAATAAACTTATTTTCAACATTATCTATTTCCTTGGGTATGTAAAGTAAAAGTTCACTAGGAGATAAAACCCATTGCTAGTAATGTTGCTTTATTTTAATCATTGAAGTATCTAAAAATAATAGTATTTTATTGGGTATTCCACAAATTTTGGTATTAAATATTAATTGTTTTTACAACTTCATAAAATTACTTTTAGGTAAAAGAGTACTTTGAAAGGATTTATTATGAAGTGTTAGAGTATATTACATCATTTGGGTCATGTAAATGTACCACTCTTGGTAGATAACTAGAGTAGTAGATTACTTTAGGGGATAGTTAAATAATTACTTCAAGTAATATAATAAATGTAAAGTGTCTATGTGTAAGTTGTAAATGTGCAAGGTGACTCTTTGTACAACTAGGTAGAGTGTTGGCCAAACAATCCATTTTTCTATATAAAGGACCTCATAGTAAGTGATTATATATCGCTATAGGTAGTAGTTTGTATACTACATGGATCACCATATAGATTGGTTATGGGGTACAATGTAGTTCTTTAGTATCAGTTCTAGAGTTCTTACTTCTTCTTTATTGCATTGTATCATTTTCGTCACTTTCTATTAATAGCATATTTCAGTATATTATATTTTTGCATATTTCATATCCTGTGATTGTATTCTCCCTTGGTATTCACTATCAAAAGCTACCAGCGGTATCACATTGATAGAAATATGCAGAGCCACAAGAGACCTCCATTACCAGAATAGGTATATCTCTCCTACGCTTCGTAAACTGGATTTGCCATTGTGTGTCATTTCATGCAAACATGGCTGCAAGGATTTATTGAATAGGAAAGTCACAAGAGAGATAGAGACGAGAAGCAAATATCAGTTACAAATTTTTTGAGATTGCATTTGGCTAGAGTCTTTCCACGAATTTATAGAAAACTTGTGAAAAATAGGACTCAGAATTCATTCCACTAGATTGAAAAATCAACTAGTGAAGATTCATCATTGACAAGATTTAAAATCATTTTCTTAATATCTTGTTGCAGGAAAAAAAGTTGAAGGAAGCCCTGTTGTAGACTTGCACATTGTAGAAGAAAAAGCCATAGAAGCCTTATTGAAGAAGAAAAGACCACATAAGCCTTATTGCAGAATAGAAGGCCCCATAAGCTTTATTTTAGAAGAAAAGACCACAAAAGACTTGATCTAGAAGAAAATGTCACAAAAGCCTTGATCAAAAAGAAAAGGCTTCCATAAAAGCCTTGAAAAAATCTAAAGAATACTCCAAAGAAGATTTCATGAGAAATAGAAGATAGGATACTGGTGATATCCATTGAAGACTATAAATTTCAAATTAGCTAGAGTCTTTCCACAAGACTGTGAATACCAGGACTCGACACACAACTCATACCACTAGATTCAAGAATAACTAGTAAAGTTGAAAAAGTTTGAGAAAAGACCCCATTGAAAATAGTTGATTGAAGACTTCCTCTTGAAGAAGCTGAAGAGACCCATAAAAGTGCTCATTGAAGAACTTCCATCCTTAGAAGAGATAGAGAAGGACTATCAAAAGTCTCGTTCTAGAGATCCATGAAGATCTCATTGCCAACACTTTTGTAGTTGAAGGTTGAAAAAAAGGTCTCTTCAAGAAGACTAGAGAAGTTCCAAGACTAAAAGACCTTGGAGAGGTCTCAAGGAGAAACAAGGAGAAGGCTTGGAAATCCTCATTGTAGAAGTCGAAGAAGACATCAAAGAAGTTCCTAGGAGAACTTATTGGAGAAATTCACTACAAAAGATAGTGAAATATTTGGGACAATTGTTGCCATCCGACAATAAACCCAAAAGAAGAAGAATTTGGTAAGTATTGTAAAATTCCAAAGAAGAATATTGAAGACCTCAAGACCTCTAATATTCTTGAGAAGAAATCCATGTTTGAAGTTAGAACTCAGACAGAAGAAACTTGCCAAATCCAAGAAGATTTGGATATTGTATCTCACAGTAAGAAGGCACATTTTAGAGAAGAGTTTTTTGAATCTACATTAGAAAACAAAAGATCACTTGAAGGATCAAGCCACCAAACCCTAGGCTCAAGATAGAAGGTTCAAGACCATGTTTTAGTGAACCAAGAAGCTATTTTGGACAACCAACAAGAAGCTATAGAATTCATTCATCACAAGGCAACAACTTGGTGAATCTAAACATCAAGATTTACATCATCTACAAAAGCCATTAAAGGTAAGCAACTTGGGTGTAATTATTTGAAATTTAAAGTAGGGTTCATTATCAAGTTTCATTAAGCACCATATTTGGATTAAAGTTGCAAAAAGAAGGGCTCATATTACAATCTTCAAGGTGCAAAAGATAGTTTTTTTAAGAGATTTATTTGCACATTAAATACAAGTTGGATGTATTTTGAAAGAAAGAAATATATCATCTACCTATCTAGAAATAAAGAAGACTACATCCTAAAAACTAATTGTAGTGAAAATTGTAGATTATTTAAGGGTTCTTTATAATTACTCTTAAAAGTTGCAGAGATTATTAAGTGCATTTGAAACTACTTTGAGAGTTTATTTACAGGAAAAATAAGGTGAGAATTAAAGAGCATTAATTTATAAGTATTATTTGATTCATTGCACTATACTATTTTTTCATTAAACTAGTTACTCTCAAAAGGTTATTTGTTTGTATTGATTGTTAAGATCAAAGGCACAAATATGCAAATAATCAAAGTGTTTAAAGGCACTATTCAAAATTCAGTACCTGCAAGGTATTGTGGCCTATAGAAGCCACCAAACAGATCGAAATTACTCCAATGAGTGGAGAAGAATGTAGCCATTAAATCAGTGATAAAAGCTACAAATTGAGACTTGGTGAATCTCATATTTGAGGTGCACTAAGAGTTATTTATAGGTAAAATATTAGTGCAGACATTACTCCTTCAAAAATATACTATCTATAATATTATTAGCTTGTATTCATTACCAAATTAACCAAGCAAATGAGAGAGTTGTCTAGCAAAGAAGACAAGTCAAATCAGTGCTTGCCTACAAGGATTAATATAGAAAACTTGTCATCAAAACCAGCATGAGAAGATTGTAAAAGAAGGTGCAAAAGCAAGGTATTTTATTATAATTATATTTACATTATTTTGCACCATAATATCTTGTCCTATGTAGCAATAAAGATAGAGTTTAAGTATCATAAAGACACATCCTTCACAAGCAAGGATCATCTCATAAGTGATTGTAGAGAAGCATTATCCACGTAATGTGAAAAGAGCCTTCAAGAAACTCACATCACCCACGGTTGTGGACAATCACAATGAGCAACCTACAAGCATATATAACATAGCACAAGGAAGGAGTTATCATCTACAAAGGCAAATAAAACATCAGCTTGAAAGTAGGAGAAGATTAAAGCATAAGGGTAAACAAAGTGAGCAACACCTAAGGGATAGATGTTTGTCTAAAAGGAAGCTCGAAGCCATCACTGGAGCATCTCAAAACTCCACCAAATCATTGCTCATAATCTAGCCAAAGCTACCATTGGAGCGCAAAAGAACCTCCATCATAGCATTGCTCATTATCTTAGCTGGAGCCACCTATACAGGAAATACGTTGGCTTGGAAGAAGGTATTGGAGATAAGATATCAAAGCATTGGTTGGCAAAAGAAGAGGTAAGAAATATACGTTGGAGAAGACTCACATGCAAAAACCCTAAGCACCACTTGGCACATTCCTTCTTGGCACCCTCATATTGCTCAACGTACATTCAAAGAAGAATGTTTAAGGTATCTTTGGTTACAAAACTGGGAGGTTACTCAAGCATTAGCTATCATTGAAGGTTACGAATGCCCAACCATCATTGCACTCGAAAATGAGCGTTAGAAGAGCTCATATCTCAACACTCACCTTAGTGTAACTCCCAAGCGCCACTTGTCATAAGGAGGAAGGTGTCTTCACTATTTAATAATGTTTATTACTGGAGAATAACAACATATTTCAAGGTACGCAGTCAAGCCTGCAAGGTGTGGAAGCACGTTCATAACAAGCATTGTGTAAGAGTGCATTTAAGACATGAAGATTCAATGCTAGAATTAGATACCCAATGAGGTCAAAAGTCCACACAAGGAGGTGCAATATTTAGATAGAGCATCCATTAATGAAGGAGCATTAAATGCTCAACAACACCAAGCAATATCAATGCCCATTCAAGGAGTACTAGACAACAAATACAACGCTACAAAAGATACGTTGAAGGAAGCCCATATAAAGGTATATCATGCACCCATATTACTAAGGTTATTTACTTGCTTTTATTAAAGGATATATAAGGTGATTTTTATAAGGTTTACTATTGCATTGGATAATACAAATTCAGCCAAAGCATTAGTAGATAATAAAGCAAGTTTATATTTCAAAAAATTAATTATTGAGATGCATACACATAATATAATATTTGTAATATTGAGAGTAGGAGATATAAGGTTGTCAAATCTTGATTAAATCATTAATTAAATTGTAAATATCATTATTTTCTAAAATTCCAAAAGTAAGGATATAGAAGACATACTACTTCAAACTATATACATATAATTGGAATCTAGAAAATTAATCTATTGGAAAGAGAAGCAAATCAATTACCTACATATAGAGTTGGAATTAATTGGTAAAAATTATCTCATACTCATTCTAAGGAGACAAAAATAAATCCAACTATTAATGTATACTTCATTGAGAAAGATAAGGTAAAATTAAAAGTTTATTATTCTCAAAACATTACAAAATCAACTTAGAAGGTGAACTAAATATTAGGGAGATATAGGGAAGCCTACAAAAACCTAAATCTAAGAGAGGTTTTATCAAATTAGTTCACATCTCTTAACTAGGGAGATATAAGGAATTCTACAAAAGCTAAAACTTGAATAGTTTTATCAAATTAATTCATATACTCTTATCTAGGGAGTCATAAGGATGTCTACTAACATCTTGAATAATGCTATCAGAAAAGGCTTAATAAAAATACCATCCTAGACTAGGAGCATGATTGATGATTCAATGGATAATGATGATAAATATACAAACATAAGGAAAGAATAAATAGAGTTTAAAAGTATTTCAGATAATGGAAAGATAGATCCATCCGTTACATCTTCAAATGAGACAACAAAAGAAATTGGTGATAACTACACTAATGAAGATATAGGAGAAGAAAATAATATTGAACAAAAATATATCATACAAATGTATGAACAAAGTAAGAATGCAATTACTTCAATTATCCACATATGGTTTAAGTATCTCATCAAGGAGATAGATAAACATGATATTCCTAAAATAGATAACAAACCAGTTGGAATATCTTTACTATGCACTTACTGCAATCAAATTGGTCATGAAAAGGTGAACTACTAGAACCTCCATCCTTGTAAATATTGTGGAGGAAAGAACCATTTATATTTATTTTGTTACTATAAATATAAGTACTACAAAAGTCATGAAGAAATATTACTACACAGAATAGACTGCTTCTTTCAATATCTCATTTTATAAGCATCCACTAACAATAAGTTCAAGATTAAATTTTGTGAAGATCAAAGAAGTAGGTTATACAAAGAATCAAAGGAGGAAATATGGAGTTGCCCGAATCCACTTGCAACATGCAAAATTATGAGATCTCTAGTTCATCAAAGATACTTGACAATAAGGAATAATGAATATAACATGAAGACTACTGCAAAAGAAGAAGAATCTATTGAAGCCAAAGACTATTCAAGAGAAGAAGATCCATATTGAAGAATAAAGTCTTCAATACCCAAATAATGTAATATAAGAGGGTGTTAGAGTATATTACATCATTTGGATCATGTAAATGTACCACCCTTGGTACATAACTAGAGTAGTAGATTACTTTAGGGGGTAATTAGCTAGTTACATCAGGGAATATAAGAAATGCACAAGTCTCTATGTGCAAGGTGTCCCCTTGTACAACTAGGTAGAGTGTTGGTCAAGCAGTCCATATTTCTATATAAAGGGCCTCATAGTGAGTGATAAGATATTTTTGTAGATAGTAGTAGGCATATTGTGTGAATCACCATATAGATTTGTGATGAGGTAAAATGTAGTTCTTTAGTATCAGTTATGGAGTGTTCATTTCCTCCATATTGCATTGTATCATTTTCATCACTTTCCATTAACAACATATTTTAGCATCTTATATTTATGCATATTTCATATCTTGTGATTGTATTCTCCCTTGTCATACACCATCAAAAGCTAACATGAAGATAATAACATTTTGGAAAAATTGGTCATCTTTAGATAGGAGAAAGAACCTTGACCATGGAAAATTAATTTTATTCTAGTTATAATCATTTCTTTAATTAGCTTGTAAGAATACATACTTTAGGTTCACAGCTTGCTGAAATTACTACTAGAAATTGGGGAAATATGAGTGCTAAACTATATATGAAGTTTAAAAAAATTAGAAAAATGGATTTTCTTTTATAACTACCAAATCTGAGGATGCAATAATCTAATGGCATTGTGATGCATAGTCTTTGTTCTTATTATTTCACCTTGGGTACCCTACACAAAGCAATAAATTATGTACCATCATGATTTTGTACTAGCTAAAATCTTAAAGGATTGGAGGGAAGACATAGACAAATAGAAATTAGGGGTGGAAATACCTTGTAGATTGACTTAAAAATGAGGTCATAGTGGGAGAACATAAAAGGTAATATGGTTGTAGGTAATGATATATGTCAATCAGTTCATGAGGAAATATGCCCTGATATACTGACCACATAGGCTCTATAATGAAAATCTTGGATAAGCCATGATTCTAATCAATAATTATATCTCAAAATTACATGCTTTATTGGTTGAATTCATATAAATTAAATGTATACATCATGTATTAATACACATGTTTGTATGATTCATGTAGATATATTAACACACACAAGGATTCTCTTTCTATCATGTTGGTATTTTGTATGTGATATCCTCATTGAAAGGTTAGTTATTTTGGATAGGGAATAGAACTAAAATAAAATTCTTGTATGAATTTTTTGTGGTGGTAAGTTATGGTAATGATTCCCTCCCTTCACTTGGCTCAATAGGTAATTTTGTATAGTGTATTTTTAAAATCCTCAATGGATTGTATTTAGATTAAAAATATTATGAAATATTTATATGTATTGATCATCTACACTAATCAAGTTCATTTATGAGTGAATAAATTAGGATTATTGGTTGATAGATGCAAAACTTGGTTGTTTTAATATACTAATTACTTTCTCATCCTAGCATATAAATATGTGTATTTTTGGGCCATCATAGATGGTTATACATAGTGGATGCATTTAGCATACACAATGGCTCAAAATAGATAGATGCCTTACTCAATTGGAGGAACAAGAGAAATATTATATATAAATATAGTTTTTATGCATTTTGATGGATCCAATCACAATTAAAAGGATAGAATTGTGATTGGAAGTTTAAAAAAAATAAAATTAGCTTACACCTTGTAAATGATCATCCTTCAAATTGGTCATAACTTCTAATTAATGTTGTATGACTTTAAATTTTTTAAGAGAGATATATAATTTAAATAACATTCTTAATTTTATTCACGATATTGTATTCTTTTAGAGGATGACTTAGTATTTCTAGAAGAAGCAAAGAAAACTATATTTATTTACCTTGGTATGATGAATACTATTGTAATAATAAACCATAGGAAATACTTGTTTCCATACCAACTACTAGTTGTAAGATATTTAATAGCATATATTCTCTAATATAATTATATATATAATTTATCATCTTATGCTTTTGAAAACTTTATAAACTTTATAGATGATTAGTAAAATTGAACTTTTTTATCAAAGGATATTGATGTACTATATGCTTATGCTCATGAGAAAGTTTATTTTCCATATATATACAAGTTACCCGTATGTATTTTTTTATAATGAATAACATAAAGGTTGTAATTAGCTTTTGATAGAATTAGGAACATTCTAGATTATGATCAAATTTTATAATGTTTTTTTTAGATAATTATATTGCTATGTTAGTGCATGAAACAATATAATGTCTATGCACATGACTAACTATCAAAAGTTGTACTAGAATTATCCTACAAGGCTTACAATTATATATGCCTTATGTTATCAAATGGTTAAACTATTGTTTACTATCATATATGATATAAATGGGTAAATTTAAGATATTTAATTTATTTATTTTAATTAGCCATTAAGAATAGGCTTGTTATATATGATTGTGATTAGAACTAAACATACTAATTCTACTCATAGAAAATGCATGATTGTATAATAGTATGTTATGAGAAGTAAATGAAAAGTCTTTTGTTGGATAAACACTTGTACTTACTTATATGATTTCACGCTCTAGTATTTGGAATGCTTACTTATTTAATCACATGAAAAATATTGTTATAACGGATTTTATCTTGGTTGTATAGAGACTTTAACCAAAGCCTAGGAGATTACATTCAAGAGGGTGCATGCATGAATGATTTATATCTATCTATCTATCTATCTATATATCTATCTATATAGATATATAGCTATATAGATAGATAGATATAGATATATATGTATATACATACATATATGTGTGTGAAGAACACAAGCTTATACTGAGAGGGGGAGTGAACAGTATAAGATCAACTTTTACTTTTCTTTCCCAAAAAATATTATCCAATATTATCAATGGAAATATCAATAGAAGTAATCAAAGAAATGCATAAATCATCACACACAATAGAGACACCAATTTAACGTGGTTCACCCTAGTCTACTCCACGAAGAAAATATTTCTACTAAAATTTCTCAACAAATTCTCTTGGGAATCAATTCCCTATTACAATGTTTATGGACCTCTATCCAAAGGAGACACCAATACCCTATGCTCTGATTTACAGATCTCTCTCCATAGGAAAAATATTTCCCATTTTATATGGTTCGTGGAACTTGATCCAGGAGAAATCTATCTCCTCAACTAGTTCGTGGATCTCTCTCCACAAAATAACTCTATATTCCTAGCTATTTCATGGATCACACTCCATAGAAGAAATATTTTCCCTTGATCTTGTTTGTGGATCACTCTCCATATGAGAAATCTTTCCCCTTGCTCTGGTTCATGGAACTCTATCCACAAGAGAACTATTTTCCCTCTTCTTTGACTGATGATCTTCTAGAAGACTTCTACCCCCACTACTCTAGCTTATGAATATCTCTCCACAAGATACCTCTGTCTCCACTACATTGGCTTATGGATCTCTATCCACTGGAGACAGATGTCCTATTTACTCTATCACCTCCAAATATTACTCTCAACTTTGTCTCAAATATGCACCAAAATCTATCCCAAGTCTAGTAAAAATTTGTTCTAACTCTACTTATAAATCTACTCATAAATCTGCTCACACATCTACACTAACCTCTTTATCAAATATATCCTCAATCCTGAACACAAATATTGATCAAATCATCAATCAACTCTGTTTAGATCTGCCCCAAGACTTAAAACAAAGCTTGAACAAATCAATCCTACTCTTAATACTATTTCAAGTCATCACAAGACTTTCTCAAATATACCTTCAAGTCCTCTCAATAACTTGATCCAATGGCTCTCAATTCTTCGCCAAGACTTGCTCAATCTACTCTCAAGTCTTCACCAAAACTTTCTCAATTTTACCTTGAAGTCTTCTCAAGAACTTGCTCAATCTACTCTCAAGTCTTCACCAAGACTTGCTCAAATCTGCCTTCAAGTCCTCTCAAAAGACTTGCTCAAATCTACTCTAGCATATGCTCAAACCTGTTATAACACATGCTCAAAATAGCTCACAAAATATGCTCAATCAATATCAAATATTCCACACAATGCTATCAAATGCTTTATCTAATCTTCAAAGTAATTCCTTTAACTTGAAGCAGTTTAGACATATTCTATCTAGAATTCAATTAATCTCTAGAAAATATAGAGAATGATGTACTCTATCAAAACTCAATATGTTCTACTCAATCATTAATTTTGTTGCTTCCATATATCTTACTTTTATTTCTCTTATAAATATAGATTCAATCTAGCACATGACACCTATATTTTTGATCTACACTCTTGCTTTCACAAATCTGATTTCTAATGTTTGCACATTCACTCAAAACCAATGCTCAAGAAGTTTCACTCAATCATTCAACCAATGAAACATAACTTGCTCACAAACCCTAAACAAGTTTTTTCATACTTCTTCAAACAAAGAGCACAATGTGGGTCTCAAACCCTAACTCAAATAATTTCCAATCTCTATATCAAATGTTCTCTAAAAATTCAACAATGAAGCATATAGAATTCACTCAAATATTTTCAACAATGCCTATAAAACAATCATTTTCACTTCACCTTATATTTCACAACATTTATTCCAATAAACACTTAAAAAAAAATATGATGTGCCCATACCTCTTTTATTTTATGGAGATATATCTTTAAAACTTGCCTTACTTTCAACCAAATCCTTTTGTACCAATTCAAGGTTAGATAGCAACAGTCTATATCAAAACCTTCACATGGATATTTTCACCTCAACAAATATTTTCACCATATAAATATTAATAAAATGCCAAACCACTTATACACCTTATTACTCCTACCTTTGCCAATAAATTTTATTAACAAGAGTCACCAATCACATAAGAAAAAATTCCATTTACACCTTAAATCTCCTACTTGCCATTGATGCATTTTCAAAGGATAAATACAATATCACTCTACTTTTTATCCCAATGCATTAACAAAATTTACTACCTTAATTTTTGCTCAACAATAAATTATTTTTATAACCTTTTTATTGCAAAAATAAAAATCATTCAAAAGACCTTATATCTCCCTAGCACATACCTTAGCCACCTTAGACCTTAGGATATAATTCAATTTTTAACAAAAAATAATCCCTCTTTCGTTGTCGCTTTCTTCCTGCTGTCGGGAGTCGAACTTGCGCTACCTGCTGGCCCCATGCCCTACACACCACTACGCTACTGCATGGGCTAGCCAACCCATATGCAATCAATATGCAAAACCTCCCTTTTGTATTTACCATCGATGTCAAACCTTAAATCGACCATGCAGTAAAATAACCTTTACGTGAATCAAAATTGCACCTTCTACCTCCTACACCGCTGCACAATCCTTTCTTGCCAGCTCGGTTTCCACCTCACATGAGTGGGGAAACACCTCGTCCACACTTTGACCAAAATTTTGCTTTGAGATTTGCGTTGTCTTCTTTTAGTTTCCTCTACCGTGTCAATCGTGCAAGGCAATTTCTTCGGGGAATTTTATGTTTCGAATTCCCCTCAAGATTAGGCTAAATATTAGCCTTATTAATAGACATGTCTATTCTATTTTTGACATCGACTTCTTTTTGCAATTAAAATTTTGGTATTTTGAACTATTATATTTAATTTTAATAAGTTAAATCCTAAAGGATTTAAATATTATAATTTAATTTAACTTTTTTTTGAATTTACATGGTGGAATCGGTAGCCACCACAAATTCGGGTAGGCTATCCAGCTTTTTATGACAACCACAGTATTCTGTGTTGTCCACCCCAAAAGCTGCCACACAGATCTTTGTGCAGTCCGCCCCTACAACCACCATGCCACAATCATTTTAAACCTTTTATGCCGCTGAAAGCACTAGGAAAGTGACAAGTGTTTAGTCTGACGAGGCCCAGGATTTGAACCTTGGACCTCCATCCCCCTTATGGGGTTTGTATGAACCAATTGGTCTACACCTCGGACCCTATAATTTAAATATTTAAAAACCTTTTGGGCTTCTTATTTTTAGGGATAACCTTACCACCATTAATGGGTATTTTAACCTTTGCAGAATTACCACCAAGGTAAATTATTTAGAGATAACCTTGCCACCATTAATGAATATTTTAACCTTTGCAAAATTACCACCAAGGTAATTTATAAATCCTTTCTCAAATATTATGGAGAGGTATTCCTTTCTTCTTGATGCCTTATACCTCATGTGTCATCAAGAGAAATATTCTCACAAATATTTCCATCACTTTAGGACCTTAAACCTTTTGAAATTAATCAACCCTCTTGATATTAATTCCATCAAATTGGGACATCAAACCTCTTGACATCAATGATAGCAAAACATGCTCAAATTTCCAATAGTGTGTATACACACAAACACATAAACACACACACACACACACACACACACACACACACACACACACACACACACATATATAAATATTAATTTAAATAAATAAATAAATATATATATATATATATATATATATATATATATATATATATATATGCTTTTTTGTTTGTGGAAAACACCTCAATTGGGATGCCACTTTCGGGTAAGTCCCAAGGATGCAAGGGTATCTATTCTACCAAAAATACCTAGGGCTTGCACCTAGCCTACCCCCTTTGGCACACTCAAAGAGCATACCTAAAACAACAAAAACACAAACAACCAAACATAAAAAACACAACAAAAAAAACAAAAAAAAACACAAAAACAACAAAAGACAACAAAAAAACAAATCAAACACAAAAACAACGAAAAACTTAAAAATAACAAACAATAACAAAACACAAAACACACATAAAAAAACACAAAAACAACACAACACACAAAAAAAAAAAAAAAAAAAACACAAAATACAAGAAATACAAAAACATAAAAAACACCAAAAGCAACACAAAAAAACATAAAAACAAAATAAAATGAAAACAATACAAAACAACACACACTGAAAAACTAAAAAAGAAGGAAATAACAAAAACCAACTTTGGCATTTCTAGGCCAAAAGACTATTTAGGAAATATTCAACAAAGGAAACAAGAGAATGATCAATCTGAGAAAGAAAATTAGAATACCTTGACCAAACTAAAGAGAAGCAAAAATAATGAAAAAATGAGCTAGGTACCTCTAGTACTAGTCATCTAGAGAAATAATAGAAAGACGAGATCCATTATTTGTGAATTCCACCATCTAGGAGGGTGGTTGTAGTAAGTAAGATCACCTTTGTCAAATTTCGAATTAGCTTAAGTATCAAAACTCCTATCATGTTCTCTGATCACATGATTGTATTCAAGTTTTAAAAATCCCATATAGATTAATTAAATCTTCTCAACAATTCTTTTTATTCTCCAATCAACCTTATGATTCTTAGGAGTCTTCAACAAATTAATCATGACTTGAGATTTGGATTCAACCAACACCTTTTTCCATCTGACCTTAGTAGCCTCTCGAAGGCCTCTAAGGATACCATACCCCTTAGAAAGGTTATTGGAAAGGATACCCAAATTCTCAGCAAAAGTAAAAACCAAAGAACCATCTAAAAGTCTACCTGTTCCTCCTACACTAGCTTTTCCAAGGTCCCCCCTACAGGCTCCATTGGTATTAAATTTTCCAAAATCCTTAGGATGAGGCTTCTAGTTCCTTGTTCTATCCATATTTTGATTACTCATATTCCCTTTAAGTTGGTTTCCCTTAAAAGAGTTAATCTTCAATATTTATATTACATTATCCCATATTTTATGGGATTTGTAGGGGTGTTTAAGGAATTGTTGGACTAATTCAACTAATTTGACAAAGGTCTTTTTCCAAGTATAATGAATTTCCTTCCTTTCTTGATTAAAAATTTGGTTGTTTCTTTCCTTCCAAATATTCCAAGGTAGAATGGTAGAACCCATCCAAACTAGTTGCCTATAAAAATGATCAACGCCCTCTTGATTAGGCCAACCCCTCTAAAGTTTTTCAAAAGTAAAAAAAAAATGACCATTGTAAGTCGAGTAAGAGGGACATTACCCTCCATAGCTTAGAGGCTAAGGTACACTCAATAAAAATATGGTTGAGAGTTTCCACATTTTCTCCACATATTTTGCATCTAAACGGGCCATGAAAATCATGTTTCATAAGTTGCTCACCAGTAAGCACCCTACAATGCAATAAAATACATGTAAAGAAACTTACCTTAGGCCAAAGCTTGTGAGCCCACAATTGAGTAAAAATATCATATGCTTGGTTGGAAGTATTAAGGTATAAGGCCAAATAACCTTGAGCAACGGAATACTCACCCTTAGTAGTGTTGTTCCATCCAAAATAATCTTTATCATGGGACTAAGAGAGAGGTCTCATATGAAGAATTATTTGAACGTCTTTGATTTACCTTTATAGCATTTTTAATAGGCCAATCCTCAATAGGGATCCAATATCTTCCAACCTCTAAATTACCATTATGGTATCGACAATAATTAGTAACATTTATCTAGTTAGCTCAATGAAGCTCCTCCATACAAGACCCCAAATCAGGAAACTAATTTATCAAAGGTTGGTGACCATCCCAAGAATCTATTAAAAAATTTACCTATTGACCTTTATGAATGATCTAAAATAACTTTTTCTTGATCAAATTCTCACCAGTCTTAAGAACCACTAAAATAAGAAAACCTTTGGTAGGCAATTGATAGTGAACAAGATATTTAGTACTTTTATTCTTAGCATATTTAGCACAAATATTCTTGGTCCAAAGAGCATTGGGGTTATGAAAAATTCTCCAATAGAGTTTATTAGCTAAATCCTTACTGCTATTAATAGCATATTGAAAACCTAACCCTTATTTATTCTTGGGAAGGCATAAAGTATCCCATTTCACCAAGGTCCATATTCTTTTCTCCTTAGTACCACTCCAAAGGAACCAATGACTGATTTGATCCAATTCTCAAAGAATTACCTTTGGATGTTAAGCACAACAAAAACATAAATATATATAGCTTAATGGACTGATTTTACCAAGGTAATTTTAGCACCAAATGAAAGCCACCTATTTGTCCATTTTATAATTTTTCTTCTTAACTCTATCCAACAACCAATTCCAATATTATTTTTTTATCTTTGAATATTGATAGGAATGCCTAAATAAGTGATAAAAAAGAAGGTCTTATTATATCTTAATTTATCCAAGATCAAGGATTCCTATCCAGGAGAGTAGTAAATAAAAATAACTTTAGATTTATCTTCATTGTTCAATTGCTTGGTAACATTAGAAATATAGCTAATGATTTGCTTAATTTTAGAAGCTTCTTTAACTGTAGCTTTACGTAATATAGTAGTCATAAAAAAAATGAATATGATAAATAGACCTAGCTCCACGATCAATGGTAACTTCCTTAAGATTTTTTTTCTCTATTTTTTGTTATAATATTGCCCAAGCATTAAGAATGATGAATAAATAAAGGGAAATGGAATCACATTGCCTAATACCTCTAGAATCAGAGAATAACTAAAAAGGTATGCCATTGATAACAACATAGTAGGACACCAAAGAGATACATCCCATAATCTAGTCCATCTAATCCTGAGAGAAGCCAAATTGCCTTAAAAATTTGTCAAGGAAGTGTCAATCCACTCTATCATAAGCTTTATATAAGTCTAAACGAATAAACATAGATGTATACTTTTACATTTACATAGAATGGATGGCTTCCTAGGCAAGAACTATCTCATCCACTATTTGACATCCTTCGACATAACCCCCTTGTTCAGGTGAAATTATATATTCTTTCACTCTCTAGATTCTAGTATATTTACTTCTTCAATCATAAGAAAAATCTGGTTATAACGGATTTTATTTTGGTTGTATAGATACTTTCATCGAATCTTAGGAGATTGCATTCAACAAGGTGCATGCATGATTGATTTGTATATATATACATATACATATATTTATATGTGTGTGTGTATGCTTCAATTAAATTAGGGAATATAAGAATGTATGAATCATTACTTGGAATGTACACCAAATTATGGGTTGAAATCTTTGATGATAGATCTTCAATATCATCTAGTAAATGAGGTTATACTTTCTATGATCTTGTTTTTAAGAGGGTAACTTATGAAGGTTACCTATCACTTGTATTTTAGATCAAATTGAATTTACTTCCTAGCTATATATACCTAGATAGATATAGGAAAAATGCTTATTATACATGTATGTCATATTTCACTTGGCCACTACATATTAACTCATTCCAAGGTTCTTCTTGAATCATAACTATAAAATTCAAGCATAGACCTTAGAGAGGTTTATGGAATTCGAATCTACTTGGGATTATCTTCTCTTAAGCCCTAAATTGGTGGGTCAATTCATAATATGGAAAA
The DNA here is from genome assembly GCA_028583015.1 of Wollemia nobilis. Classification (NCBI taxonomy): domain Eukaryota; kingdom Viridiplantae; phylum Streptophyta; class Pinopsida; order Araucariales; family Araucariaceae; genus Wollemia; species Wollemia nobilis. The sequence goes on from JAQPPZ010017198.1 coordinate 6,540,990, forward strand.
ATATTAGGTAAATATTTGAGAATAGTCATCATTTTTTTTAAAGAAACATCAAGAAAAAATATGCTAGTAAGTGAATAACAAATATCTATCTCAAATGACACTAAACCTAACGAGATATGAATGAAATCATCTCTTGTGTGCGAGTAACCAATCCAAGTTAAATATGAGGTTGATTCTACTTTGAATAGAAAATAATCAATCAATAGTTACAAGTCTCTATTTTGACATAAATGTATATTTTAGGACTAATCATAATTAGAGGCTTAAACACTAGCATGGTCTATTAGCTCGATGAACTACATCCATGTTAAAAGATATAGTGAATGGATGAGCAAGGTTTGATTTTGATAGGTTTATTTTCCTTGGTATGTGATTAAGCCGCTCAATATTGATGATTAGATCTTGTTAGGTGGTAGATCATAAATGAGTTGTAATACTCATGCAATTATATTATATAAATATAATAATTTATTTTTTTTCTGTTTTAGCCAACCTAAGAAAAGAGTGTTGTGGTCGTTAATATGTAAGTTCTATGGATATTGGCCAGGTATCTATAGATAAACTCAATATTCAATGAAATAAGATCAATCTTACATTATGATAAACTCATTTGGAAGGTTTTATATTATACACACTTATGATAGTTGGAGTACCTTAAGATGGAGGTAGAAGGAGTTCTAAAATATACACTATTATACAGAGTTTTGTGTTACATTGGAGCATCTATATGTATAGTTCCTTTGAATTTTGGTTGTAGGAATTCTCTATAAGATCTTTCAAATGAAATTAAAAGCTAAACTAGTTTTTTACAATATTGTATAATTCATACATTTCTCAATTACTTTTATGTGTCTTGATAGGATTTACCACATTTAACTATTGACATCAAACTATATAATATATATAAATATGACTCCTTAGATCTCTTTCCTTAAGTAGTTGTATTTTTTTCATCCCCGCATTACTACATATTTGGTGCATTATATATACTTTTTATAAGAAATTATTATTATCATGTGTCATAAGTTCTACATTTTTAAAAATAAATGGCCTTGGCTGATTTATTCCTTACAAATTACAATATTCTTAATTTATTTTTTCATCATGGTAGCCCTTTTGAAATTTGCATTACCTTGAACTTATCAAATGTTATTCTTTGAACATCTTGCTTGCATCACTATTCATACTTCCATACTTCATATCTGATTTGTAGCTTCTCATAATATAAATTCTTGGAGATCCTCAATCACTTTCATCTATTCAAAGTATTGTAGCTGGAATTATTTACATGATATGAGATTTATATTTCATACTTTATTTGTTGGATTAAATGAAACTTAAGTATTTGAATTTGAAGTTCTTATGGTTTCTTCAAACAACTTTCTCCAATTTTCCTTTTAATTTTCTTCATGATTTGCGCAAACCACTTTTGTAGTATTCTTAAAATTATCATTCGGATAACTTTTTCTTCAAAATTACTTCTCCTCTGAATGGAAATTTTCTTCTATACTATACAAAATTTTAAGGTTGCATATCACAGTAGTCATAAAATCTTTACACCTAATAATAGATGTAATGTTTTGATAGGAGTGACTATGATAAAAAATGATTATATTAAAGTGATTTTATGAATCAATTTCCATAGATATTGTGATAATATGGCATACTGTAATATCCATATGTGATTTGTTGAAATACTACAATAGTGTGATCATGACATAATACATTTGGTACATGTTTTAATATCATATTACCATTCAAAAAATATTATATAATAGTATATATTCAAGGTATTCTAGAGCAATGGTAACAAACTTTAACCTATGAGTATTGATTAGAATTTAAATTCTTATAATGCCATGAATAAATTTATAATATCATAGATCATGATAGTATAGTTTGTTCTAATATTATGGTATGGTAGTCCATTGAAATATATTTAATATGTAAAAAATAGCATGTGAGTCTTATCTACTTTTGTTATAAAAATAACAACATTCTCACCAACTTACTTATTAATGAAGTTTGTTGTTTTTGTTATAAAAGATGCAACATCCTCTCTAACCTTTTATGATTGAAAGGTGTGACTAAAAACTACCTTATAAAATAAAACCAAAAAAAATATCCTTACACCTACCTTATTATATCATGACATAATTATACTATTTTAACTAATTACATATTATTATTATTATTATTATTATATATAAAAAAATAAAAGTATTGAAAATAAAATCTCTAAAATATATATTAAAACAAAACAAAATTCTATCGTTAAAATATGCAAGTGGAAACAATTCAAAGCATCTAAAGTTCTAATTTTGATTATGAATACCATCTTTTTGGTAAAATATAAATATAAATATTGTGAGTCAGTTGTACAAGCCTCACATAGCCTCACCAAAACCATTGACTACAATCAAATTGTGGGAGATTTATGTTATTTGCATAGATACTCACATGGAGAACCTTTGGACATGAGTAGGTTGACATTTCATTAATATATGCAGCAAAATATATATTGTCAAATGTCAACTCGGGCTCTTGCCTCTTCATCCTTAGCAAGGTTAACCTTGACCCACATATAATAGATCCTCGGTCAATCTTAAAATTTTCACGTCATACATATGGATCCACCTTACCCCTTCACACATCCAAGTCAACTGCCAAGCTTGATGAGGTGACGCTAGAGTTTTGTGCGAGAAACTACGTGGCCTTTTCGAGCCTTGTATTATTTTATAAGAAAAATCGGGAATTCAGTAGACTACGATGCATGTCGAGATCCGTTCATACAGTCCAATTTGCATGCCAATATGTTACTTCTCAATCCTTATCTTAACCTAAAATAATAATGTTGCTTATTTGGGGGAATTGATTATTCGTCAACATTAAGGTAAGGGTCGGTTTGCGATCTGCTGGTGCCGCGGAGGGCAACATCAAGGCGAAGGCGAAGACGAAGCCACTTGGAATATGTTCTGCCCCCTCTCAGGCCACTGTCAGACGAAAAGGACGTTTCAAGCTACGAAAAACCTTAAATTCCAGATTGTGAAAAGTATTGCCTGTCGAAACCTCCTAACAATACACGAAGAGGCCTTTTATATATATATATCGAAATCAATTATTTATTATTATTAATTTTTATTAAATTTGGGTGCAAATTTTTTGAATTAATTTTATAATTTTTATTCATTTTTATTCTTATAACTTAAAAAAAATATAACCCCAATTATACCTTTATAAACACTAGGGAGGTATGGACATCGTTGTAGCCGTCAAATGTTAGCATCTCGTATTGTTCATTGTGTCTACATGGTTGCTATTTCTTTGAAGCATGGACAATTGCCATATGCTCTAAAGTTTTGCTTATTTGTGAGCCAATTATTGATACCCATTATATAGTTGAAAGGATTGGTTGAACTGAGACACGCTTGGTATCCTGGTTGTAGTAGTGCATACTTATAAAATGATAAAATGATGTAATGTAGATGTCATAACTACTTATGTTTAATAACACGAGGGGTTGAATGTGATATTAGATAAGTACACATCCTATGTTCTATCCAAATGATTAGTCTTTTTGGGTTCAAAGGAGGATGTCCTATGGTATACACTTCCTTTAAAAGTAGGATTAAATATTACTGCCTTAATCTAGAAGTTAAATAATCTATGTATTCTTTTATTTAATTGTAATTTCTTAATTCAAGTGAATGTTTTAAGCAATGAGTTTAACGTTTGACTATGTATTTATATTACATGAATAAGGAACTTAAGATGTAAAATTAAAGGATTAAATTCAACTTTGAAGAAGAAATAGTCCACTTGTATGGTGATACATAGTTTTATTTTTATTCTTTTATCTTTGATATCTTACATAGAGCAACAAAATGTTCCTACCATGATTAAATCCTAGTTAAACTTTTAAAGTCTGGGAGGGAAAGAGCTAGATAGAAAAGAGATCCAATGATACCTTTCTGACAAACTTGAAAATTAGGTTCTAGTATGAGAACCAAGGGCCAACATGCTCATAATCAATGATACATGGCAATGATTTTATAAGAAACTATGTTCTAATATACAAATTAGATAGATTGTATATTAAAAAGCCTGGGCAAGCTATGATTTTAATTAACAATTATGTACTCAAAATTGCATGATTTATTAGTTGACTTGTGATTTTAATGCATTTGTGGATGTAAATTTACTTTACTTTGTGGTCAAATTTCATATGAATCAAATACATTCATCATATGTTAAGTTGTATATTTGTATGAGTCATGTATATAGATTAATACACCCACTTATTCTCTTTCTATCATGTTGGTGCTTTGTATCTAATATCCTCATGGAAGGATCAGTCCTGTTGGGTAGGGAATAGAATCAAAAGAATATTCTTTCAAGAATATTTTGGTTGGGTAGTAAATTGTCTTGATAATGCCCTACCTCCACCTAAATAAATAGGTGATGATGTACAATGCCTATTATCAATCCTAGACTGATCATATTCATACAAAACTATCATGAAACATTTACATATGTTGACCATAGAGTCTAATCAAGTTTTTAATGAGTGGATAAATGAGTGTTGTCGGTTGATAAATATAAACATACCCATGCTAGGATATTAGACATTTTATCATCCTAATAAATAAGGTATATGTCTTCTTGGGCTACCATTGATGTTGTACACATAGTGGGTGTATTTAGCATGCATAATGGTACAATATAGGAAGATATTTGACTAAACTATAGTGTTAAAAAGAAGATTTTATATTAAGAGAGGTTTTAATGTAATTTGATGAATCTACTCTATTGAACGGATAATATTGTGATTAGAAGCTAAAAAACAATAAAATTTACTTACACCTTGTAGATGGTCATTCTTCAAATTGGTCATAGCTTCTACTTGATGTCATATGAATTTAAACTTTATAAGAGAGACACATAATGCCAATGATACTCTTTCTATACCAGATTTTTTGAGAGGATAAATTAGTTATTTGTTTTTGATAAGATTGGAAGAAAGGGATTTTTAAAGGGCTCCAACCCTTTTACATTGTCACACAACATAAATATACCTCATTTTTAATGAAAATGGGATAATACTCTTTTATTTTTCATGGAATATTAGGGGCTCCTTAAATTAAAGGTAATCTCTCTCACTTGAATCAAGAGAGCCAGAATTATCTGGTTCTTGTTCATTTACTATATCAGTAGGATCGATTCTCGATGTGGGATTACCCCTTTATATTTTGAAAGGCATATCCCTCTCTCCTCTCTCTAGTCAAAATTGGTTTTGATAGAGACACTCAAAATAAATTAGACCTTATAAATAGAGGTGTTCAACCAGCCTATTAAAAATTTGCTAGCTCAGTTGAATATTTAAATTAAAAGGGTCCTCCTATTCAAGAATGCATGCCATATTAAACTACATGAACTATCCCATATATCCTTAACTATATAAGATGATCTATTATAGAATTAGAAACAAATATAACACCAACACAACTAAAAAAACTAAGACCAAGACTATAGCAAAACATTGAATATTGTATTGACCAAATCAATATGACATAGAAAATTCATTATAAGTATCATCCTTTTAGAAAACATGCAGTGGTAGCCATGCATTCTTTCTTCTTGGCCATGGTAGTCAACTTGATCCATGACCTTTGCAATATTCTAATTCCCATCCTTAGACTAATTCATTAAATCCAAATCTATGCCCTCTAGATTATCCATTTAAAAAATCTCCTCATCATCCTATAATAAAAGCTTAAGAAATGTAATAATCTACCAGATACACCAAATAATGTTTTGAAGGGGTATCGAGACCTCTTAAATTTCAAGGAATGGCATTCATTTATTAGATCTAGTAGGTTGCTTCTTCCTTCTTAGATTAAAAATCATTTGAGTTCCATTATCCACATCCATAGTTGTTTCTATCTATAAAACCTCCTTATTTTAAGGTCTACCAGGTGGTTTAGATTATCTCCCTACATCAATTCTAGTCTTCTTATTCTTTCTTATTATTTTACATGTAATTTTATTCCCCTTTAGTGGTAATCTCTTTTGGCCAGATCCATGGGGCATCATATTTTATTTTTATCCCTTGTTAACCTTAGGTGTTATAATCTCTTTTCCTAGCACTTTGTTAGTCTTTTCATCCCTAGTTTCAAAATTTTTATCCATTTTCTCATTTATAGTTTTCTCCTTTTCCTCATCTAGGTTTTCCAATGAATCAAATGGATTTTTGGTAGGAATTTCATTTATAGAAAGACTTGGAATAGAAACAAAAGGGCATACCTTAATATGATCATCCACAATATCACCCTCTTCAAAAGTGTAAATAGCTAATCCACCATATTCATTGTAGGAATTCATTTGGTCTCCATCAAATTATCCTTTCTTCCCAAGATCATCTTTCATCATTTTACCTGCATTTGTTTTTTTCTAGATATACTTCCATTATTTCTTCCTAGGATTTTTTCTAAAACCCTTTGCAATCCCTTCAAAAATATCCCCCTACAACAAATACAATGGAATTATATGTAATATAAACCAAACTGGAGCCTATAATATGTTTCAAAATCCAAAATCTAGTGTTTCAAAAACAAACCCCTTCTACCAAAAAACCAAGGACCCTTTTGTAAATATGATCCACATCCTCAATGTAATTCAATTTAACCAAAACAATGTTGTTAGGAATGGCCACAATATCCACAAATTCCAATGATTTCCATTTAGCATGGAACCATTTGCAAATTGAAACCAAATCAAGTCTAGCACCCAAAAATTTTATATTTAAACACAGAGCACCTTGTGCCACATCCATTTCAACCAATTCATCTGATATAATTAGTTTACCTTTTTCCATTCCTAGATTAAAATTCTTATTTGGAATTTTCTCCTTTTCTCTAATAACATCCAACCATGGTCTAGCTCCATGATTAAAAACATGAGAATGAACCTGCTTCTCTTCAGTCGAATACCCATCAGATTTGAATTTGTCCTTTGGTAGCGACTTCTCTAGTGAAACCATTGAATCTCCAACTTTACCATGAGCATGAAAATGCCCCTCATAATTCTAATCATGAAACTTTGAATCTTACCCTAAGTCATGTGACATTATTACAAATCATTCCAATAATAAAACTCTAATTTCATGGTACTTGCAACATTATTGTAATTTGATGTGTTATTGAGGTAATGATGATAATAGATCAACCATAGGCTATTGAGGTGATAAAAATGGTAGATCAACCATAATTTTTTAAGGATAGGCTATTGAGGCAGCGATAATGATAGATCAACCATAAATTACTATGGTGGCAATGATAACAAATCAACCATAGCCTATAGATGTTGTAGTGGATATGTATCAACCATAGGCTACTAAGGTAATGATGGGTCAACCATAGGATTCTATGGTGGTGGTGGATCAACCACAAGCTATTGAGGTGAAGGATCAATCATAAGCTACTGAGGTGGTGGTGGATCAACCATAGGCTACTATGATAGATCAATCATAAGTTGCTGAGGTGACAGAATAACCATAGATGAATATGGTAGAAATGGATCAACCATAGGATACTAAGGTGATGGATCAACCATAAGCTACTGAGAATCCATGGATCCACCATCATTGTAGCTTATGTAGTCAGTTTCATAGTTTATCTAATATAATTATATAAAAAATGTATGTACTTATGTTTTGAAAACTTTATAAATAATTGGTATAGTTAAAACTCTTTTGTCAAATGGATATTGATGTACTAAACGCTTGTGTTGTTGAGAAAGTTAATTTTTTGTATTTACACAAGTTACCTCCATGGATTTACTTGTACTTATAACGAATGAGATTGATGTATTAATGAGTTTCCAATAAAATCTAGAACATGGTGCATTGTGTTGAATTTTCAGTATTTTTTCTCACATAGTGATATTGCTATGTTAATTCATGAAAAAGTATAATTTCCAAGTATATGGATAACTATCATAATCTATACTAGCATTGTACTAAAATTTATGGTGTATCAAGTAGGAAAATTATGGTGTACATATATGATATAAATGAATAAGATATACAATTTATATGTTTGTAACAAGCAACTAAAGGATCTACTTGGTGTATCTAGTTTTGATCGAAACTAATATTACTACTTTTATGCAATAAAAAATGCATGCTTGTATGTTAATATTTGATGTAAAGTAAATGAAAATTATTTGGTTGGATAAACACTTGTACTTGTTTATATGCTTTGGCTCTCTAGTCTAGTAGATTTACTTTTACATTCACATGTAAAAAATATGGTTGTAGTGCATATCATGTTGGTTTTATGAAAACTTACATCAAATATTAGGATCTTGGATTTAATGGGGTGAATGCATGGATTATTTATTTACATATGCTTGAGTCAATGAGTACACAAATATATGAATTATTACTTAGGTTGTGCACCAAATGAGTGGTTAAAATAATTTTTGATAGGTCCTCAATATCACTAGTTGAATAAGACCATGTTTTTTATGATCTTGTATTTAATAGGTATTCCTAAGAAGAGTGGCTAATGCTTGTCTTATGGAATAACTTAAATTAATTTCATACATAGGGAAACCTAGATAGATATGGGTAAAATATTGGTTGCATATCTATTACATATTGTACCTAGTTGCTATATAATCATTCCAATATTCTTCACAAACCATATCTATGTAAAAGAGTACTAGAATTGAAAAATAGACTTTAGAGATTTTTTGTATTAGGAGATAATTCAGATTATTTGCTCTCATATACTAAACCTTTTAGTTAGTTTTTAATTTAGATAAAATAGGTTAACCTTATAGAACAATCACCTAAGCTTTTTATTCAAAAATATCTCATCAAGATTAAGTGGGATACTAACTAACTAAAAGATATCCATATCAAATGATAATAAACCTAAATAGATGTCATCAAAATGGTCTAACATGTGAGCAATTGATCCAAGTTGGAAGTGATTTCACATCTAATTTAGATAGAAGCATGGTCGCTAGTCCTTTGAAATTGATGGTCAACAATTCTCCATTTGAACATATATGGATAATTTAGAGCTAATCAACATTAGATGCATAAATGCTAGCATATTCTATTAGGTTGGTGGACTACATCTAAGTCAAATAATATAACAAATTACTAATTAATATTGGATATTTATATGTATTTTCCATACCATGTTATTAAGCCCCTCAATATTGATGATAATACTTGATAAAGAGGTGGGTCATATGAGCTACGATGTTCACACAAATTTAATATATAAATATAATTAAAAATACTATTTTGTCCAACCCAAAAAAAAATTTTTTTTTTGGAATTTACACCTATTTCAATAAATAAATAGAAGTGTTCCATCCACTCAAATATTATAACAAAAACATAAAAGGATGAAAATAAAATAAAGAGACATAGAAATTAATGGGTAACCTTGGGAAGAACAAATAATTGTTGTATTATCTAAGGATAAGGATGAAAATGCTACAATTAAACGGATGGAATCATGAGAGGGTATTCATACCAATAAAAAATCCTAATTATGTAAATGAGTTTAACATAAGCCAACATAATAAGAGGACTTTAGGTTAATCACAAGTTGTGAGGTGGGTCTAACCTAGCATAGTTAAAAATGGCCCATAGGTCTTATATAATAAAATAATACAATTAATTAAATGTAATTGTACAATGATTTCCCATAGTCCTATACATGATTGCATTATACAATGTCGACCATAGACATAAGATATGCTATACTTAATCTTAACCAAGGGGTCAAAGAGAGATGGCATTAGTGATAATTATATATCCCTATATAATATATTCTCTAATGGGTCTCTACAATTGAGGGAAACCCTTATAAATCCCCCTCATCATCTAGAATATGGACATTCACCTTTAAGAAGTTGGCTTCAATCATTTATAATTTTAGCATGAAATTTTTGCTTCAATGTCCTTCCTTCTTACAACATCCATAAATGGTCTTTGACTTCTTTGAAAACTATGATTAGTCCTTGAGCCCATGCATATTAGTATCCTTAAGGTTGAATTCCTTTTTATGAACTCCTAATTGTGAATTACCACCATAATTCCTCATTACTACTTAAAAATCAAGTAGGAGAGAAAAAAATTAGACTTAGAGAAATAGTTTTTAATGTTTCCAAGAACATAGGAATCACATGAAACATGAGGTTGAACATCTGAAAATAATATGAGATATTGGAAAGGAAAATTTTCACACATTATATATCATATTTATTTTTACCTCTAGAAGATGCAATATTTTCTCTCAATACCCATAATATCTCAATATAGTCCACAATGTTATAAAATTAAGCCAATTTGAGAGAAGGAATATCTAACTCCAAGTTAATTATAATAGGTGTATTTACTTTCCCAAACTACTCATGCAATTTTTTCCATGCCTTAATAGGTTCATTTCCTTTATTAATATAGAAAAGAAATGCAGGTTCAATTAGTAAGGAGAATAGGCCAAGAGCTTCTTCTTGCTTATACTAGCAAGTTTATTGATAAAGGGTATTTATTTCTCCTCTTTAAAGATGCACCATAAGTTTTTATCATGTAGTAAACTATTCATTTGAGTTTACCATATGCTATAATTTTTTCCATTGAAGCAAGGCAAGCTTGAGGATCCATATTGCACAATTGAATACCTAACATTGTAAAGGTCCTTGAACTAATGTCAACAATGCAAAAAGATTGAAAATTTAAGAGTTAAAAAAAAGGGATCAAAGTAATTCTATATGCAAACTTTATGGCCTCCATAATATTTTCCCAAATGGACCTCAATACTAAAACAAATAAAGCCCCAAACCTTAGATATGGAGTAATTAATCACAAGTTTCCACTTGACATTCTCTAATTTGTTGATATCTACTAATTTTTTACACCTAAGCACATCTAAAATACTAACTTGTATATGATTATAACACTTACCTCCATCTAATTATTTGAGAGATTTTAAAATTAATAAAATTCTAATACATGATGTTAAATATGGCCACATCAACCTAGGATTCATCGTTTGCCACATATGCCAAAACATTATTGTATGAGGTTCAAGCTCAAACCTATCTTGACCTAAATACCTTTCACTAGCCAAGGAATCAATATTCCTATTAAGGTACTCAAAATAACTTCTATAGATATGATATAGCATAATGTGTTAGCATTGAAGTTCCTCTTACAAAAGAAGTCCATAAAAAATATTTGAACCTATGTCAAACCATTTACCAACACCTTCACAAAAATTTCATATATATATTGTTAGAGAACTTCTGATGATTAGTAAATTGATGCTTTCATGGATAATTTCATATAGACTTCTCATCATAGGAACACAAAAGAAAAGTTATGGTTTCATAATGGAACTCTCTTTTTACACCTAAAAGCTTATCTTTTTTTACCAATGTACCACATGCTAATATAAGAATGAAATATATAACACTTGTCTATATTCCATATTTGCCTCCATAAAAATACATATAAAACTATTTTTATGGTTTTTAACAAGCGACCAACAATAGTTAACTCCTTACAACACATACATGTAACCAATCTACCTCCATATTTGAATATTTTTGTTGTGTGTCATTTCCTTGGAAGAAGGCAGTGTGATGCACCCAAATAAATATTATTAAAACATTAGGATATAAATTCAAATTTGAAATTTTATTGGAATTAGGTCTTCTTCCATCCAATTCCATGGCTTCCCTATGAATTCTAAATAGGATAATGTTAATTTAAATTTAAATATGCACTCAATAAGTCATAGAATACATTGATGATAATAGAAAAACACTATAAAGTAGGCATAAATTCTCCAGAAAAAATTAAAAACTTGATGATGAATTGTAACAAAGGATTTCTCTCCACATCTTATACCAAATATTCTTATGGATCTCTGAGAAGTAACTCTCCCTAAAAATTAAAAGAAATATTACATGCTCCAAATAAACTTTTTGCATGACTGAACAATGCCATTTCATACCTGCTCAAATACCATGCTAGAATTCACACCTATTGCCAGAAATGAACAAACATTCCATCTAGTCAAATATTATATAAAAATTATAAAAGGATGAAAATAAAATAAAAAAACATAAAAATAAATGGGTTCCCTCATTTACCATAATAATAATTATATTGTCCATGGATAAGGATCATAACTCTCCAATTCAATGGATGGAATGGTCAGAGTATTTATACCAATACCAAAACCTAAATTACATAAATGAGTTTAACCTAACCCAATATAACAAGATGGATCTAGGTTACTCACAAGTTATAAGGTGGATTTAACTATAACAAGGTTAATCATGGCCCATGAGGTCTACATAATAAAATAATTAAATTAATTAAATAAAATTCTATTTGGCTTTCATGTATACCTAGACAAGATTGCATCATACAATATCATCCTTGGATGAAATTTAGATTATATTTTGAACAATTTTACATGTGGAATAAATGCTTGGTTCAATACTTGCACCCATTGGTTCTATTAATGGTATCTTGTGCATATTTATGTTGTAACTAGAAAAATGATTACAATAGGATACATGAGACAATCTAATGATAGATACCTAGGAAGGGATAATAGATAATCTAAACCAAATTTTGGACCTTTTATATGAAAAAGGGATAGATTATCCACCCTTGAGAAAAATGGGTAAGAATGATCATATGGATATAAAGAGAAAGTTGAGAACAAGTATCATCATCCTAAGACACTAATAAAAGATCAATTTGTTGACACAAGTGGAAAAAACCATTATAAATGATGAATGATTAAAAAGGCTTACCTAATGGAAGAATTATCCAAGGATCTTATGATAACAATATCCTTGGAGATACATATGAGAAATGGATCATTAAAATGACAAACCATTTCAAACTTTGAAACTTCACCATAGAAACCAAGCAGTATATTTTACATACCAACTCACTGGAAAATTTGCAAATTGGTATAAAAATTTGAACATAGAGATAGGCATAGTAGTAGGGAGTGTCACATAGCATAAATTTATTTATATTTTTTATAGTTGACTACATAGTTGTATTTTGATAAGAAAATGACTAAATTTAAAATCTCACTCATGGAGAGAATATTATGACTCGATACTAGGAGACTTTCATGAGAATCCTAAGTTACATCCCTCACTATTAGTTGAATGAGAAATTTTGAATCATGATGTTTATCATGGGGTGGAACCCTCATATAGGGCCTAATGTGTATATTATCATCCCTTCAACCATGGAAAAAGTCCTAGAGAAATCTAAGTAGGAGAAAAAATTGTAAGTGATAATTGCATATCACAAAGAGAACAAGGAGTAGGTGAGGACTTCTCAATGACCAGTTATTGCTTTTAAAAAAATGTTTTTAAAATGGAAACCTTCCAAGGAGAGAAATGAACATTCGTAAAGAAATATTTCAAGAAGAAAAACCAACAACAAAAGTTTTAGTAGAATGGACAACAAAGAGAAAGTTGATAAAATTAGGTAAAGAAAAGATCAAAAAAATGGATGTTTTACCTATTGAAGGGCCATTATACCAATCATTTTCCTAGGTGGGGAAATTGATCCACTACCAATTAACCATAATATACAAACTAGCCATAATATTTTATCCATGCAGTAGTGGATAACCATCACTCTAAGCATCAAAACACTATTATTCAAACTATAGGTAAGCTTCATAGATGTCATGTAAGTATCTTAATAGAAATTGGAGCAATTAAATGCTTTGTAAATACACATGGTAGAGAAGATTAAAAGAAAAATATGTTTTAAAGATAACACATGGATGATTCAATATGGGAACTAGGTAAAGAGATAAATACATAAATATCTAAGCATGGTTGAGTTTGAATACCAAAATTTCACAATAGAAGTAATCCTATTGATATTATTGTTGGATTCAACTATTTATGGTAGCATCAATCTAAAGTTAATTTTAATGCTAAGAGGGTTGAGTACCTCAATGATGAGGAATGCATTACAACCATCCAAACAGTCTAAAATCTTGACAACTTAAGAACTTATGTAACTAAATAAATCTCAATCAAATGGATGCATATCATGTAAAATGCATATAAGTGATATATGAGTAGAAGATGGACCTATGTTTGAATAATAAACTTTTTTTAATGAGTTTTAGGATGTGTTTCCTAAAGATATGGTAGGGATAGATCCATTAAGAGAGTTTAAGTTTTTGATAGATTTATTCTAGGAAGTAAACCATAATTAAAGATTCCATCAAATTAAAACCACTAATTTTTTTGGACTCAATACACAAGTAAATGAATTTGTTTTCAAAAAACTCATTAAAAATGGTATGCTCTAGTGATTTTTATAAATAAGAAAAATGGTACCCTTAGGTTGTGCAGTGACTATCAATTTATAAATAAAGAAATAATTTATAATTAGAGTTTTCTTCCAAGAAGAGATAATTTGTTTGACTAATCTGAGAGAAAAATATCTCTCTTAATATTCATTTTCAATTAGGATATCATCAATTAAGGTTAAAGAAAAAATACATTCCTAAGATAACTTGTATAATTTTATATCAGCATTGTGAGTTCAATGTGGTCCCATTTAAACTCATAGATAAACTAGCTATTTTTATGAACCTTATGAGCAATGTGATTAGATATTTCTTATATAGTTTTGTATTGGTGCTTTTGGATGATATATTAATTTATTATTGGGATCACAAAGAGTATATATAGCATCTAGATATGATAATGCAAATATGGAAGGAGTATTACATATATGGATATTTGTCTAAATATGCTATTTTCAAAATAAAAAAATTGTCATATTTGTGGCATATCATATCTATAGAGGGTATTTTAGTTTATTTGATAAAATTTATAACCATTACTGTAACAACCCAAAAAATCCAACCAACTCGAGAGAGAAATTTTTATTTAATACACTCGATAGGTATATAAATATCTCCACCCTACATAAGTCATTTTATGAAGGTGTCTATTGACTTAATTTCATCTTATTAACTTTTACATCTCATCTCCGCGATGAGCCAACTTATCCCCTTTAAATTCCATCAAAAGGGTACACCCATCCCTACACCATACATAAGTCCATCTATGTAGGTGCACTAAGCATAATACAAATAAGCTATCTATATCATCTCCAATATGAGTTAACCTATCCCTTTTAATTTTTTAAAAGGGTACACCCATCCCTACACCATACATAAGTCCATCTATGTAGGTGTACTAAATGCAATGCAAATACGCTATCGATGTCATCTCCACGATGAGCTAACTTTTCCATCAATCAGTCCTAGTGAATAAATGATTTATTGGATCTAAACCTAATTTTTACCTTCATGCATTTACCTAGGTTAAGGTCTTAGAAGAATTATTTAATACAAGGTTACTCGAAGTTTCCTCCAAAAAGGACCCCATAATCCCTTAGATCACTCTCTTTCTAACTCTCTCTAAGATTCTAATCCATAAGTATAAACATGAATAGATATCATTTTCTAATCATCTAATACTCATCGTAGTAAGGACTATTCAAGAATATAAAATGTATAAATTGATTCCTCCTCAACTAGATAACTTCTTCCTTTATTTTGATTTACAATTACAATTATTATGAACAACACTATTTTTAAATCAATAGAAATCTTACCAAAATATTATCCATGATCTATGAATTACAATAAACCTCCCAGTATATTGAAGAGCAAACATAACCTCAATAACTAAATGTAGAAAGTAGTAAATGCAATATCAAAATATGAAGATATTCAATATACACACAATACATCATATATCCTGGGAAACCCTTACAGGAAAACCCAATTTCGAAACATCATTTTTATTACATAAGTTTAGCTATCTATAATACAAAAATATAAAGAAATCCCAATATTCCTTTTTCCAAAACATCAATATCAATATAAGAACCCCATAATTATTATGTCTTCAAAATCATGAATTGTTTTTTTAATTCACATTACAAAATCAATGAGGTAACCCCATAATTACCTCGAATGAATTCCACATTCATTCTTCAAAAGATGATTTCTTCTAAATACATAAGAACCCCATAATTCTTATGTCCTAGAAAACATGAATTGTTCTTTTAATTCAAATTACAAAATCAATGAGGGAATCCCATAATTCCCTTGAATGAATTCTACATTCATTCTTCAAAAGATGATTTATTCCTTATAATAACATTTAAAAGAATAAATTATTTCTAAATTTCTAATGCATCATACAACGATATAAAGGAATCACATAATTCTTTTTTCCCAAATGATATATATATGCTCATCTATACTTTCCAAAAATAAGATCCTTTCTACATTTCAAACCTATTTTACCAAACAAGAAAATATATTGTCATTAATACATTTCAAACATAATTTACCGAACATGAAATATATTTTCCTTAATACATTTCGGAAATAATTTAACCAACATGAAGTATATTATCCTTAATATATTTCAAACATAATTTAACCAACATGAAATATATTATCCTTAATACATTTCAAACATAATTTAACCAACATGAAATATATTATCCTTAATACATTTCAAACATAATTTAACCAACATGAAATATATTATCCTTAATACATTTCAAACATAATTTAACCAATATGAAATATATTATCCTTAATACATTTTAAACATAATTTATCCAACCTTTCTTTCAATTAAAAAGTCTTTCATTTAATAGAAATACCCAAAAAACCTCTTTCTGTCATGACCCTCCCAGATGGACCTTGGAATACGAAAAAAATGTATTAACTAATGAAGCTTTAATACTCGATTTTGTGCAATTAAGTAGCTATGCAATATTATTAGATATTGAAGAGTATGATACTACTAACAAATTGCCAATGTGTAGGATCAGGTGCACTCGTAAGTGGAAGAAGTTGAGTCATCCACCGAAGATGAGGGTACTTGAGGTTGGAGAAATGATGACAAGGCAACTCGAAGGTAACACGGATAGATACCTTCATATAGGTATGCATTCGGTTAGGGATAATCATCAATATCTAGCCACCTTGAGCCCCATACTAATGGCCTAGTAGCTATCGTAATTTCTAGAGGCTGAGACAAGTGACTAGATTGATGGAAATACTCCCTCTTTGATTGTTGCACATGCATGATTATATTTTACTTCAGCACTATTTGCCTTAATAATCGGTGAGCTATGAATGAATGGATTGTCTTCATAACTCCTTATATGCTTTGGTAAATAGTTTTAATAAAAAAAAAGATATCATTCTTTAAATAAATAGTTGATTTATTTAACTAGTAAAAGATATCATTCTTTAAATAAATAGTTGATTTATTTAACTAGTAAAAGATATAATTATTTAAATAAATAGTTGATTTATTTAATTAGTAAGAGATATCATTCTCTAAATAAATAGTTGATTAATTTTATTAGTAAGATATATCATTCTTTAAATAAATAGTTGATTTTTAATTAGTAAGAGATATCATTATTTAAATAAATAGTTGATTTATTTAATTAGTAAGAGATATCATTATTTAAATAAATAGTTGATTTACTTAATTAGTAAAAGATATCATAAACGATTGATTTATTGAAACAAGAGAGAGATAACATTCTTAAATAAATATTCAATCTAAATGAGATGATAAAGGATTACTATTTTAAATAAATAATTAATTTAAGTAATACAGAGATCTCATTTTAGATAAAGGAGTGATTTATATTAAGGTTATAAAAGCTTTTATCTTGAATAAAATATGATTATTCCAAAAAAATTTGGTTGTTTTATATCAATAAATATCAAGCAAATAACCATGGATGATTAGCCAAATTGGTTGGACGTAGAATATTGCTTAATCAAAATGGCCAGTCAATATTAGTTTGAATTTGATAAGACCCCTTCTGAGGATGGGATGGATCACACCCGGAGATCTGATCGGACCAGCTGTGCGAAGGGATACCTCCTTAATTACACCTTGGGTAGAGGGAATAGAGGATGTTTTCCCCTAACACCTGATGGATATTGATGGAGAGTTAAGGCAGGTAGGCAGGGGATGGTAGCTGAGGAGAGAGGATGTGGTTTGGATAGGAAGGAGATGAGGCATAGTTGAAGCAGAGCATGAGGGATGATTGTAAGCAGAGCATGGGGACGAAGGAGGAACTCATAGGAAATAAGAAGTAGAGGGAGATGGCATTCCTAAGCAACCTAGACAACTAATGATGAAAAATACTAGGTTGGACTCACGATAAACTATTAGGTGTATTATGTTTTCATTTCTCTAGTTTTATAAGTCATCAGGCTATGGGACATCACTAAGTTATGTCAACCTCCTTAAATATTTAGTAGGTCCTTCCTATAAATTTGCAAATACTATGTTTGGGATGTGAACCTCTGACTCACCACCTATTAGTGTTATATCAATGAAAATTTGTGACCATGTGTAATCTCCTTGATGATACCTTAGATGCAGCACCTATGTGTGTATGACAACGAGTTTTTAGAAGTATTGTAGCCTATTTTTTTTGGTAGCCCCTATATAGACAGTTGACTAGTTGTACGATCCCATTCTCCCCACCATGATCATTACTTGAATGAATGGATTTATGTGGGTTGGATAGCACCAAGGTTAGGTTAGCAATAGTAGTCATCCATTTATTTGAAGGTTTAATCCTCCTCCCTCATTCTTGCAATCGTGTTATATCTGGAGAAGGACCCTGAGCACTATAGATAGCCATATTTTATTTTGGTAGCATAGCGCTATGGCTACAATAGTGTTGGAATGAACCATCCATGCCTTGGTCAACACTGGTACCAAAGGATATCCCGTAAGTACTCCACCTACTTCTGAATTGGTGTTGGGGTGAGCCCTCTGAAGTGTTGTTGCCCTCAAAATTGACTACTCCCTTCTAGGCACTTTATTCTCCTTTCAAGAGAACCTCTACCACTAGTTATCTATGTATAAGATGGTAGTTAAGCCATACCTAGTTTGGTAGAACCTTTGATGTATTTAATTATCTATATATATATATATATATATATATATATATATATTGTATTTACATGGTGGAATCGGTAGCCGCCTCGAATCCGGGAAGGCTATCTAGCTTTTATGGTCGCCACAGTATTCTAGGATGTTTGCCTCGAAAGCCGCCACATAGATCTTCATGCAGTCCACCCCTATAACCACCATGCCACAATCATTTTAAACCTTTTATGCCGCTGAAAGCACCAGGAAAGGGACAAGCGTTCAGTCCGACGAGGATGTATTTCATTATATTAAATAGTAATATTATGGGTAATAAAAAGGAAGAACCTTTGATATTATTTTAGTATGCTTAAATGGTAATATTATGGGTTGGTTTTGCTAGTTGTAGGCTTGTTTAGTTTAGTTCCTTCTTGTCAGAGGATTTAATCCTTTTTGATGTTCCAGGTTGTTTTCCTCTTTATTGTATTTCTTTATTAGTTCCTCTGGTGCTTTTCACTCTGATCCGTTATTGTACAAGGCATTGGGGCACCTTTCAAATGCCTCCTTTTGTTTAATAAAAATTTTAACTTACCAAAAAAAATATTATGGGTAATGAAAATTAAAAACCTTTGATATTATTTTAGTATGCTTAAATGCTAATATTTGGGTACTGAAAAGGAATAACCTTTGATATTAGTTTAGTATGCTTAAATGGTAATATTATGGGTAATGAAAAGGAAGAACCTTTGATATTATTTTAGTATGCTTAAATGGTAATATTATGGGTAATGAAAAGGAAGAACCTTTGATATTATTTTAGTATGCTTAAATGGTAATAATATGGGTAATGAAAAGGAAGAACCTTTGATATCATTTTAGTATGCTTAATGGTAATATTATGGTTTGTTTTGTAAATTAAGGGTATGAGACCTTACTTTATGAAATGAAGAAAAAGGTTTATTTGAAAATTAGATGATTTCGTTTTAATTGGATAATAAATGTGATTATGATTTGTTTTGTAAATTAAGGGTATGGGACCTTACTTTATGAAATGAAGAAAAAGGTTTATTTAAAAATTAGATTAGTTGGCTTTAATTGGATACAAATTTGTGATTATGGTTTATTTTATAAATTAAGGTTATGGGAGCTTACTTTATGAAATGAAGAAAAAAGGTTTATTTGAAAATTAGAGTAGATGGCTTTAATTGGATAATAAATGTGATTATGGTTTGTTTTGTAAATTAAGGGTATGGGACCTTACTTTACAAAATGAAGAAAAATATTTAATTGAAATATTAAAGTAGTTGGCTTTAATTGAATAAGATGTGTGAACCCAATTTATTTAACAATTGAGGGTATGGGACTTTAATTTTTAAGTAAGGGTTAAATTATTTATTGCAAGTAGGGCACATGGTCTGATGCATGGATGAATGACTCTCATGAGTAGATGAGAGGGGGAATAGAAAGAGTAGTTTCTATGATATTAGCTATGCATTAGAAAGTTGAATTGCTTGGGTTAATTGTATAGTTGCAATTTGGAAATAAAATAAGCAAGTGCATTTAGAAGCATGTCTATCCGGATAAATGAGTTTCCCAATCCCCTAATATCCTCACTTGATCTATGGAAGAGCGAGAGGACCAAATACATAGGATGAACCAAAGCACAAGTTTTATCTCTGCCTTACATCTTGTTTAATTATGCAATAGATTAGATTTATGGGGAGATTTCCCTGATGAAATGGATGTAAAGTGTTGTTGAAGGTATGGGGTTTCCCATACATGCTTATGTAATGAATGAACAATATGATTGATGCTTTGTATTTTATTATTGAATGTGATTGTAATTATATTCTTTTCATGTATGTCATCCTTTAATCATGGCTTATGTTTCAGTTATCTTTGCTTGTTTAATGGTGTATGTTTGTTAGATTTAGTATCTTAAACCCATTCTTCATATTTTCACTTGAATAACTTTCATATAATTTAGTAAGAAGTTGTAGGGTGAACTTAGAGGTTAAACTAAAGGCTTAAAACCCTGTTAGAGAAATTGGTACTAGGTTTAAAAGATCATACTATTGTTAAGATAGCTTTTTAGAGGATAATATTGATAGCTTAAATTTACAATATACATAGCATACCCACACATAATGGCTTGTGTGGAATATGGAGATGCATATACACCTTCTAATTATTGAGGGTGGTAAGTCTAGCTCATAAAGTTTGATGATATGGATGGACTTATGTGCATAATATAAGATATGCCTACGTAGAAGGGACTTGCATGAGGGGAATATTGTGTGGTATAGTTCTTAATAAACTTAGGGGTTGCAAAATATTAAGTTAGTCTAAGGTTAATTAGGGATTTATGAATCCCTCTCCTTATTATTTAAAAAAAAATTGTTTCTTATCTTGTGTGTTTTCTTGTTTCTTGGTTTTTAGGTCGTTACATTTGGTATTAGAGCTTTAGGTTCGAGGGTATAGAGCTTCTTATATTCTGAATGAATATTTGGGTATCTCCAATGAAGGTCTACTTAGGTTTAAGCTAAAATGTTGGGATAACCTAGAGTCTCTACTTAATTAGAATCTAATGGAGTCAATCCCAAGGAAAGACGAATGTTATGATACCTTAGTATGGGCTTTGGTGTCAATGATACATCATAACCTTGGAACCTTGTCCTAATTATATTTCTAATGATTAGCAAGAAGAAATATATAATGTGGTTTGAGTTAGTGACTCAGTAAGATAAATTATGATCTAATTATTTTCTTGGTCGGAACCAGATTAAGATGCCACCTAAGGTTAGGATAGAAAGGCCTCCACCTAGATAGAATTGAAAAAGTAATGTTGAAGAAGATATCCAAAATGAGGGTCTAGAAATTCCCAATAAGTTAATAGAAAAATATCACTACCACAGTTGCCATATTACAAGAACAATTAAGACAAGTGCTGGAAACTATTGTGAACCAAAATTTGCAAACTAGAGATTCAAAAGTTAACCAAGTTGAGGGGCTGACAATGAAATAGAAACATGCTATAACTCTCTTATAAAAGGAGACGATAAGAGATCTAAATAATGTCTGTATCTCCAAATTTTATGGAAAAGGAGAGGGAGATGCAACTGAGGCTTGGTTAAGGGAACTAGAATTTTTATTCATAGTAAATGGAAATGAACCTATGTATAAGATCTATGTTGTAACTAGAAGTCATAATATTGAGGGTAAAACAACCCCATTGATAAAAAAATATAATATTTTTGATAAGCAAGTAAATATATTAATAGATAGTGGAGCCACTGATAGTTTCATTTCTTGTAAATTATCCAAATATATGTCGAAAAGACCAGGGTATTTGGCTCATGGATGGAAGGTTGAGTATGGTTCTGGATAGACCTACTTCATAAACCAATATTTCTCGATGATGGAAATCACTTTAGCTAGTGGGACCATGGAAGGTTTCTTATATGTATCCCCACTTCATGCCTTCAATGTGGTTTTAGGAATGTATTGGCTATAGGTCCATAAAGTCATAATCAATTTCAAATATAGATGGATCAAGTATTCTGAAGGAGGTAAGGAAAGGCTATGAATTCATAGTGAAAAAGGGGCATTCAAAGCCCAGATGTTGTTAGCTATGCAGTTAAAGAAAACCCTCAAGAAAGGAGGGATTGTCTATGTAGTAAAACTAAATGAATTTGATAAAGACCAAAAGAAATAGGTGTTGGAGACACACCCAATTTTATAAGAATTCAAGGAGGTATTTCTTGAGGATTTACCTAGGCTTCCTCCTATGCAAGAATTTGATTTCACTATTTATCTCATACCAAGAGTGTAACCCATTCATAGATCTTCGTATAGGATGTCATCCATAAAGATGCAAAATTTAAAGCTACAATTACAAGGGTTATTAGAGAAGGGGTTAATAAAACCAAGTGTATCAGCTTGGCGGTGCACCTATTTTATTTGTAAAAAAGGATGGATCCTTAAGGTTTTGTATTGACTACAGAATGTTGAATAAAGCCATAATCAATAACTGGTATCCCCTACCTAGGATCAAAGATTTATTCAACCAATTAAGATATACCATAGTGTTTAACAAGATAGACTTAAGATCAGGGTATCACCAATTGAGAATACGTGAGGAGGACACTCACAAGATGGCATTTAAGATAAACTATGGGAATTATGAGTTCATCATCCTACCTTTTATACTAACTAATGCCCCAGTCGCCTTCATGAATTTAACATCCTTGGCACCTAGACCAGTTTGTCCTTTTATTTCTAAATGACATCATGATATACTCTTGAAATGAGGAAGAACATGATAAGCATCTTAGGATCATGTTAGAGTTGCTAAGGGAAAATCAAAACTATGAAAATCTATCCAAGAGCGGTTTTTATGTTTTAGAGTTACACTATTTAGGAATTGTTATGGATCCAGAGAAAATTGAAACCAAGTTAAATTGGCCACTCCCCTACTAATGTTATCAAAGTAAGAAGCTTCATGGGATTAATGAGCTATTATAGATGTCACAACCTTGGCAATAACTAACCTCTAGAAGAAAGAAAAGGAATTCAAATGGATAAATACGTGTGAAATTGCTTTTGCTTTGCTAAAGTAAAAACTCACTACTACACTAGCATTAAAAATTCTAGATCCTCAACGAGATTCCATAGTATTCACTAATGCATCATTGGAAGTATTAGGGGATTACTCATGCAATAAGAGTTAGTAGTGGCTTATACTTCTAGAAAAATTAAGAAAAATGAAGTCAATTATGCTACTCATGATTTAGAGCTAGTCGTTGTAGTGCACACTGTGAAGGTTTAGTACCATTATCTAGTAGGAATACCTTTCAAGCTAAAATCAGACCATCAAATTCTAAGGTACATATTTACCCAACCGATGCTCAATGTGAGACATAGAAGGTGGATCGAGTTCCTCATTGAGTATGAATTTGAAATTGAGTACATAAAAGGGAAAGAGAATAAGGTTGTAGATGACTTGAGTAGAAGGTGACACATAGCAACCATAACCATGAGTCACATAAAGCTCATGGACCAAGTAAGGTAGGAGAAAAATCAAGATTAATATTATCAAGAAATTTGAGCCAAAATGGATAAGGATCCTGAGGCCAATAAGGAGTTTGGAGTGATAGATAACCTTTTGTATTACAAATGAAGAGTCATCATACCAAAATCAAGAAATTAAAGGAAGCTATTAATGCAAGAAGCCCATAGATTTCCTTATACAGCTCACCCTGGATGGGTAAAAATAAAGGAAAATATGAAGAGGACCTTCTTCTCGGTAGGAATGAAGAAGGATATTATAGATTTTTTAGCTCGATGCCTTGAATATAAGAAGGTCAAAGCAGAATACAAGCATCCCATAAGATATTTATATCCTCATAGTATACCTACACAAAAATGGTAGGTCATATCAATGGACTTCACAGTGGGTTTACCAAAAACTAGGTACCAGAACGATGCAATCTTTGTAGTAGTCGATAAATTGACCAAGGTTGGACACTTCAACCTAGGAGCACCAAGGATGACACTCAAATGTTGGCCAATAAATTTGTCAAGGAAGTGTTCCGATTATATGGATTTATGGAAGTAATCATATCAGATAGGTATTCCAAGTCCACTTTCAAATTTTGGAGAGCCCTTCACCAAGAAATAGGTACAAAGTTGCATATGAGTTCAATGTACCACCCTAAAATAGACAATCAAATAGAGTGGATAAATCAAGTATTAGAATATATAATCTACATGTATTGTATGGATCACAAGTCTCACTAGGAAGACTATCTATTTTTGGTAGAATTCACCTACAATAATGGGTATCACTCTTCTTTAGGAATGACACCTTTCAATGCCTTGTATGGGCGAAAGTGTAGAACACCACTATCATGGGATAACCTAGAGGATATAACTATGATTGGACCAGAAATGGTTAGGGAAATGGAAGAGCAAATAAAATAAATAAGGCAAAGACTTAAGGAAGTTGCTGATAAGTAGAAGAATTATACCAATTTAAAGAGGACTCCAAGAGATTACTCAATGTGAGATAAAGTTTTTCTAAGGATAAAACCAATGAAAAGTGTGATCAAGTCCACAAAACTGGATCTACAATTTGTAGGACCCTTTGATATCATTGAGAAGATTAGTTCGATTGCATACCGACTCGTCTTACCTCCTAATTTGTCAAAAATCCATGATACTTTCCACATATGTTTTCGTAGAAAGTATTTTTTTGACCCTGACCATGTGTGGGATATTTCTAATTTACATATGGTAAACATAGAGGTAATTGAAGTAATGTCAGTAAGGATTCTTGAATTCTATTCTAAGGTTATAAAGAATCTATAACATCCCCACTATTTGATTAAATAATTATTTATATTCTTATAGAATGAGATACTGCTAAAGGTATTTATGAGTGCAGGTGTAGGTATTTTCTTAGTGAGCAGGATTGGACAATATTAGCACCCACCCCTGGTGGAGATGATGGTTGTAGGTGTTAGGTAATGTGGGATATAGTGTCATTCTTTATGCACCATGACCTGTGGGTACATGGAAGCCCACTAAAGAAAATTCATGTAGGTCATGTTGCCTGCTAAATGCGTCTATATATAAACATGCATGTATATATTCTTGTTAAGTGCATGTTTTCTTGTTGGGTGAAGTTATTTGTTTAGAATATGAGTGTTTATGTTTAAATACATAAATAAATATATAATAATAATGTAACTAAATACATACATATATTTATTTTAAATAAATAAATAAAATATTTAATAAAATTATGAAGTAAAAGTTAAGATAACATTTTATGTCAAAATATTTTCTTTTTCGGATAGACCAAACTCTACCACCTAGTGGTCGGTTAAGGTAATGTTTGCATGTTCCATATTATGTGTCATCTCCGAAGCATATTTGAAATTTCTTAAATGGAGAGTAAGCTTCATTCCATGGGGGGTCTAGAAATTCTGATGCAAGCATGTTCATGATGGATGTACTCGAGCATTCATGAAAATAAAGGTGCATACCAGTATTCGTCGTCAACTAAAATTTGATAGGCTCCTACTGGTTACACTCATGGAAATTTGGTATTTGAATTGTGCTTGTGATGTTAAGAATAGAATATTTTAAGCATAGGCTATATCATCTCTATGTTTATGAATGGTATTCAACATTTTTTGTGGGATATTATGAATAGAACAATTTATATATAGGCTATGTCATGCCTTCATTGTTGGGTAACTGAGTTGGTAATAATTAGTTTGGCTTTAGCAAACTGTTTGAAATTTCTTTGTGGATTTAATTTGACGGCTGAAATTTCCTTGTGTGGATTCGAAAACCAGACCTAAAATTAGTCAGACATAATAACCCCCAATTAAGGAAAGAAAGTGGAATAGTAGTGGAAATTTTGTTTATTTTTAAATATTGTAGTGCATATTTAAATTTTTAACATAGTTCATCTGCTTGTTGTTTTCACATAGTAAAATGTATCCATATGAGTTGATGCTGATCCAAAAGCTTGCATCCATACGCTCTCCACCATGTTGGGAGGGAGGGTTGCTTGTTGAAAAATACAAGTTTATCTTCAATGCCCGATGGTTTGAAGTGGGATCTAGTTCCAACTTGGAGGTTGTAGATATCCATTTTCGGAGCCAAATTTGATTGCTTATAAAATCATCTCTTATTATGATATTTGTATCTTTGTTATATAAAGAAATATAATACTTTCATTGGATATATAATACTTGTTTTCATGTGAAACTAGATCTTTGGTCGGAGCTAGCCATGTGTTAAAAACAAATAAATATTTGAGTATGTTATCTGGTTGGTGATGATTATTAAAATTGGAATTATTTTTCTTCATATTTTTGAAATTTCGGTTGAAATGTTTTCTTCTACCTTGCCTTGGAACAACATAGATAATCCAGATAGTCAAAATTTCTTTATTTAATTCTTATTTTATGAAAATTTGAAAATAGAATTATATCCATATATTATCTAAATTAAACCATCAAGAGTTAATTTCTAGCGTCACCACTGGTAATACGAAATCAATGCCATTATAAAATAAATTTTGAAAAATATAACATGTGGTTTAGAGTAAGTCCAGTCGGCAACCCCAATGTGAATAATCATTTGAAACAAATCTTGGAGGTGTATTATATAAAACATCAATTATAAAAGTTTTATTTTTAATTTATCAATAACTTGAAGAGTTCCGTGTTCATATTGATGTATATGAATATTATTTTCTTCTAAATGCATAATTATGGAGGTATTTTTGCTAAAATATATTCATGAATGAGATAAAAAGAGTTTTCTAAGTTGTTTGTTAAACATGGTTGCTTCTTCTCTGGAAATGGAGTCCTATAATAAAAACATAATTGAAATTCTTATTCTTGTGAGAGGGTGAATGTCATGTTCGCTTGTTTTTAGAAGACCAAATTTGTTAAAGACTATCCGTAGCAACTAAAACCATGATTTATTGGACTCTTATAAAATGAAATTCAAATTTTGGGAAATATACTCCTTGGATCTAAAGGTTGTGAATCATTGAGGGAAACGTAGGATTTTCATGTCATTTTCGTCATCTTTTTCTATATGCTTTTACAATACCCATTAGGTATGGCATTTCTAACTTATGATGTCTCTCCTGCTACGTCACCTTACATTTTTAAGGGTGAAGAAACATATTCATTGAATACCAAAACCAAACCAAACTACCTTAAACCAACGAGAAGGTTGGTATCCTAATATACTCAAAAACCATCAATTAGGATGGATACTAAACTTTACTGTCATCAATAAGGATGCACCCCACCCAAATTTGATAGCTCGTAGTTAGCAATTGTTGTGATTCATGGATAACCATTTCCTTTAAGAAAAATAAATGTCAGAGGATCTTATGCCATGGAGAGTAACAAACAATGGTATAGGATGTTAGTTCTAGGTTATCATATGAGGTAGTATAGTGAGGATTCTCATGAATACCGTCCAATTGTGGAATAGCCCGAGACTAGGGAGTAGGCTTCAGGGTCAAAATATCCAATGATATATGGTATGAGACGTCTTATTAACAACTATAATGGGAAATGAGAAATCTGGAACCAAATCCATAGTATTGGTGGGTCCTGGTAGCTTCCATAGAAAGATGGATTGAAACCAAGCACCAAGCATATCAACGATAACTCTAGCATGAAAATAAAACAAACATATGAATTAAGTCTTCATAAAGGTATAAGGATCAATGTCCTCTATGCTACGATATGGGGAATATGTATTCACCCTTATAGGTTTTATAGGCCCTGGAAGGATAACCCCTTTGCAGAACATAGAACTTGAGATAGGAGAAGGTGGTTCTCATAATATGGTAAAATTTACAAGATTTGGCCAATATCTAGCACTCGTGACTCCGTCTACAGTGGACAATGATCTCAGAGAGCATAAACCTATGCCTGTGTAGTAATATAAAGTTAGGTTTGTAAATGGAAATTGTGTCTTTATTATCAAGTAAATAAAAATTTTGAATTTGAGAATTTTTATAACTAGGTGAGTCAATCTTGTGGTTTTTACAGTTGGTATCAAAGTCTAGGTTACGAAAACTCTAGGTTGTAAACATTGATTATTGAATTGACATAGCTCTTTTATCATCAAGTATAATGGTGAGGAACTCTAGAAGAGCAAATGCTACTCTATAATAAGAGGTGGTAGAAGTTTTGAGAAGGGGACTGAGATGACTCGTGAGAGAGTCAGATCATGTTAAAATAACCAAAACACCTCGGCATATATTTGAGAAAATAGGAGCCTGCAGCAAGTTGGGCTGCAAAAACTGATGGTACATTGATAAAATGATTCAGTTGATGCAAGAATAGTTGAATCAACATAAGAAACAAATGGAAATTCAAAGGGCTCAGATGAGTGAGCACATGGAAAAACAAAGAGCACAATTGTCTCAACAACAAAAAATTAGTATACATCAACAAAATGTAATAGAAAATTTGACTTAAAGTAAAGAGTTCGAAAGAATACAAAGTGAATTTCCTAAGGGATCTTCTAGAAAAAAGTCGGTGTGGAATTGCAAAAATAAATCAAAAAGTTAGATATCTCTAAATTTTATGGGAAGGGATATGGTGAAGTAGCTATAAATTGGTTAAGTGAAGTTGAGGGATACTTTTCCATTCAACCCCTATGTGTTGAATCTAAAATCACCTGGGTTGTAGCACATTTAATGGGTCTTGCAAGATATTGGTGGACCACATACAAGAAAACTAGTCAAAGTGAGGTTCCTGACATTTCTTGGGAAGTTTTCGAGAAATAATTATTCCTCACACCATATTTTTACGTTGAGAATTATGCAGAATTCAACAATTTTCATAAAGAAAACATGTCAGTAATAAAGTATTATCAAATATTTATTTAGCTTCTAAAGTATGCTCCTGAATATGAAAAACATGAGTTTAAAGCTTACAAATGTATGTTAGGCTTACATCCTAGGATTGGATCTCCACTTGGATAGATCAAGACAAAGAATTTTACTAAAGCCTTTGATGTCACACGTTATGAGGAACTATGCCAAAAGAATAAGAAGGTTTATTATCAAAAGTTTGAAAATGATGAATTTAAGAAAATAATATATCCAGAACCTGCTAAAGGAAAGGACCAATACAATAAAAACAATGATAGTGACCATTTCAGAGGGGACAATAGGAATAGAGAGAAATATCAGGCTAAAAATAGACAACAAGATAGGAGAAATTTTCCAGAGAAATTTGCATAGAGAAACGTGACACAAAAAAGGAAAGAATGTTACTAGTCAAGAATTATTTGGAAAGGGGTACATCAAACCTAGTGTTTCACCATTAGGAGCATCATTTTTATTTGTTAAGAATAAATACGGATCCTTGAGATTGTGTATCAACTACCATATGCTCAATAATATGATTGTGAAAAAACAAGTATTCCTTACCTAGGATTGATGACCTCTTTGATCAACTAAAATGAGCAACAATTTTCTCAAAAATTGACCTTAGGTATGAATATCATCAACTAATAATAAAAGAAGTTGATACTTTCAAGACTACCTTTAGAACTCATTATGGGCATTATGAGTTCACAATGCTACCTTTCGGTTTGATAAATACTTTTGTTGCCTTCATGAACTTGATGAATAGTTTATTTCAGAAATAGTTAGACTAGTTTGTGCTAATATTTCTAGATGATATATTGATCTATTCTCGGAGTAAGGAGGAACATGATCAACACATGAGAATAGTTCTGGAAATTCTTAGAAGAAATCAGTTGTATGGAAATTTATCTAAGTGTGAGTTTTATACACCACAAGTACAATATTTGGGTCACATAGTCTCAGCCAATGGGGTTGTAATCGATCCCAAAAATATAGAAGCCATAGTGAATTGGCCAACTCCTACCAACATATCTAAAGTTAGAAGCTTTATGGGAATGGTAGGATATTATAGGCGATTTGTAAAGGAATTTTCAAAAATTACCTTTCCCATAACAAATTTGCAAAGGGAAAAACTTTCAAATGGACTTCTTAGTGTGAAGAGGCATTCAAAGTGCTTAAGAAAAAATTGCCAAATACGTCTATTATTGAGTTCCAAATCCATATAAACCATTCACTATTTGTACATATGCATCTTAGGAAGGGCTAGGAAGAGTCCTGATGCAAAATGAGGTCATTGTGACATATGAATCTAGAAATCTTAAGAAACATGAAGTCAATTATGCTACTCATGACTTAGATCTAGCCATCATTGTTCATGCTCTCAAAATGTGGTGACACTACTTGTTGGGTAAACCCTTTGAATTGAAAATAGATCACCAGAGTTTGAAATACATCTTTACTCAACCATTATTAAATGCTAGACAATGAATATGGATGGAATTTTTGGCTGAATATGATTTTGGGATAGAGTATATTAAAGGGAAAGATAACAAACTGGTTGATGCACTCAATAGAAGGAGACATATAGCCACTTTAACATGATGCCAATATGGACTAGCATAGAAAATTAAAAAATTGCAGAAAAATGATGAATTATGTAATCAATGTCGAATTAAGGTCGAGCAAGGGTTGAATATGAATATGGATTTCAAAATCAGAGAAGATCTGCTATATTTTATAAATTGAATAATAGTCCCAAACAATGATGAGATAAAAAGGACTATATTACAAGAGGTACACTATGTTCCCTATTTTTCTCATCCAGGAGTAGTAAAAATGTGGGAGAATTTGAAGAAGGATTATTTTTGGCCAGGAATGAAAAGGGATATAACCCATTTTGTTGCAAGGTGTCTTGAATATTAGAAATTTAAGGTAGAACATCAACATCCTGGGGGACGACTTTATTCTTTTGATATTCCAACACAAAAATGGCAAGTGATTTCCATGGATTTTATAGTTGGTCTCCCCAAGAATCGATTTTAGCATGATGTAATTTTTGTTGTTGTTGATAAATTAACTAAGGTGGCACATTTTATACCTAGCAATGTTCATGATGATGCTCCTAAAATAGCTCAAAATTTTGCTCGAGAAATAGTGAGATTACATGGTTTTCCTGAGATAATTATCTCTGATAGGGATTCACGATTTACTTCTAAGTTTTGGCAAGCTTTGCACCGAGCATGGGGCACAAAGCTTAACATTAGTATAGCTTACCATCCTAAAATGGATGGGTAGACCGAGAGGGTCAACCAAGTGTTGGAAGATATGTTGCGTATGTACTACATGGACCACCAGAGCAAGTGGGAGGATTACCTTTTTCTGGTGGAATTTGCTTATAATAATAGCTATCATACCACATTGGGCATGGCCCCTTTTGAAGCCCTATATGGGTGCAGGTGTAGAACACCATTGACATGGGATAACTTGGATGATCGAGAAATGATCGGTCCTAATGCTGTGAAATGAATGGAGATCCAATTGAAATAAATCTGCTAGCGACTTCGAGAAGTCATAGATCATCAGAAGAGCTATGCTGACCTTAAGCGATCTCCTAGAGAATTTACTATAGGAGATAAAGTTTTCTTGAGAGTCAAACCAACCAAAAGCTCCATAAAGTCCACTAAAATTAGCCCTAGATTCATAGGACCATTTGAAGTTATTACCAAAATCAGTCCTATTGCTTACAAACTAGCTTTGCCACCTAATTTATCCAAAATCCATAGTACCTTCCATGTGTCCCTCCTTCGTAAATATGTGGTTGATCCTTCACATATTTTGGATGTTTCTCATTTGCAGACATCAGACCCACAACTCATTGAGGTTCGCCCTATCAAGATTCTAGGGTACCAAACCAAATAGTTAAGAAAAGGATTATTGATCAATGTAGAGTCCAATGGGATCTCTACTCAGAAAGAAACGCCACATGGGAAGATGTGGCAGTAATGAAAGAGCAATTTTTGTTTTTGTTTGAAGACTGATATGTACATGAATATTTGGATATTTGATATACATTTATGTGTGTAATTTTGGATTTATAATGCATATTTTTGATATACTAATATTGGAATTCCTGCATATTTTGATAAAATTCATAATATATAGCTTAATGTCTATATAAGTATTAATGATTAATTTGAAACCTGCAAAAATATTTTGGCTAACATAGGGACTGTGTTAAATTTTGGAGGGGAAGAATGTAACATCCCCACTATTTGATTAAATAATTATTTATCTTCTTGTAGAATGAGATATTGGTGAAGGTATTTGTGAGTGCAGGTGCAAGTATTTACTTCTCAGCAAGTGGGATTGGATGAGATTAGCACCCACCCCTGGCGGAGACGATGGTTGTAGGCATCAGGTAAGGTGGGATATGATGTCATGCTTTATGCACCATGATCTATGGGTACATGGAAGCCCACTAAAGAAAATTCATGTAGGTCATGTTGCTTGCTAAATGCATCTAGATAAACATGCATATATATATTCTTGCTAAGTGCATGTTTTCTTGTTGGGTGAAGTTATTTGTTTAGAATATGAGTGTTTATGTTTAAATATATAAATATATATAATAATAATAATAATAATATAACTAAAAACATAAATATATTTATTTTAAATAAATAAATAAGATATTTAATAAAATTATGAAGTAAAAGTTAAGATAACATTTTATGTCAAAATATTTTCTTTTTGGATAGACCAAACTCTACCACCTAGCGGTCGATTAAGGTAATGTTTGCATGTTCCATATTATGTGTCGTCTCGAAAGCATATTTGAAATTTCTTAAATGGAGAGTAAGCTTCATTCCATGGGAGGGGTCCAAAAATTTTGATGCAAGTGTGTTCATGAACGGATGTACTCGAGCATTCATGGAAAGAAAGGTGCATACCAGTATCCATCATCAGCTAAAATTTGGTAGGCTCCTACCGGTTACACTCATGGAAAGTTGGTATTTGAATTGTGCTTGTGATGTTAAGAATAGAATATTTTAAGCATAGGCTATATCATCCCTATGTTGATGAATGGTATTCAAAATGTGTTGTGTGATATTATGAATAGAACAATTTATGTATAGGCTATGTCATGCCTTCACTGTTGGGTAATTGAGTTGGTAATAATTTTTTTGGCTTTAGCAAACTGTTGGAAATTCCTTTGTGGATTTAAATTGATCGCTGAAATTTCCTTGTGTGGATTCCAAAACCAGACCTAAAATTAGTCGGACATAATAACCCCCAATTAAGGAAATAAAATGGAATAGCAGTGGAAATTTTGTTTATTTTTAAATCTTAGAGTGCATATTTTAATTTTGAACATAGTTCATCTGCTTGTTGTTTTCACATAGTAAACTGCATCCATATGAGGTCATGCTGACCCAAAATCTTGCATCCATACGCTCTCCACCATGTTGGAAGGGGGGGGGTTCCTTGTTGATAAATACAAGTTTCTCTTCAATGCCCGATGGTCTGAAGTGGGATCGAGTTTCGACTTGGAGGTTGCAGATAGCCACTACCGGAGCCAACTTTGATTGCTTATAAAATCATCTCTTCTTATGATATTTGTATCTTTGTTATATAAAGAAATATAATACTTTCATTGGACATGTAATACTTGTTTTCATGTGAAACTGGAGCTTTGGTTGGTGGCAGCCCTGTGTTAAAAACAAATAAATATTTGAGTATGTTATCAGGTTGTTGATGATTATTGAAATTGGAATTATTTTTCTTCGTCTTTTCAAAAATTCTGTTGAAATGTTTTCTTCTGCCTTACCTTGGAACAACATAGATAATCCAGATAGTCAAAATTTCTTTATTGAATTCTTATTTATGAAAATGTGAAAACAAAAGTATATCCATATATTATCTAAATTAAACCAACAAGAGTTAATTGCTTGTGTCATCGTTGGTAATGCAAAATCAAATCCATTATAAAAGAAAATTTGAAAAATCTAACATGTGGTTTAGAGTAAGTCCGATCGGCAACCCCAATGTGAATAATCATTTGAAACAAAGCTTGGAGATGTATTATATAAAATCTCAATTATAAAAGTTTTATTTTTAATTTATCAATAACTTGAAGAGTTCCATGTTCATCTTGATGTATATGAATATTATTTTCTTCTGAATGCATAATTATGGTGGTCTTTTTACCGAAAGATATTCAAGAATGAGATAAAAAGAGTTTGCTAAATTGTTTGTTAAGCATGGTTGCTTCTTCTCTGGAAATGGAGTCCTATAATAAAAACATAATTGAAATTCTTATTCCTGTGAGAGGGCGAATGTCATGTTCACTTGTTTTTAGAAGACCAAATTTGTTAAAGTCTATCCGTAGCAACTAAAACCATGATTTATTGGACTCTTATAAAATGAAATCCAAATTTTGGGAAATATACTCCTTGGATCTGAAGGTTGTGAATCATTGAGGGAAACATAGGATTTTCATGTCATTTTCATCGATGTTTTCTATATGCTTTTACACTACCCATTAGGTATGGCTTTTCTAACCTGTGATGTCTCTCCTATGACATCACCTGACATGAAGCAAAAATCATAGATTGATTAAGTCTTGGGTTACCTTGGTCGTGATTAATCATGACATCAAACTTGGAAATGCCAAAATAGTAGAATATAATTAATAAACCCTCGAGTTTCTAAAAACTATAGAAGCTATTTTTGGTGTCGGCATCTTGCGAAAAGTGTGGGTTTAATGCTTTCATTTTAAAAAGAGGATAGAGGTAGGATCAAAATTTTAATTCCAAAACAACTTTAATTTTATGTCTATTGAAGCTTTAGGTAGATGTTCAATTTAAGTATCTTTAAAACAACTTTAATTTTATGTCTATTGAAGCTTTAGGTAGATGTTCATTTTAAAACAACTTTAATTTTATGTCTATTGAAGCTTTAGGTAGATGTTTAATTTAAGTATCATATAAAGATTCATTTCTTTTATGTAGATAATAGTATAGGTGGAGTCGAGAGAAATATTAATTGTCTAAATAAAATAATATTTAGTTTTGATTTAAGTAGACAATATTACTACATGCATTCTCAAAATTATTATGTATTTTTCTTAGATTTCATAACCTTTATTCTTTTATATGATCTTTGTTACTTGAATGAAATTTTAAAGGTTAACGATATTATTATATTATTTTTCTTTATATGTTTTCATTTATATGAATCGTTACATTTAAATAATAAGTTTAACTTTAGAAGAACTTACATTAATGTAACTACTTAATCCTCAACAAAATTTTAAGGGTGAAGAAACATCTTCATTGAATACCAAAACCAAACCAAACTAGCTTAAACCAATGAGAAGGTTGGTATCCTAATATATTCAAAAACCATCAAGGAGGATGGATATTAAACTTTAGTGTCATCGAGAAGGATGCACACCCACCCAACTTCGACAACTCATAGTTGGCAGTTGTTGTGATTCGGGGATAACCATTCTCTAGAAGAAAAATAAAGGTTAGAGGATCTTATGCCATGGAGAGTAACGAACGATGGTATGGGATGTTGGTTCTAGGTTATCATACGAGGTAGTACAATGAGGATTCTCATGAATAGCATCCAATTGTGAAATATCCTGAGACTAAGAAGTAGGCATTAGGGTCAGAAGATCCAGTGATAGATGGTATGGGATGTCTTATTAACAACTATGATGGGAACTAATAAATATAGACCCAAATCTAGAGTATTGGTGGGCCCTGGTAGCTTCCATAGAAAGATGGATTGAAACTAGGCACCAGGCATATCAACACTAACTCTAGCATGAACATAAAACAAACATATGAATTAGGACTTCATAAAGGTTAGTAGGACCAATGTCCTCCATGCTATGAGATGGGGAAAATATATGTCCACCCTTCCAGGTGTTATGGGCCCTAGAAGGATAACCCCTTGCCAAAACACATAACTCAAGATAGGAGAAGGTGGTTCTCATAATATGGTAAACTTTGTGAGATTTGGCCAATCTCGAGCACTCATGACTCCGTCTGTAGTGGACAATGATATCGGAGTGTAAAAACCTATGCCTATGTACTAATATAAAGTTGGGTGTGTAAATGGTAGTTGTGTCTTTGTTATCAAGTAAATCAAAATTTTGAATTTGAGAATTTTGACAACCAGGTGAGTCATATTTGTGGTTATTATGGAATCGAACCCTTGAGCAATGTAAGGTCTTGTGGGACCATTTCCCTGAAAGGAATTCCACTTGGAATAAAGTGGTGGATATGCAAAAACATTTTTCCTTTTTGTTTGATGAACTCTAAAGAATTTTTTTTGTAATAATTTGTATTTGATTGTGTTTACCTATGTAAAACTAAGAAACACTAGGGACGGTGTTAGTCCTAGTGGGGGAGGATGTCATGACCCTCCCAGATGGACCTTGGAATACGGAAAAATAATGTATTAACTAATGATGCTTTAATACTCAATTTTGTGCAATTAAGTAGCTATGCAATATTATTAGATATTGAAGAGTATGATACTGCTAACAAATTGCTAATGTGTAGGATCAAGTGCATTCATAAGTGGAAGAAGTTGAGTCATCCACTGAAGACGTGAGTACTTGAGATTGGGAAAATTATGGCAAGGTAACTTGAAGGTAACATAAATAGGTACCTTCATATAGGCATGCATTCGATTAGGGATAATTGTCAATATCTAGCCACCTTGAGCCCTAGATTGATGGCCTATTAGCTATCGTAAGTTCTAGAGGTTGAGACAAGTGACTAGATTGATGGAAAGAATCCCTCTTTTATTGTTGCACATGCATGATTATATTTTACTTCAGCACTATTTGCCTTAATAATAAGTGAGCTATGAATGAATCAATTGTCTTCATAACTCCTTATACACTTTGGTAAATAGTTTTAATAATAATTAAAAAAAAGATATCATTCTTTAAATAAATAGTTGATTTATTTAATTAGTAAAAGATATCATTCTTTAAATAAATAGTTGGTTTATTTAAATAGTAAAAGATATCATTCTTTAAATAAATAGTTGGTTTATTTAACTAGTAAAAGATATCATTCTTTAAATAAATAGTTGATTTATTTAATTAGTAAGAGATATCATTCTTTAAATAAATAGTTGATTTATTTAATTAGTAAGAGATATCATTCTTTAAATAAATAGTTTATTTATTTAATTAGTAAGAGATATCAATCTTTAAATAAATAGTTGATTTACTTAATTAGTAAAATATATCATAAACTATTGATTTATTGAAACAAGAGAGAACATTTTTAAATAAATATTCAATCTAAATGAGATGATAAAGGATTACTATTTTAAATAAATAATTAATTTAAGTAATACAAAGATCTCATTTTAGATAAAGGAGTGATTTATATTAAGGTTATAAAATATTTTATCTTGAATAAAATATGATTATTCCAGAAAACTTTGGTTGTTTATCAAGAAATATCAAGATAATAACCATGGATGATTAGCCAAATTGGTTGGATGAGGTATATTTATTAATAAAAATGGCCACTCAATATTGGTTTGAATTTGATAAGACCCCTTTTGAGGATGCTATGGATTGCACCCAAATATCCAATCAAACCAGATGTGCAAAGGCATACCTCCTTAATGATAATACCTTGGGCAAAGGGAAGAGAGGATGTTCGCCCCTACCACTTGACGAATGTTGATGGAGAGTTAAGGTGGGTAGGTAGGGAATGGTAGCCAAGGAGAGAAGATGTGGTTTGGATAGGAAGGAGGTAAGGCATAGTTGAAGAAAAGCACAACGGATGATTGGAAGCAGAGCACATGGATAAAGGATGAACTCATAGGAAATAAGAAGTCAAGGGAGATGATGTTCCTAAGCAACCCAGACAACTAATGACGAAAAATACAAGGTTGGACTCACAATAAACTATGAGGTGTATTATGTTTTTATTTCTTTGGTTTTATAAGTCAT
Source organism: Wollemia nobilis (assembly GCA_028583015.1). Classification (NCBI taxonomy): domain Eukaryota; kingdom Viridiplantae; phylum Streptophyta; class Pinopsida; order Araucariales; family Araucariaceae; genus Wollemia; species Wollemia nobilis. Next base: position 6,579,443 of record JAQPPZ010017198.1, read on the forward strand.
CAAGCTATGGGATGTCATTGAGTTACATCAACCTCTTTAAAGCTTTAGTAGGTCCTTCCTATAAGTTTACAAGTACTTAGTTTAGGAGGTGAACCTCTGACTCACCACCTATTAGTGTTATAGCGATGAATATTTGTGACCATGTTTAATCTCCTCGACCATACCTTAGACACAACACCTGTATGTGTGTGATGGCCAATTTTTAGAAGTATTGTACCTTATTTTTTTGGTAGCCCCTATGTAGGTAGTTGGCTAGTTGTACCACCTCATGCTCCCCACTATAACCATTGCTCAAATGAATAGATTGGTACCGGTTGGATAGCATCAAGGTTAGGTTAGAAATAGTATTAGTCCACCTATTTGAAGGGTTAATCCTCCTCCCTGATTCTCGTAGCCATGTTGTATCTATCGAAGGACCCCGACCACTATAGGTAGCCATATTTGAGTTGGTAAGCATAGCACTATGGCTACGATGGTGCTGGAATAAACTATCCATGCCATGGTTGACATTGGCACCAAGGGATATCCTGTAAGTACTCCACTTGCTCCCAAATTAGTGTGGACACGAGCCATCTTTGTAGTGTTGTTACCCTCAAAACTGACTACGCCATTCTAGTTGCTTGGTTCTCCTTTCATGAGAACTTCTACTACTGGTTATATGTGCGTAGGATTGCAGTTAATCCATACCTGGTTTTGCAGAACCTTTGATGTATTTTTTTATATCAAATGGTAATATTATGGGTAATAAAAAGGAATAATCTTTGATATTATTTTAGTATGCTTAAATGGTAATATTATGGGTAATTAAAAGGAATAACCTTTGATATTATTTTAGTATGCTTAAATGGTAATATTATGGGTAATGAAAAGGAAGAACCTTTGATATTATTTTAGTATGCTTAAATGGTAATAGTATGGTTAATGAAAAGGAAGACCCTTTGATATACATTTTTTCCACAAAATTGCTTCCTAAGAATCATACAAATTTTCCACAAAATTGCTATAACCAAGGTTTCAAAATACTCAAACCCCTATGTTTTCATCATTCATTTTTCCTACAAAAATAATTGGTTTAATAGGACAAATTATTTCCTCACCAATACATAATTTGATAAAATGATAAAAAGCCTTCCTTTTAAAAACATCATCTTAAAAGGGATAAAAAACACATTTTTAAAAGATAAAAATATTAATTTAAAAAGGGGGTTTTCTATAGACCACTAAACTCAACCGATCAACCCAAGTTCAAACAGAGTCAATAATTCAACTTGGAAAAATAGAGAAAACCAAAATCAATTAGGACGTCCAAGTAAAACCATAGTTAATTGGGTTAACATCACACCATCACTCGGTGCTTTAGCCTCTACCAACTGGTGGATTTCTTAACCACTTCCTAGTGGTCAAGATATAAGAAAATATTTACCCCTTATACATTGCTTTAAGCACTCCCACATAATTAATGTGGGACTAAAACTTAATTAGGAACTAAAAAGGGGTTTAAATCCATACAAACAAGTGCACAATAGACAATCCACTATCCACATGGAATTCGATCTTGAATTCATCAGTCAAAAATCCATCAAAGGTCAAGTCATAGTTGATCAATTAGTAGAGGCACCTCCTTAGGATTACAAGCCTCTCGTGATCAAACTATCCAATGATGCAATGCTCGCACTATTAGAATCACCTAAACCTGAAGAACCAAAAAATAAATTAGACATGACTTTGTTCTTCGATGGTTCCAAATGCAAGCAAGGATGTGGTGCAAGGATTGATTTTTTCACACTACAAGGAGTTACTATGCCCTTGTCTTTTAAAATTGATTTCCCTTGCACCAATAATAATATTGAATACAAGGCTCTAATCTTGGGTCTCAAAACAACTATCACCATTAAGATTAAAAAGCTTAATATCTTTGGTGACTCCTTGATCATTGTAAACCAAGTCAAAGGTATTTATCAATGTAGATGTCCTCTATTGAAAGCATACAAAGAGCTTTTGGATACATTGCTAGCTGAACTAGAATGGTATGACATCAAGACAATCCCTCATACATATAATCTCTTCACGAATACAATGGCTTATTTGGGATCCTTAACCCTTTTGATGATTTTACTACCATCCATGTTAAAATGCTTTCACAATCAATGATGTTGCATGAGGCTTCACACAATAAATAACTAGTTCACATGATTCAAATAGAACAAAATCACGAGTGGTTCTACAAAGCACAAGAATTTCTAAAATAGGCATCTTGGGGGTCCTTGATCTCATAGGGTCCTTTAGATAATGGCATGATCATTCATCATAAGGTTTTTTCCCAATCCACAATTACACATGATGAATCACAATAGGAATAAGTTGTTTAGTCATTTGAAGCACAAGCCTATCAAGATTGACTAACCCAATTAAAATATTACCAAAAAATTAATAGTATCCCTCTGGGATTGTTGCATATCACAAAACAAGTATTTAAATAGAAAGTGACTAGGTATGTCTTGCTATGATATATTCTCTATATTCAAAGCCATGATGGACTCCTCATTCATTATCTCGAGCTCCAAGAATCTGCTTGGGCAATATCGCAACCTCACGATGGCACTTGCAGTGTCCATTTTAGTAGCATGGCTATCATCAAGCACATCCTTAGAATGGGATATTATTGGCCCAAAATGGAGAAGTATTGTTGCTCATATGTCAGGAAGTGTGTAAAGTGTCAACATCATGCTAATCTATTGTACCTTCCATCTCAGGCCTTACAACCAATTCAATCATCTTGGCCTTTTTCTTAGTGGGGATTCGATCTAATTGGAAAGATATCTCCTCCATATTCGAGTTGTCACATGTTCATTATAATGGCTACTAAGTATTTTACTAAATAGTGGAAGCAATCCCTTTGACCACTATAACTATAGGTTGTATTGTGGAGTTCATACTCCATAATATTATATTTCATTTTGGTATTCCATCCAAAATAATATCATATAATGGAACATCATTCAAGAACAAAGATGTGTAGAATTTAATGTCTAAATATAACATTCAACACAACTTTGCAATACCCTATTATCTGTAAGCAAACGAGCAGGTAGAGGCTTCTAATAAAACTACAGTTATCATATTGAAGAAAACTGTCAAGGAGAATCACAAGGATTGGCACCTTTACTTACCTCTACCTTTATGGGCTTATTAAACTAGCATTCATATACCCACTAGGGCAACCCCATTTTCAATAGTATATGGCACTGAGGGTATTATGCTATTGGAATCAAAAAAATTATTATTACAAGTCTCATTTAAATAATTCATCGATGATGACACCTCACAACAAGCTTACCTCGATCAATTGACCCTTCTTGATGAATTATGATTCAATGCTCTTGAGCATCTGTGCATTTATCAATATCATATTAAACGAGCTTATAATACTAAAGTCCACTCAAGAGACTTTAACGTTGGGGATCTTGTGCTTAAATAGAACCAGTAGAACTCAAACTTGTCATCTCATATAAGGTGTTGAGGAGCCCGAACCTCTCAAAATTATTCATCTATGGGTGTTTTATACATAAATCATAAAACAATCAAAATTTTCAAAAATAGAAAAATTTTAATCAAAAATACCAAACAAATCAAAAAACATCAAAACACAAAATAGTGCAAAACATCAAAATACAAAAACATTTGCATTATGCTATCATGCATTTAATTATATGCACTCATTAGTTGCATTGCATTAGGTATTTTCATCCATTACATTTACACCCAAATAGTCATTTTTACATTCTAATGAATGACACCATGTCTGTCTGTAAATCATGAATCCACATATCATTATCATTCACATTTCCCTTGTGAGTAACTATGTTTTTCAACACAACTACTAAGTTGCTATAGGGTGTATACTAGGATTTTCGATCATTCAGCCATCCCTAGTTATATTTTTAGATTTTGCAGAAAGGTCTATTTTTTATAGGACCTTGCATATGTCAAAATCCCAACATAATTTTACACATTAGCAATCCAAGTCTGAACAAGGAAGGATGACACTATAAAGTGGTTATTTTCACCTTAAGCAAAAGGTTTTCCTTACTCATCTTATTATGCACATGGTCTAGAATTCTAATAATTGACAAAAGGACAATCTCCACCTACCCAAACAATCCCCTTGCTCTTCCACAATACGAGAAAATCACCAAAAATAAGAACAAAATAGACAATGATTTTCATTAGTAAGCAAATCCCTTGCTTAAAAAAAATAGTGGTTTTCACCACTAAGCATGAGCAAGTATCCAAAGTAATCTAAATAAAAGAAGGGGGTAACAAGATTGAATCCATGGAATTTTTAGTATTCAAAATCCATGAGGTACTATTCATTACAACAATGGTTTGAATGAAACCCACTTGGTAATGAGTAGCCTTATGCATGGCGATCTGTCTATCACATTAGCAACCTTATTTTGTATAGACCAATATCATCTTATGGTTGAGCTAGCTTTTGGTAGCTTGTGTTTCTTAGTAGCCTAGTCTAATTGTGTCCAAACTCAGGATAAGATGATCATGGGGTGATCCTCATTACAACAATGGGTTGCATGAAACTTGCCTGGCAATGAGGTAGTCTTAATACCTCATCTAATATATTCACTTTGCACACACAGGGATAATGAATATTTGGATCTTCTTAATAGGCTTGTATATTTTAAGAGTCTTGTGTAGTCATTTTGCAATTTTTGATCAATTAACTAGGGTGTTTGAGTCTCATGGAAAACCTCAAAAATCCCCGCATAGAAATAAATAATGACATTTACATGCACAATTTTACTTATGAATATTTTTTTATTAAGGGGTCTTCATAAAATATAATAGATATCGTATGAATATCAGCAATGATATTTAGATGACCACTATCTATTTTATGCATACCTTTTAGTTTACAAAAACTTATAGGAAAAACCCCTACATTTCACATAATTCATCACACATATGCATGTGTAAATGTATAACTCTTATGATAAGGGTTAACATTTTATTTCATGATTTTTATACATTTTGTGGTGTCTACCATAAGTATGTTAAACACAAATTAGATGTATTTATGATGTTTTAAATGATTAAAGCATGCATGTACATTTGCATTAGGTCATCTACATAAAATTTATGTATTGCATACGCATTATATCCACCATATCATGTAACATAAATTAAATGCATAATCAATTAAACAAATCTAAGATAATATATCTAACATTAAATATTGTATCCATATACACATACATAGTATTTGAATTCATACATCTAGATCACAAAATATAATCATACATCCATCATATACTCATTGTATGTCATTATTACATCGCATGTATAAAAAAATACATCATCATATAAGCATTACATCCACAAATGCATACATAACATAAAATCAAAACCTAACATAAACACATGATAAGCACAAAATGAAATATCATATATATATATATATGAAGTTTCAAGTACATCATGATACAAAAGTTACCCATAGAGTACAACTGTGTAGGTCCTCAGACCTTACAATCAAAAATAATTCTAAGTACATTAAGGTACATCAAGAGAGGCCCCAAAGTTGCCTCCACCCTTGATCTCATCCCTATGAGGTTGTCTAGAACCACTAGTTGCTGACCTCTCTAATTGAGTTGATGACCTGTGACTAGATTGCATTCATGACTACCTAGACTCACTATGCTTGCTCCATTGATACCCCCTACTATAAATCTCTCAAGAATACTATCGCCATGCATCCTGATCTGAGTCTCCATGTCCACTATGTAGGTTGCATAATATCTATTCTAGGCCACAACCTCTTCTAGGAGACTCCATAGTCTATTGATATCTACATCCTCTCTTGATGTTGATGGCCCCTAAATAGCTAGAGTAGAGGGTGCATCTTGACCTGTAGTCGTGATCGCTAACTGAACCTGAATAGCATCCTGCTCTACCATCTTGATGTCCCTCTCTACAATTTTAGTATCTAACTATATTCATATAGTATCCCTCTTGATCGTAACCCTGTCAACCTTTATTTGGGTTATGGCCACCTAGGCCTTGAGGATATCTCTCTCCTCATAGTATCCCCTCCACCACTTCTATCCACTGCTTAGCTAGATCTAGACTATAGTGATATTCATATCCCACTTTTTGGACTACCCCTATATAATTTGTAACTATACTCATATATGGATCACCTTATTTTTAGGGTCCTCCTCATCACCCTCCCCCTCAGCCTAGGGCACATCTACTTACTCTGCATCCTGTCCCCACTCTCCCTAAGTCCTATGATGAACTCGTTGCTCATTTCCATCGCAACCCTCCTCTACTGTCACCTTTGTAGGTATGTCCATCGGACTGCCTTCTTGCCATAGCTGGGTGACCCACCAAGGGTCATACTCTATGCTCATATCTAGGTCAACCAAACTATTATTTACCATTATTGGATCCTCCTCCTCTACAAGTTCCTCTACTCAAGGTAACTCTAGTGACATATCATATTTGCAATTACAATAGACGATCAGATCCTCTAGGACATATTAGAAAATTCCAACTATCATGTAACTTGAGAGTAGTGTAAATACTCTCGCTTGGTCCCATGCTGCCCAATGAGCCACCTCCTGTATCTCACTTGAGCCAAATACATTGTCACCTCAGTCTAGTTGAGGTAATCTAAGTAGGGTCTCCATATGATTTGATCACATTGAAGACTATATAATGACTCAATATAGTGTGTTAATCAATATGCTTGTGGCCCACTATGTCCAATCTCTCGATCCTATGGCCATCAAGCTGCATACCCAATGTTTGTATCACCTAGCTCAGGTCGGGGTACTAGAATTCATGTTGGCTGGTCCACTCAGATGTGCTTCCATACCCATATCTGATGTAGTAGACTACACTCCAATCCAGTGCACCTCCTATATTTAATCTCATAAAGCTCATAATACAAATGAGCCAATAGATTACTCTCCCAGTCCATAATGATGGGATCCTCTAGGTCACACTCCAATAGGTCCTTAACCATGTCGAGGAGATTCCAAGGTAACCTTACTCCTAAAGAATATAGAAGTAGGATGTTGGATATGATGTACATCACCCCTACCTACTACCAAGATAATACATGGGCCTCATACTATGCATTGACCAGAACTCTTCCTTGGTCCATCCGTGTCAAAGCCACATTTACTTCCCCGATAAAAATACTATGAAGAACCCTCTCCTGATTCTATAGAGGAGTAGAGGTGATGGCACATTCCTCAATAGGGATCTAAAATATCCTATACACATCCTTCAGTATAATAATCATCTCTCCAATCAGGCTATGAAAGGTGTTGATCTTGCTATCCCAATGATGAGCCAAGGCCATCAAATACACCTAATCTAATATAACAGTAGGCAGGCGCACTACCTGTTTGAGGTCAATTACCCCAAACCATACCCAATAATTATCATAGAGCTCTTTCCATAGTTCAATTAGTAGGGTGGGTTCCCTACCATGGGCCATCAAAATCTGATACCTAATAAGCACACACAAATAAAAAAACAATCAAAAAATTCATAAAATAAAAAAAAAATTAAAGAAAATTTCTAAAGCTGGAAGGCTGCTCTAGGCCCTGATAGTTGCCAGGTGTGACTTTTGTACCTTCGGATGGCCACCCCAATGGTCAAAATTTTGACCATTAGAATTCAATTGTGGTCACCATACCCCATGATGGACCCCTTCTCGCCAAAGGGAAGTCGCTCCTACCTAGGATGACCCCGTAGTGGCACCTAAATTAAAAATGGTAAAAAAATTAAACTACCCTTAAGATACCCTAATATACACATTCCTAAGCTAAGGTGGGGTTCATTTCCAATGGTTTAGTGTGGTTCATTTTACCCATTACTTAATGAGGATCAATTTTAAAATATGCAAAATTACAAGAGAGGGATTGAGATTTCTACCTTAGTACTCTGGCTCCTTTGCTTGTAGAAGCCTCTAGTTGGTCTATCATGGTCAAGTGTTGAAATATCGACAAATTTTCTTGACAGATAAGCTTTCTAGATAAAAATAAGAAGAGTAAAATAGTGAGGATTAAATAGAGACCCACCCACCAGATTAACCAACCCACACTTGAGGATAAGAGAATAGAAAATAAGATAGATACTAAGGCTCCTAAATTAGGATGTTATGTATACAGAGAATCTCATTGTGCGAACAAATATCCACATAAAGCCAACCTAAATAAAGCCTCTGAAGAGTAGTCACATCAAATTCATGCTTGCATAGATCACAGATCCTATTGCAGTTGAAGTCTGCCCAACCAAAAATATTGTTTATAAAACTAAGAATTTAATAAAAATATATTAATTAATATGGGATCCAATAGGACAAGTTTTAGGAAAGGAATGCTACATGCAAGGAATGGATAGGTTTATTATATTTTTGAGCAAAATCAAAACACAAAGGACTGTGTTTAAGACTAGGGGGAGAAAATGTAATGATCCTCCCCAAAATATTCTAAGATATTTCTCTTATGAATGAGGAACATCTATGATTTCATTAATTATGATGGTGAATGTCTAATATATTGGCAATTAATGTGCATCTATGATGATGAATGTCGATTATAATGTTATTATCAAATGATGTGCATCTATGATGATGAATGTCTATGATATTGTTATTAACAATTGATGTGCATCTATGATATTGCTATTTGTGATTAATAAACATTTTATTTTAGAAATATTACTTCAAGGATATGGTGTTGTTGATAGTCTTTTTTTTTTTGTAGGTGCATGTTCCAGAGGATGAAGATGGGCAATGATGGTGGTGGGGTATCCATTCATAAGGATGAAAAGAGACCTTATCAACAGAACTTTCACTGGCTCGCATTTCATATAGATGCATTAAGATTGTATGCTTGCATTTTAAGGTGTTTGTGTATGCTTTGGAAATTTTGAATGATTATACTCATTGCAATAGCATATTGTATTTCATATAGTTGCATCATGAAATGTGTGCTTGCGTCTTATTATGTGTATGCTTGGAAGTTTGAATAACTTGGTGAGACTGTGTGTTTTGTCTTTTATCTTGGTTTGTTTATATAAATAAATCATCAAATAAAGGTATAAAATTGCTATATCAAATTATAAAGGATATGAAATTATTAATTGTAAAGTTTATAATTATAAAGGTTATAAAATTATTATTTTTCCTTGTTAATGAAGTTGCTATGAAGAATACATAAAAATTCTAGATAAATATTAAGGAGGAGAAATTTTTAAATAAATATATATGTATAATAAAAATAATAATAGTAATATATATACATATGTGAGTGTATTGAGAATATGGACATATAAACTTAAAGCAAATTTTAAATTATAACTCTTATGTTTCTTGAAACTTGGTGTATTTTTGCACTGCCACTTGGAAAAATGGGGTCAGGTACATGGGCCACCTTCATGCACCTTTGAGATCTTTATATTAGTAATTTTCTAATGGGAAGTATATACTTTTTATTTTCAGATATTTTCTAGTGCATTCTATCCATGCAAGTTCTTACGGAGGGGAAGGAAGATTGTTGGAGTAGTGACGCAAGGGATTACCCATCAGTTTCAGGTTTTCCCCTACCATCTTCACTTGCTCTCATGTATGCTATAATTTGTTAAACTAAATCGTTGAAAACATTGGATAAATGATGGACTTACTTGATATTAAAATTTAAAAGCACGGTTGAGTTTTTGTTTCATTAGTTTTACTCTCACCTCGAAATCATTTAAATGGCCCCTAGGAATGAATAGAAACCTCCTTAAACTTGGGGTATGGTGTAATTATTTAATGTTAGCCTTCTACGTGTCTATGGAAAAACCTGGGATATTCAAAATAAATTAAAACTCGTCACTATGATTTGAGTGATAAATTGACTCTAATAAGAGAATAAAGATTGGAACTTAAATTGGTTTACAATAGATTCTTATGGTTGTAATTAAACTCTATCCTTGTATTTCTCTCCTTGGAATATGTAACTTAAGAGAATTGTGCTTGATTTATTGTTGTGTAAAGCTTGAACTCCCAAAGGTTAATTATTGTTGTGTGAGAACTGTTATGTGAAGATTGAATTCTCGAAGGTTAATTGTGCTCATTTTATCATTGTGTGAGAACTGCTATGTAAAGTTTAAATTTTCAGATGTTAATTATGCTTGTACTATTCATCATGTAATAGTTGTTTGCATTCGATTTATAAGGCATAATAGTAGCATGCATTTTTTCAGGAAAGAACTGCTATATGCCTTTGTTTTATAACTATGTGCATTAAAATAATGGTTGTGTGCAACCACTTTGAAAGAAAGAATAATTTCATGTATCCAACAACTGTGTGCATTTGTTCTATAAAGAGGAATGGTTTGTAATATTTTTTTTGCGTGTCCCAAGAATGAATTTCTTCATCAAAAGAAATCACTATCTTTATAGTAAAGTTTTGTTGTGTATGGTTGTGTGCATTTATTTGATAAGAAGTGTCATTGTATGCCTTCATATCGAAGGAATTATTGTTGCATGAACCTCCATAAAATCTTACTTCGTTGTTGTATATTTACTTATCCATGGGGATGTGAAATTTAAAACCCACGGAGGAATTGTTGTGTTTGATCATAAGTGGTTTGATGAGTAAACATTTTTTAGACTAGTTTTCATATCATGATAAACATACTGCATTTTTAAGACTAGTTTTCATATCATGTATGTTATGAGCCACCTGATACCAACCTAAGCCAAGACCATAGTTCATGGTAAATTTTTAAGCATCGGAGTTCTGATAGTGGCACTAACTTCCCAAGGAGCATTAATATGCTGATTTGACAGTCAGCATGGTCGAATAATACCAATTAGCATTGGTGATTGAGTTGTAAAACTAATTTTGATCCCCTCTCTCCCCTCAAGCGAAGCTAAACTCGTCGAGTAAATACCTACAGAATATAACTTGCTACTAACTATTATATGTGTATGATTTATTAATCCTATACTTTTGCTTGATGTGAAATTGATATGTATATGATTTATTAAATCCATACCTTTGTCTAGTATTAAATCAGAAAAATTAAGATTTTTATATGTGTACTTTTGATTGGTACTAAATCTGATATTTGATGAAACATGTTTTTCAAAACATTATAATAAAAGTAATATGGAATCTTTATATCATTGTACGAATTTATGTGAAGCATTATTGCTAATCATCATTATGAAAGAAATCGCAGAGAAGGAAGGAAATAGTGGCTAAAGATTATGGTTGTTTCTTAAGTGGTCTTATTTTCAAACCCATTGAGAGTGGTTGTTGATGTAATTTGTAAATGTTCTCTTGGAAGTATCCTTGGACTACATAATTAAAAGGATGGTATCCCCCCATTTAATTGAATCTTAAAATTAAGCAACCACAAAAGCTTTATTGTGCTTTAGCACTCGGTTAATTAATTAGAGTTCTAATTTATTTCATGAAATATTTTTGGCATTCATTAGGTTGATTTCACTTATAAATAATAACATATGAAAATAATAATTATAATATGGACTTTTTTATAATATTCCTTGTTTTGAGAAAATTGTCTCATAAATTACAATCTTATAAAAGGAAAGTAATTAAATGTCTCTTCTCTATTATTTGATTATTTTTTTATAAGACCTTTGGCAGGGTTGTGATTGTCTTATTAGCATAGTAATATTAGTTATTTAATAATCATAGAGAAAAGTTTCTTCTAACATATGCGAAATTGGTGAATACATGGCCTTATTCTCTCCTTTTACTTTGGATGAATTATTTTTGAAGATAATATAAAAGGGCTAGAATCTAATTATTAAAATTTGATTAAGATAAGCTATCTAGAGTAAGTTATTTAATGATTAGAAACATGATATATATTGAAGTGACTGTTGTAAATTTTAAAGTTATGGAAAGATTAAATTTTAGAGTAAGAACTTAGCAATTAGATTTATAGTAAGCCTTACTTTTATATGACCTTAAGTAGGGTCACTTATTGTGAATTAATATATTTGACTTATAGTTGGTTTGATTTGGTATGAAAGCAAAATAACATAAAATGGATTTATTAAACTTCTTATAGGAAAGTTTTATCACTCTTGAGATCTGATATTTTCTTAAACAAAACAAATTAAGTCACAATCCTTAAAATCTATGGGAACTACTTTGCTTCAATATATTATTATATTAGTAAGAGGGATATGATTTAATATATGTTAATTAAATTGCTTTAATATAGCTTTCTTGATCTAAAATTAAAAGTTCAAATATATAATTATATGTTTGCTTTTGATGGGAGGTAATATGACCACAAGATGTAAAATAACTAATTTGATATGAATGTAAACTAATGGCACAATAATATGCAAGAAAGTAATAAGATGAACATCTGCAAATAACTCAAAAATATGACATTAATGGAAGTGAGGAAAATAGTACAATGCTATATAATTGAGGACATGAACACCCCATGTACAGATATGAATGAACTGCATTGTACCATACTACTAAACTATAACACACACTATCTTTACTTCCTCTCTAAAAACACTCACTATGAGATCATTATATAGGAAGATAGATTCTTTGGCCACTACTCTACCTAGGACTTACGTACATGTTGGATATTCTTCTTTCTAAAAATTGTACTCTTCTTCTCTGATGTATGTATCCTGCACAAGCAAGTGGTTAGTGTCCTAATATGTCAGCTAGGCTGACATAGCTTTAACTTCATGTTACTAATTTTTGTCCTTTGTGTTGTATGTGTCCTTTATTATATTATGTTTTCTCTTTATACTTCTTCGTCTTCTTTGTTTTTGTGTTGATACTAGAGGAATATTTGCTTCATGAGTTAGTCTATCATCACAATAATATTGATTGAGATTCATGTTTTGAACAAGCTCAAAAATAATTAATGATAGATACATCATCAAGCATTCTTTTGGAGTGATTATAACTGATTTCTGTGCATTCCACCAGGTTCTAAAAAGAACTCCATGAAGATAACTAATTAATGTTGTGAACTTGCCTTCCTTTGCTTCTTTGAGGAATAATGAAAATTTCTCCTTTTCATCAATGGATAAAAGCTTGTATCCTTCAAAGTTGTTTATTAGGTTTTGAGAGTAGAATTGTACTTCATGAAATAGTTCATAACCATTAAAACCATTTCTTATTATCTCTTCCATAATAAATTGATTTCTTCTAACTCTTTAAATTTTTGATAGATCCTTTGTAGTTGACTACCTTATGACTCCCTAGTTTATGATCAAACTACTAGCTATGAATTTTGATATGTAGTATTCTTTTGCTTCCTTAATATTTGTAGAATACTATATCTTTCTCAAATAAATTGAGTATATGAACCAATTTGATAAACCTATCCAAGGCTTAGGTTTTGTAGAATCCTTATGTCTCCCTAGTTTAGAGTAAGCTATAAGCTTAATAAAGTGCTTAAATAATAGTTCACCTTTTGAGTTTATTTTGTAATGTTTTGTAAATAACAATAATCAAATTTTTATTTCACCTTATCTTTGCACTTAATTTTTGAAGTTCTCTATAGTTGGATTTCTTTTGTCTCTTTAGTATGAGTATGAGATAATTTTAAGTATATAATTCCAACTCCTTTGAATAAATGAAGAACTTCCTTTTATAGCCCTTGATATTAATAGTTTAGTGTTTCTAAATTCCAATAATATATTTTGGTGTAGTAAACCTTATAACTCCCTAATTTGGAATATTAGAAAACAATAATATTTGAAATAATTTAATTTTCCAAGTAGAAACCCTTATACCTCCTATGGTTTTTTAATTGTAAATATTAAACTATTAAGTATATAAATCTGTTTTAATTTTGTTTTCAAATGTATGGTTGATTTTGCTATTATTTCCAAGGTAAATAATAAAATTGTTGCAACCTTGTATTATACTCCTTATACCTCCTTAATGAAAGTAATTTGACTAAGGTAAAAACCTTACCTTTATAATGTTCCAACTCCTAGATAGTGAACATTGGATGATGTCTTGGTGTGTGTTGCTCTCCTTCAATGGTAGACATATGACATTGGCAACTTATACTTTAATGTTGCTTTGACCCTTGACCTCGATCTTTAATGGTGTTCCCTGCTTATTTCACTATGTATGGACACTCCTTCTACTCTCTATGGATGCTTTGTATTCCTCCTTGAGTTTAAGTGCATTAAATAGTGTGAACATATCTTGATATTGGACAAGTGTCACTCAGGATTTACAATAGGTTTCTTCAATGTTTAATCTTTCTTGTAATACGTTTATGCTCTTGAAACTTGGTGTATTGATTTATTAGATGGTATATAGACATTAGAGTTCCTTGAGAGTTGTTTTAATGAGTTTTCAATGCTCTGGTCTAGATGAAATTATTATTTCACCTTTCACTCCTTGAAAGATACTTTTAACGCTTCCAAGATAAGAATTATGTTTTGAATGCTCTCTCTCCCTACATAGGTGTTATGAAATACCCTATTTTGTTCTACCAAGTGGTACTTGCATGTGAGGACATCTTCAACATATCATTTCCTTATTATTTATTCTCCAGTGGGTTCAAGTTGTATAGTATTGGTTCCAACACTTTCCTCCTTCTTGTCAATGAGTGCAAGATTATGCATTTTCTAGTGAACAATGGATGTATTCTCCTCAAGGTTGGCTCCAACTATGCCATTTATAGGATGCTCCAATACTACTCATTTGGTATATGATATGGATTCAACTGATGGTTACTTTGATTACTTCTTTCCTAGCTTGTGATTCATCTCCAATCGGTGATAGCTTTTGCTAGTAGTTTTTCCAAGTGATCAGTTGGATAATGTATCCCTTATCCACCTCTTATATTTTGTTCTTGGTTATCCTTAGAGTTGTCTTCTTGACAATGCCTCCTTTTCTATGTTGTAGGATCTTATTACATAGACATTGATATGGCATTTCTATACACATTTAAAAATCAGCTTATGAGTCGATTTGATGGCTTGATCTTACTGCATTGATATCTAACCCTCTTGAAATCGATGTTGCAACCACTTGATAGCTATATAATTTTGTCTGATTATTATGGCTTTGAATGGCAATAACATTTATACTTATTTTATTGTGTAAAGAATAAAAATGATGCTCCTTTCTCACTGTAAATATAAATTGTAATAGTTAAGATAATGTATCTTAACTTGCACCAATTTTTTGGACTAAAAGTATCTTTTTTAAGACTCTAACTTCTTTGGTAAGATAAATTCTTGAGATCAAATGTTGTCTTCCTTACTAGACAACACTAACCTCTAATTTTTGTACTTGTATAACTTAGTAGGAATGAATCCAAGTATGAAACTAATGTGCTTATCAGTAGGTTTAACTTTGCACTATTATTTAGATTTAACTAAAGTGCAATAATAATGAACTCTCAAGGTAACTCGAACTATGCACTAATTTTTACTATAACTTAAAATACTTAGTGCACCTTGAATCTCTATAACTTGAAGTATTCAGTGTATCTTAAAAAATCCTTTAAGAACAACTAGTATGGTGCAATATTGATTTCACCTTATTACTCCTTCAAATTAACCTTAAATCATGCACTAGTAATTTTTCCTAAATGCACTATAATTTATGTAACTTAATATAGTCTTCTTAGCTATAACTGAATAATAGGAAGATGATATAACTCCTATTTTAATGTGCAAGTATAAACCTTAAAAAAACTTCCTTTTGCACTTCTTTTTGAAGACTTTAAAATGAATCCACTCCTTGTAATTTTCACTTAATATGGTGCTTAATGAATTCCTAAATAAATCATAGTTTAAAGTTCAACTAACTAACCTTTTACACCCAAGTTGCTTACCTCTAATAACTCTTAAGGATGATGAATTTCTTGGTGATTTTATTCACCAAATAACTTTCCTTGATTGGATGATCTTGTAACTCTTCATGGCTATCTGGAACAACTCATTAACTCACCAATTTACAACTTAGTAACTCCTCTTTCTTGTTGCTTTAAATTGTAGTATGGTGGTTTTGATTCTCCTTTAGAATTCTTTCTATAGATTTGAAGTTTTGAAACTACTAATGCTATCATGATTGCTACTCTCTTGCAGTCAATTTTTGTACTGAAGTGTTGATCTTGAAACTCAAAAAGTTGGTAGGGAATTCCTCCAAATTGTAGTTGAGTTTTTACTTCAAGAACCCTTTAATATTTTACTGAATATTCAAGAAATCCCTATCTTTGAATGAGCCTCCAAGCCTTCAATGGCAATATTCAAGCCTTTCATTTATGGTTGTAAAGTTAGGGTCATATTTCCTTGTTGCATTCTAACTTCAATCTTGACCCTCTTCTCAATAATATGAATATCTTGAGGTCTTCAACAATCTCCTTCAAAATTTGGCACTCCTTGTCAAATTCTTCTCCTTTTGGGCTTGTTGCTAGATGGCGATAATTTTTCAAATTATGCTATGTCAGTAGCTTCTCCTTACTGGTAGATTTATCCAATGAGTTCTCCTTTAAACTCCTTTAATGGCCTTCTATAAATTTTTAACTAAGGATCTCCAAGCCTTATCCTTATTTCTTCTTGAGACCTCACCAAGATCTTCAATCTCACAGCTTCTCTGGTTTTCCAAATGATAAATTTCGTTCAACCTTCTACTATGGAAGTGTTGGTAATGATATCTTCCTCTCGGATCTCTAAAATCTACTACTATTGGAATTCTAGAATAGGACCTTGCTAGTCCTTATTTACTTTTATAATTTACAGGCTTTAATAGAGATCGCCAACCTCTGATATTCTAGAATTGTAAATTTTACAATTGGACCTTCTAAGGATCTCTTATTTAGGCTTATTTCTTTAAATTATTGTCTATAGTCTTTAATGTGGATCACCAACCTCCAATATTCTTCTAGACTATTATTTGGAGTATCTTGAATCAGTTGTAAGGCTACTATGGTATTTTCTTCTTCTACAATTTGCAGGTCTGCACTCTCTAGTAATGGGACCTTTTCTCTTGTCTTTGAAATCTTTAGTCTTCTACTTGTTATTGCAAGTGCTAGAATTATTTTAACGAATATGTACTTCCTAGCTCTATGTAGGAAGCATCCCAACTCTTTTGAATCAAATTTTCCTACAACAAGTTGTTAGAAGCTAAAATGAATGATATTGTTAAATCTAGAGATGCCTAATATTCACTAGTTGATTTTGCAATCTAGTGGAATCCATGTTGAATCCTAGTCTTCACGAGTTTTTCTATAACCCTGTGGGAAGACTAGCCAAATGTAATCTCAAAAATTTTGGAAATTAATTTTTTAGATCTCTCAATATCACTTGTGGCCCTTCCTAATATTAGTTTGATCTACCATGTGCATTTTTACCACTATTAGCTTTTTATGGGAGGTAATATAACCACAAGATGTAAAATAACTAATCTAAGATGAATGTAAACTAATGACACAATAATATGCAGGAAAGTAATAAGATGGACATCTACAAATAACTTAGAAATATACCATTAATGGAAGTGAGAAAAATAATACAATGGAAGTTATATAATGGAGGACATAAACACTCCATGTAAATATATGAAAGAACTACATTATACCATACTAAAAAACTATAATACACACTCACTAACTTCACTTTCTCTCTAAAAACACTCACTATGAGGCCATTATATAGGAATATATATTCCTTGGCCCTTAATCTACCTAGGACTTATGTACATGTGGACTACATGCACATTTACAACTTGCACATTGACACTTGTGCATTTATTACAATACTTGAAGCAACTAAGTAACTTCACTCTAAAGTAAACTTATACTCTAGCTATGTACCAAATATGGTACATTTACATAACCCCAAATGATGTAATGTACCCTAACTTTATACTAGAGGTTTAATGTAGTCTTCAAATATAAAAGTTGTACAACCTTGAAGAAAGATCTCATAGAAAGTAGCATATATGTTTCATAAAGTATAATATAAAATACTTGATAACTTTTATATGAAATAGCTCATAGGAAGTAGCATATATGTTTCATAAAGTAGAATATAAAATACTTGATAATTTTTATATGAAATAGCTCATAGGAAGTAGCATATATGTTTCATAAAGTATACGCTTACGATAAAGTAAGAGATTTATGTGATAATCCTTGGTAATATTCATGAGGTTAGATTATAACTTAAAAGTAAAACATTCATTACTTTTAGGGAGTCTAGGAAAGCCTCGAGAATGGTAATGGGTAAACCTTAAGTCAGAATCATAAATAAGGATGGTAAGGACCTTGAAACCTAAAGCTACCTTTAAGTAATGAATATATGATGATCATATTTAATATAAAATCATATCATTATGACTCAAGTATGTCATCCTTTTATAGAAAGAAAGAATAAATATTAGATTATTAGGAAAATGATTTCCTTGAAAAAGGACCAACCTTAAGCCAAGATGATAAAGAGATCTATAAAGCCTATCCTAAAAATTGAACCATTGAGGATATGAGAACTGAGACACCAACTTCATTGGATTACATGAATGTAATCAATGAAGATGATAACTAAAACACCAACTTCATTGTATTATGATAATGTAGTCAATGAAGATGAGAACCGAGATACCAACTTCATTGGATTACAAGAATGTAATCAATGAATATGAAAACCAAGATACCAACTTCATTTGATTACAAAAATGTAATCAATGAATATGAGAAATGAGATACCAACTTCATTGGATTAGAAGAATATAATCAATGAATATGAGAACCGAAACACCAATTACATTAGATTATGAGTATGTAATCAATAAATAAGATAACCAGGACACCAACTTCATCGAATTACAAGTATGTAATCAATGAAAGTGAGAACCAAGACACCCTACCATTGGAAATGTAGGTATGCATTCAATGTGATTTGTGAAACAACTAGTTTCTAACAAATCAATCTTAGTAATGAGGAGCGTTATGGGATGCTTCCTCTAGGTCATTATACGAGCAATACTATGGTGGACCTTGTGTGGGATTATCAAATAAGGATATTAGAGAGGATGAATATATATTTGATTTAGTGATCTAGGATAAAACTCCTCAGTGATATGGAATGGGATATATCACTATATTTGCAATGTCATCAAGGATTCCATGTTCAAATACTAGACCTTAATTGCCCATGGTGCATCATGGTCTCCAATTAAGGACCACAACATTTATGCTAAACCCCTTACATATTTGGTAACATAAATAGTAATAATATACTCAAGGTTACTATTAGACATGTAAGAATGGGAGCTATGTGTCCCCCTTTGGGTGTTATAGGTCCTAGAGGATAACCCATGTCGTGATTCAGGACTCACTGAGAAACTGGATGATATAATCACTAAAAGACACCTTTCTATGGGACCCAACCAATCTCGTCCACTTGGGAGGTCGACTGTAGCATTCAAATTCCCAAAAGTGGTTTTTCATGCCGTGTATTATACAAAAAGGGTGCAAAATTAAAACTTGAAAATTTACCCCTATCAACCATCATCCTAGTTGTCCAACCTTTTGAGTTAGAATGTTACAACCAACATGTCTTTGGCTATGTTGTCACAGTTTTTCAACCGTTATCCTAGTTGTCTGACTTTTTTTGTGAGTTAGAATGTTGCAACTAGCATGTCTTTGGCTGGGTTGTCACAATTATATTATATAAATATAGTAATTATAAAAATTACTACTTTACCAAACCCAAGAAAATAAGGTTATGGTAATTAATATGTAAGTTCTATGGATATTGGTCAGGTATCTATAGATATAATCAATATTCAATGAAATAAAATTGATCTCACATTATGATCAACTCATATGGAAGATTTTATATTATACACAATTATGATAGTTGGAATACCTCAAGAAGGAGGTAGAAGGAGTTCTAAAATCCATGCTATGATAAAGAGTTCCTTTTTACATTAGAGTATCTACATATATAATTTCTTTGAATTTTGGTTGTAGGAATAGCCCATAAGATCTTCAAACTAAAATTAAATGCTAAAACAAATTTTTAAAATGTTGTCATTTCTCAATTACTTATATATGTCTTGATAGGAATCACCGTCTTTAAATATTGACATCAAACTATATAATGTCTATAAATATGACTCCTTGGATCTTTTTACCCAACTAGTTGTATTTTTGGCATCCTTGTATTACTATTGTATGTGTTATATCTAGTTTTTATAAGGATTTATTGGTGTCATGTGTCATAACTTCTACATTGCAAATAGCTTTGGCTAGTTTTTTCTTATAATTTACAACATTCTAAATATTTTTCTTCATCATGGTAACTCTTTTGAAATTTTCATTACCTTGAACTTATCAAATATTGTTCTTTGAACATCTTTTTTGTATCATTATTTAAACTTCAATCCTTCAAATATGATTTATAGCTTCTCATACCATAAATTCTTGGAGATCCTCAACCACTTTTGGTTCTTCAAAGTCTTGTAGCTAGAGTTATTTGGATGATATGAGCTCTATATTTCATACTCTATTTTTTGGAGCCTTTGGAACCTAAAGTATTCGACTTTAAAGTTCTTATGGTTTATTCAAACCATTTTCTCCAATTTTCTTTTTAATTTAATTTCTTCACAATTTGTGCAAACAATTTTTGTAGTATTCTTAAAATTATTGTTTAGAATTTTTTTCTCCAAAATTACTTGTTCTTTTAAAGGAAATTTCCTTCTATACTATGCAAAATGTTAAGGTTGCTTATCGTAGTAGTGATAAAATCATTATACTTAATAATAGATGTAATGTTTTGATACGAGTGATTATATAAAAATGACTTCATGTATCAATTTCCATGGATACTATGATAATACAACATATTGCAATATCCATATGTACTTTGTTGAGATACTATAGTAGTGTGATCATGATGTAATGCATTTGATACATGTTTTAATCTCATGCAACCAATCAAAAAATATTGTATAATAATATATATCCAAAGCATTTTGGAGCAATGGTAATAGACTTTAACATATGAGCATTGATTAGAGTTCAAATTCTCATATTGTGATGGATACATTTATAATAATATAAACCATGATATTATATTTTATTTTAATATTATGGTACAATGGTCCATTACAATATATTTAATACTTAAAGAATGAAATGTGAGTCTTTTTTCGGTTACATAGGAGAGTTGATCACAACCACAATATTTTTAGTAACTGACAAGCGAAGGGTTCAAACCACATGGGTTGCTTCCACCAAACTTATTCCACTTCGTTATTGTTGACTCGGCATGAAGGGAACCACCAGTTGCTCAAGATTCGTATCATCATTGTCGGTCTGATGCGCACTCAAAGGATTCAGATCAGACTACTACCTTTGCAAATAAACTGCCTCCGAAGTTTTAACCTGGGTATCTTCTTGGTAAGTGCTTGGCCATACAAGCACTTACCAATCCACCTAGCCCTCGAGTATAACACTAACCTCTTATTTGTTATAAAAATGACAACATCCTCTCTAACCTTTTATGATTGAAAGGTATTCTTAAAAACTACATTATTAAATAAAATAAAAACATATCCTTACATTTACCTAAAACATCAAACTATTATATTATTTCAACAAATATGTTATAATATTAATACATATAATATAAACTATTAATTTATATAATGACAATAAAATATTTTAAAATATGATAGTCAGCACCATGTTAAAGGATCTAAAATTTATAATTTTCATTAGAACCTTGTAAGACCATCCTCTTCGTATGAGCCTCACCAAAACCATTGACTACAAACAGAATGGATCAGGAACGTTCTATGTTATATGCATAGATGCTTAAAGGGAGAGTCTTTTGACCATCCTCTTAGTAAAATATAAATAAAATTTGTGAGTCAGTTGTACAAGCCTCATCAAAACCATTGACTACAATCAAATTGTGGGAGGTTTATGCTATTTGCATAGATACTCACATGGAGAGCATTTTCACATGAGTAGGTTGACATTTCATTAATATATTCTCAAATTTCATCAATACATGCAGGAAAATATATATTCTCAAATTAATATCTTCGACCGACACATAATAGGACAATCTTGAAACTTTCACAAGTCATTTAATAATGGATTATACGTCAAGGGTCGGTTTGCGATCTGCTGGTGCCGCGGAGGGCAACAGCAAGGCAAAGACGAAGACGAAGCCACTTGGAATATGTTCCGCCCCTTCTAGGCCACTGTCACACGACAAGTACGTTTCAAGCTATGAAAAACACTACATTTTAAATTGTGAAAAATATTTTTGTCTAAACATTTCAATAATATATCGTTGATATTTGATCGCTGTGGAACATATATCGTTGATAATATTTTGAGAAGGAAGCCTTTGTACCGCCCATTTGCCTTCACAAAAATATTGTGAAAAGTAACATTCTATTTGATGAATTTTGGGGAGGTATGTACATCGTTGTGGTGGTCTAATTATAGCATCTCGTATTGTTATTGTTCATTGTGGCTACATGGTTGCTATTTCTTTGAAGTTTTAATACTTAGTTGTGAGCCAAATATTGATACCCCAAATAGTTGAAGGGTTTGGTTGAAGTCAGGCACGTTTGGTATCCTGGCTGTAGTAGTGCATCCTTATAAAATGATTATGTCATAACTACTTATCTTTAATACCATGAGGACTTGAATGTTATAGTAGATGGGTATATATCTTAAATTCTATGACTTATAGGGAGAATGTTCTACATGGTTTACACTTCCTTTAGAAGTAGACTAAATATTGTTACCTTGGATATTCTATAAGCTAAATAATCTATCTATTATTTTATTTAATTATAAATTTTAATTAGAGTGGAGGTTTTAAATAATGAGTTTAACCTTTGACTATGTATTTATTGTTTAAAAGATGAATTGGTTAATTTCATTGCATGAATAAGGAGCTTAAGATGTTAAGTAAGGGATTAAATCCAACTTTAAGGAAGAAATAGTCCACTTTTATGGTGATCCATAGTATTGGTTCTTATTCTTTCACCTTTGATACCTTACAGAGCAAAAAATTGTGTCTCATCATGATTGAATCCTAGTCAAAAATTTTAAGTCTTGGAGGGAAGATAGAGCTAATTAGAAAAGAGAGCCAATGATACCTCTTGACAAACTTGAAAAGTAGGTTCTAGTGTGATAACCAAGGGACAACATGCTCGTAATCAATTATATATGTCAATGATTTTATAAGAAATTATGTTCTAATATACAAATTAGATAGATTGTATATTTAAAATCTTGGTCAAGATATGATTTTAATTAACCATTGTGTACTCAAACTTCCATAATTTATTAGTTGTCTTTTTTTGTGATTTGAATGCATTTGTGGATGTACATTTGCTTTACTTTATGGTCAAATTTCATATGAATTAAATACATTCATCATATGTTAAGTTCTATCATGTTGGTGCTTTGTTTCTAATATCCTCATGGAAGGACCAATCCTCTTGGATAGGGAATAGAATCAAAAGAATATTCTTTCAACAATATTTTGGTTGGATAGTAAATTGTCTTGATAATACTCTACCTCCACATAAATCAATAGTTAATGATATACAATGTTTATTGTCAATCCTAGACTAATCATATTATTACAAAACTCTCATAAAACATTTACATCTATTGACCATAGATACTAATCAAGTTATCAATGAGTAGATAAATGAGTTATATTGGATGATAAATATAAACATACATGTGTTAGGATATTAGATATTTTCTCATCCTAAGAAATAAGGTATATGTCTTCTTGGGCTACCATTGATGGTTTACACATATTGGGTGTATTTAGCATGCATAATGGCACAAGATAGGAAGATATCTCACTAAACTATAGTGTTAAAAGGAAGCTTATATATTAAGAGATGTTTTATGTAGTTTGATAAATCCACTCTATTGAAAGGATAACATTATGATTAGAAATTGGAAAACAATAAAATTAACTTGCACCATGTAAATGACCATTCTTTAGATTGGTTGTAACTTCTAATTGATGTCATATAGATTTAAACTTTATAAAAGAGACACCTAATATCAATGATACTCTTACATTTATTTTCTATACTAGATTCTTTGAGAGGATAAATTAGTCATTTTTTTAAATAAGATTGGAAGAAGAGAATTTTGAAAGGACGCCAACCCTTTTACATTATCACACAACACATATATACCTCATTTTAATGCAAAATGGAATAATACATAAGTCTTCCTATTCAAGGATATAGCCCATATTAAACTATATGAACTATTCCATATATCCTTAATTATATAATATGATTTATTATAAACATAAACACAAATATAATACCAACACCACTAAATAAACTGATATCAAGACTAGAGCAAATAACGAAATCAAATAGACTAAACACCATATTGACCAACCCAATATGACATAGAATATTCATTTCGAGTGTTGTCCTTTTTGCATGCATGTAGTTGCAACCATATGTTCTTCCTTCTTGACCAAGGCAATCAACTTGATTCGTGGCCTTTACAATATTTTGATCCCCATCCTTAGACTAATTTATAAAATCTAGATTCACTCCCTTTGGATTATCCATTTAATAATTCTTCTTACCATCCTACAATAAAATCTTAGGAAATGTAGTTATATCCTACATACACCATACGATGATATGAAGGAGCATTAAGAACCCTTACATTCCAGTAAATGACCTTCATTTCCTAGATCTACTACGTTGCTTCTTCCTTCTTAGATTAAAAATAATTTGGGTTCCATTAGCCACATCCATAGCTATTTCTCCTTATAAAACTTCTTGTTTGAAGGTCTGATAGGTGGTTTAGATTCTCTCCCTACATCAATTCTAGTTTTCTTACTATTCCTTGTTATTTTAGATGTAATTTTATTCCCCTTTAGTGATAATATATTTTGGTCAGATCCATGGGGTATCATATTTCCTTTTTCTCCCTTGTTAACCTTAGGTGTTATAAGCTCTTTTCCCAAAACTTCATTAGTATTTTCATCCTTAGTTTCAAAAGTTTTATCCATTTTCTCATTTATAGTTTTCTTCTTTTCCTCATTTAGTTTTTCAATGAATCCAATGGATTTTTGGTAGGAATTTTGTTTATAGAAAGACTTGGAATAGAAACGAAATGGAATAACTTAATATGAGTATCCATAATATCACCGTCTTCAAACAAGGTAATAGCTAATGTACCATCTTCCTTGCAGGAATTCATTTGATCTTCATCATTCAGTCTTTGCTTTACAAGATCATATTTCATCATTTCACCTGCATTTATATTTTTCTAGATCTATTTTTTATTTTTCTTTCTAGGATGATTAGAGAAAAAACATCAAACATGACCAAATTTAAAACACACATTACACTTGATAGTAAAATTATCAAATTGAATTACTTACAATCAATCACTTGCTAAATTTGGAGATAATTTCAACAATATTTAGTAGATATTTGTCTAGATTGATATTAACATAAAATATTGCATAGATTAGCCTATACCTTATAGCAGTGGGTGGATCAATCACTATAAGCTATGCAATCCCTTCAAAAATATCCTTCTACCACAAATACAAAGGAAGTCCAGGTAATCTAACCCAAACTAGAGCCTACAAGATGTTTTGGCTATAAAGATCAAAATCCAAAGTCCAATGCTTTAGAAAAAACTCCTACCAAAACCCCAAGGACCCTTTTACAAAATGTGATCCATATCCTTAGTGCAATTCAATTTAACCAAAAAAAATTGTTAGTAAGGGAAATGATCTCTATAAACCCTAATGGTTTTCGTTTAACATGGGTCCATTTTCTAATTGAATCCAAATCAAGTCTAGCACCCAAAAATTTTCTAGTTAAACATAGATCACCTTGTGTTGCACCCATTTCAGCCATATTTTTATATATTTAGTTTCCCTTTATCCATTAGTAGATTGAAATTAGGATTATGCGTAAGGAGTCGACCCCAAAATATATTTATAAAAATTGATGAATCAATTTTGAAATCCAAGCGAATAGTATCCAAAAACATGTAGAATATTCATTATTATTAGGGTTAATGTTGGCAATTTAAACTTAAAATGGTCAAATTATTATAAAATTTGGGCGAATCAACCCAAAAAAATTTGCACTCAAAAATTTTTGGCTATTGGATCCTAGTCAAGGGTCTTAAATATTAGCCAATTCAAAATTTTGAAAATGCTAATTTTAGCCAATTTGGCAATAAATAGCCACTATGCATAACCTTGATTGAAATTATTATTTGGTATTTTTTGCTTTCCTTTAACAACATCCAGCCTTGGTATAGCTCCATGATTAAAAACATGAGAATGAACTTGCTTCTGTTCAATTGAGTACCCATCAGATCTGAGCCCATACTTTGGTAGGTACTTCCATATTGAAACCATCAAATCTCCAGCTTCACCATGAGGATGATAATGCCCCTACTCATTCCAATCATGAAACTCTAATATTACCCTAAGTCATGTATCATTATTACGAAACTTTCCAATCACAAAACTCCAATTTCATGGTACTTACAATATTGTTGTAGTTTGATGTATTGTTGAGGTGACAATAGTGATGGATCAACCATAGGATACTAATATTCTTGATTAAAATTGAGTAGAACCTTGCTCAAGATTGGGAAGGCCCAACTTAATAGCTAACCAAACTTCTTCAAAAGTATCAATGCTAGGAGAAAAATAAATATTGGGTATGTTTTCAAAAAAATAATTCAAAACTTTAGCTCCTACTAAAAATAGATCTCTAAAGCATTTTTTGAATGCCCTATTATTCCTCTCCTTAGAAACTCCCTATAGGCAATACATCAGGCCAAATTTCCAAAGAGTTCACCATCTAGGGCTAGAGAAGGGAGAGGAATACCATTGCTCAACCATTTCCATCAAGGTTCTCGAGAGAACCCAAAAAACCCCCAAAGCATTTAAGATGTGATTCAGGATTTCTAAAGAGAAGCCACAATCCATGAAGAGGTGATGTATCATATCCTCATTCATTCCATAGAGGTAACAATGTTTAGGAAAAATCATACCTTTAATTTTGATATTTTCTATGAAGAGGATTTTTTTTTATAATTAAAAATTGTATTATAGAATTCTAAAACCTTGTTACAAAAACAATATTATAGAATGTTGTGAAGAGAAAAACATAAATCAAATAGGCATCCTACCTATAAGAGAAAATCCACAAAATAATACCAACCAACAAGATGCAAAGAAACAAGCCCCAAAAAATGTAGTCCAGAGACCGCTCACAACCACATCCTCAGAAGCATCCCAATAAAAAACACCTACACGATGTATTTACTTCCATATTTCATTGTTTCCTTCATCACTTCTTTAGTAACTTCCTTCACCACTTCCCTGTCCACCTTAGGTTCATCAGAAACCTTAGGGTCATCCATGATTATGCCAAATAAAGCTTCACAAAAAAAAATAGGTTTAGGTGGTTTTGCATCTCATTCGGGGTGGATAAAAAATCCTCAGACTGGAAAATTGCTATAGAGATCATCTTGATAACGAGTTTCTGAAGTACCATAGATGTATGGTCATCACTATCATCATCAAAAACCACTTCCTAAATATTTTTTTTTATTTGAGACATCTTCCTTCTGAGGTGAGTGGATGATCTATTAGCACTTGCCAGTTCTTCAATCTTGACCTTATTTCCCATGGAAATCTCAGCATCCATGTCATATCTCACTGACTTCCTCTTCCTATACAAAGGGGTCGACAAAGGGCTCATGGATACGTCATCCTCAAGGATGACCTTGGAAGGACTAGAGTTACCTTGAGGAGGTTCCTCAGTGGGAGTAGGGTCATTCAGGTAACCTTCGGGACAGTGAATAAGGAAATGACTATAGATGATGTTAAATAAACCTTGGTGGGAAAAAAATGTGGAATTCTTCTTTTTCCTATAGATTTATATGGAATAAATCATCGAGTGGAATATGAATTTAGGAAATTTGATGACATTAATATCCCTAAAGTGGTTAACAAAGGCAAGGTGGAAGCTACATAGGGTTTTATTAGGATCATCAACAATTATGTATTGCATGATGGGCATCATGACATTATTATAAGGGTACGGTAAGTCTGACCTGTGTATACCCATTTTGGCTAGCTTGAACATTATGGCTTTGTCAAGGAACTCCTTGATCTCCACCTTCCAATGCTTCTTCCTCATAAATATTCTGACTAGAGGTAGTCTAGTGATCTCCATAAGAAGTTGAGTGTCAATGATGTAATTCTTACCTCGAATAATGACCTAATATCATCCTAGCTACAAAGGAATGTGAGGGTAGTATCATAGTAATTTCCAAAATAATGCTCAAGAAAAGGAGATATCCCCTCTCATTGAGGATGGACTCGACGAGCGCATCCAGCTCCAGAGTGTTTGGCTCAACGTAGCACATGATGATGCAGTGAAGAAACTAGATCCAAAGCCATAAATAAAGGGTATGGATTAACTAAAATAGGGATTTGGAATTGGGCGTATTTGGCAGATCCCATATAGGAACATGGTGCTTATGCATTGGGAAGCGGATGCTTTGGGGATTGGTTCCTATATTTGAAAATCCATCCTCAAGAGGAAGAAGAAAATTGGAGTTTATGGAGCTCCTAGTAATCATTTCACACTCTGAAATGTCAGTGTTGCATGTGACTCTTGAAGATACATGAGAAAGCCCTCCAATAGTGAGCAAGTAACTCTAACGCAAGTAACATTTGAGAAGCAGAAGAGGAGGCAAGTGATCGATAAAATTTTATGGAAATGAAATGATGGGACTTGGGAACATGCAGCAAGGTGAGGGGCACAT
Source organism: Wollemia nobilis (assembly GCA_028583015.1). Classification (NCBI taxonomy): domain Eukaryota; kingdom Viridiplantae; phylum Streptophyta; class Pinopsida; order Araucariales; family Araucariaceae; genus Wollemia; species Wollemia nobilis. The sequence goes on from JAQPPZ010017198.1 coordinate 6,608,354, forward strand.
CGAGAGGTGGCCTTGAAAAAAGGAAAGAATGGGAAGGATCACAGAGGATGAATCATGGAAAAAGCAACTATTGCAATCTGAGTCATCATAAGAGGCGAGAGTGAAGGCATCGACAAGGCTGCATGGATAACAAGGTAAGGATTTTAATTTGAATGGCCAACCAAAATAAGAAATTAATATTTGGTATAAGCTATTTGGACCAGATTAGCTTCCTTGAGAACTAGCTAATATTATCACCAGCCATAATATGATAAACAAACTTCATAGAGAAAATACCCTTTTCATCATATTTCTAGATTAGGGAGTCTTCACATCCAATATTCCTTTTCACCTGATTTCTAATTTAGAGGGCCAAATATTTTAGAAATTCTTCTTCCCCTTGTGTAGGATAAAAAACCTAGGAATTCTTCCATCTTTTCTTGCCCCTACTTCAATGGAGTTTGCTACTTTGGTTTCATACATCTATGAGAATCTAGGTCTCCAAAAGGTATAGGAAGGATTGTATGAAATGGGAACATCTTCTAGCCATGAGTCACCCTAAAAATTAATCTTTTTACCATTGCCTAATATCCACTTTATACCTCTTAGGACAATATTTTTTTATTTAACAATGCTACTATTTTCTATACTTAACAATATCAATGATACTCTTGCTTTTATTTTTTATACTATAAAAGAGATCTATTTTATTTTTCCCTCATATAATGATGGGTTTTTAAGCCTTAATACTACTTGAAATCTCACAAGTTAAATATCATAGGATCAAATATAATATAGCCACAATATAATAAGGTCAAGATAATAATATGAATAGAATAATATGAGAAATTAATATGTAAATCAAGGCTAATAATATATCAAATAACATTCAATAATAAACAACAATATGAATGTAAATAGCTTGAATCATACATGTACTATGCTTGTAGAACAAATTATAATATTAATTGCTCAAAATTTATGCAATTTTTATTACTCATTTTCCTATTACATATATTATAAGAACTTGCTCTTCTATGTAATGTAATACATCTTGTATCATATGAAGTATCCTTATGGAGTATATATCCATAGTAGAATGACTCTTAGGATAATTAACTATTCCTTTCCATATGCCAAGTCTCATGACTCTTGGCTTCTCTACTTGACACTTGCATACTTGATGAACACTTGACTCTATAATGTATGCACACCTATACATGATTCTTGCACTCACATAACTTGCACACTCTAATTTAAGACATGTGTGCATATCTTAAATTATATATTTGCACTATTATATATAAGACACTTGTGCACATAGACTCAACTTAAATTTTCATGCTCACTCACATGACACTTGTGCATTTCCTACACATTACAACTTTACATGACACTTGTGCATATCTTGCACATTCACACTTACATAAAATAAAATAATACTCATACTTTAAACTATGACTCAACCCTAATCTATTATTTACAAGTTGTACCATGAATTTACATTAGCATATACCAATTAATGTAATATACTCCAACATATAATGGATACTATTGTAAGAATAGGCCATATGGAAGATTTATTTTCATACCAATTATTGGTTGTAGGATACTAAAGATCATATATTATCTAATATAATTATACAAATAATGTATCTACTTTGCTTTGAAAACTTAATAGATGATTGGTATAGTTACAATTTTTTGTTCAAATGAGGATTGATGTACTAAATGCTTGTGTTTTTTACAAAGTTAATTTTTCATATTTACACAAGTTACCTTCATGAATTTATTTGTACTTATAGTGAAATATCACTACAATGTAGACAAAGAGGGGCAACTAGAACTAGAGCTATTTTGAAACCACAAGCAATATAAAAATCCCAAGAACCATTGTTGGGCACCAAGAAGCACATGCCAAAGTATCATCAAAAGGTCACCACTAAAAGAGAAAAATTATACAATGTGGACAAGTTGATTTCATACTCAAAATCCCATAGTAAGTTTTGCATAGCCCTTTCAATTATAATTAAATCAAATTCTATCATTGGTAGAGATTGAACATGGATATTAGTTGTGGGTAACCTAGTAGACCTAGCTGTATTCCACATCTATTTAGGTTTGTTACCCATGACACCTCATACATCAACTCTCCACTACATTCATATGACACATTTATTGTGGAGATTTAATTCAAGTAGAATTAACAATAGCAAGTATATTAATCATAGGATCTCATCATCCAAAGTTTTTGTGAAATATCTACTTCCCCTATATTCAGTCAAGGAGGCAGCCCAGTTCAACATCTTTGCACTAACAATTCCTTTAAGGAGGCTAGCAAGATAGAAGAGTTGCAAAAGACATATGGGAACTTTCAATTTAGAGGTCCCACAAACTCATAAATTTCATCATCTATAGTTTATGTCATCCTAAAATTATCTCCATTAGATTCACCTTAAAATAAATTGAAAATAAATAAAGAAACAAAAGAAAAAATTTGTTAGAAGCAAAGAAAGAAATTTTTGACCTATCGGGGTAGTAAAATATCTTGTCCCAAATGACACCAATAGGGATAGGCCATGTTGATTATATTTTCAAGATAGCCAAAAACAATTGATGGTATGAGAGAGACCAGGAGATCAAAAGTTTACAAAAAAAACCAATCATTATGAGAAGAGAAAGTTCTAACAAACTACACGGTCTAAAGATCCTAAAATAAGGAGAAAGGTGGCAAAGAAGTTTTGGAGAGCACTAAAAATGAAATAGTCATAGGTTAGAACTTTTTGAAAGCTCCATAAGAAATAAATAATGGAAAATAATGAACATTAGATAAAGAGAAATCTATGAAATTTGAATAAACCAAAAGATACAAAAAAATACCCAATTCAAAGTTTATACAAAAACTTGACACAAAGAGAAGAACAAAAGTTTCAACATCTAGAGGATAAATCCATCTTAGAAGAAGAATTGAACCAATTTACAAAGCATAGATAATGGTGCATGACCTTGTATAAGTTGTAGATGAGGTGGATTAATGCATCACCATATAGAAGGTTTATGGATCTTACTAAGGTCATTTTAGTGTAGCAGCTTGAGGCAAAGTGGGTGGTCTATTTAAGATAAAGGTATGACACCTATAGTAGAAGTTGTCCTAAAAGTGATAGTATTAATCATGGAAGATGTTGTCCTTCAAATTTTAGAGTCCCTAGAAATAGTAGATGAGATTATCAAGAATCCTAGAAGTTTTTGAGGGAATGTCCCCTCAGTTGTATCAATATAGTAGTAGTTTTAGCTTTATTAATAATTGGTAAGTTTTGAAATTATTATATAGATTTACATTCATTCCCTTTTGTATAGTAGTACATGCATCTATAGGTGGTCTTTTAGACAACGCAAACCCCCATTTCTGACATAATATTTTATAATATTTTTTACTTGCATATATATTCTAGAGGCCTAAGCAACTATTTATCAAAAACCCAATGTTATCAGAATTGGCCTTGTTATGTTGCTTTGAATGAGGTACAATTATTTTGACCTCAAGATAATTTGAGATAATAGTAGTTTAATGTCATACCTAATGGAGCCCCATTGATTTATCATTGGTCTTTATTCACAAGAATAATTAAGTTCTAACTCTAGTGAGGGTCGTTTCCTATACGCTCATTAGAGCACCTCAAAACTTACCTAGTAACTCTATTCAAGAATAAAGATCCAAAATAAGCCACACTGGATATACCAGATAGAGGTTCTAATGAAGAACTTTGTATGTCTACTTCTAGAGCACATGTTTTATTCACTTGGTGACTCTACTCCAAGAAAATGATACATAGGATGAAAGACCTATCAACAAATCCTATGTAGTTTCTAACCCACAATCTCTAGTACCTCTACTCAACACCATTCCATGAAGGAGAAGATATTGATAGTAAAACATAATCACTTTATCACTTACATTATTCCTTTCTTGGAATGACAAAGGTCCTCTTTGATATTTGATGCTACTTTCTACATGAGATGCTATTCTAAACATAGCATTAAAGTCCCTCCCATACTTCATTGGTAATTATTTGACCACTCCAATGGAACACCTATAGAACATAGTGAACTTGTGTACCTTGAATAATATAATGGATTAGAATGTGTCACTCATATTGTTGTTAGATTCATTCACAAAAAAAGCTATAGATTGGTATGTCTCCCTTTTCCCTCATTCAATCATGGACTAGGATCAACTTATGGCCCTATTCATTGAGATATTCAAGGAAAATGTGGATGGAGTGTCCTTCCTAGATCAACTATCAATCATATAGAAGGAACCAATGGAAATGATAGATAACTTCAATGTTCTATATTATAAGGTGTGACATAGAACTCCTACGGATATTCGTCCCCTCCCAAGCATTTAATTTATTTATTATTTTAAGGCCTTAGATTCTAAAATATTTATGATGGTAAAGGCCAACGGAGGAGAATATCTTCTAGATGCCTATGAGATAGTCATCCAAGCCAAAAATTATCTAATTTAGATTAGAAGGTTGACTCCCAAGATTCCTATGTCTTTGTATCCTAACATCTAATATCCATATTATTCTCCCCTAGTCATTCATCCAACAACATTATAGTCAAGCATAGTCTCACCCACAATATATATTCCTCCACTACCTACTAAAGCACCCCTTGTCCCAAACATCCTAGATATTATCTCAATGGAAAAACTACTCAAATTGTTCACCAATGAACTGCTAACCATGATAAGGGAACACTATGCCTAGAGGTACCCATATTAGAATAATACATAACCTCAATACCCATAAGGGAACTAAGGTAACAAACCTCCATACAATGGCTACCCAAGGCCTCAATTCCAAGATAACCTTGAAAATAGTCAGGCTCAAAGATATAATTGACAAAATTTGTTAGCCTTGACCCCTCTATAACAAGAAACTCATAGTCCTATAAGGGATATTGCTCCTATTAAAAATAGTTATATAGAAGAGTTCACTTCTTGAAATTGCCTAGTCCTAGATACTTGTCCCATCCAAGTTAATCTTGGATACTTCTTCCAAATTCTCCTAGATATGTCAAATGACATAATTTCTTCCTAATAATATACTTTCTATTCTAGTGTGGGATCTTATATGAAATGTCATCCTACCATAACTTCATCCCTTTAGGATCAAATTGTGATCCTTAAGATCATTTTTTGGTGAATTGGAATGAGTAAGAGGTTTATGTTATATCTAATGGAGAGGGCAGTTTGGAACTCAATTTACCATAAGTTTGATCAAACTATATCATAATGAACAAGAAGTAGGTAATAGAGAAGCAAGATAAAACTAGTCCAATGAACCTTGGTAGTTAGCATAGGCTAGCCAAAGTAAGTTAGCCCAATCCAAATATTAGGAGTCATGGAAGAACTCATGTTATTATTGTATGTCTACTCAAGCTTTATGGTTGCATAGGATATATCAGTAATTGACCTCCCTCCATCCTTCAATATCTATCTATCAAGAGATTTCATTACCAAAATAGAAGGTTATTTATATTTGGATAGGTCCCTCATGGTAATAAGAAACTGATATGAGACCAAAATTAAGATTCAATCAGATCCCCTCTACCTACACCATATGGAGCACCTTCCCATATTTGGACCACATGAGGATCAAATTCTTATGAAATATAAAGAGTAGTCTAAGTCAAATTTATTAGTTGATGAGTAGCATCCATTCATCTAATACAATAGCATGGATTTATATGAAAATAAAGTATGGGATTGAAACCCTTCCAATAAATATGAAGCAATAGGCATTGGATGATATTCAAGAGGAAACTAAACCCAACCCTTTATGGGTCATGTATATAAATAAAAAAACATGATGATGATTTTTGAGCCTAACACATTTTAAATTGCAATATTTTTAGGATATATAATCACATAAAATGGAAGGATTATGTAAGATGTCATGAAATTATAAGTACAAGTAAGCAACTTCTCAAAAAATAAGGATTTCCTAAGTACATTAACATAGAAAAATATTGGGATTGTTGTTGAGCAATAAGAACCGTTGGATGATGTCTAGTACCAATGTCGTTTGATACAAATTTAATGCGAAAATGATAACAACTAGACCAAGCATGAAGGGAAAGTAATTTTAGATCATACAACCCTAGTGTTAAAAAGAAAATAAAAATATTATGGTGTCACCCTAAAAAAAATAAGATATGATCAAACAAAGTGAAAATATGGAAAGTGAAAGGAGGGCATGAATCTACAAAGAAATAATTTAGTAAAAATCCATACCTTTTCCTTAGAATATACTATTAAAGGATTATCAAACACACTATTAATAGCCAATTATTCACCAATAAATTTCCCTTTGAATGAATCCATACCTAATAGATAAGGCCTAATGTTTTGGGTTCATCTTATTTATGACAAAAAGACCCTTGTGAGCCACCAAAGTTGTAGTAAATTCTCACTATAACCTAGCCAAAGGGGTGTGACTATAGTTAGAGCTACTCTAAAGCCATAAGAAAGATGAAAATTCCTATAACAATTTTTGACCACCAAGAATCCCATGCCAAAAAATCATCAAAAGATCATCACATAAAGAGAATAAACATACAATGTGGATGAGTTATTTTCATACTCAAAAACCCATAGTACATTTCTCAAATTCCATTCAATGATAATGGAATTAAATCCCATCATTGGTAGTAGTCCATACGCCTTTTTGGTTATAACTAAAATGAATCTACTAATTATGGAGGTTGGACCCAAACATCAATTATGGGAAAGCTAGTAGACCTAGTTATCGTCTATATCTATTTGGGTTCATGGCCACTGACTCCTCATTCATCATCTCTCCACCACATGCATAGGACACATTCAATGTAGATAGTTAGTGGAGAGAATTAACAATAGTAATAATTCAATTAAGACTCATAGGAGCTCATCATCAAGATATCTTGTGAGATATTTTCCTTTACTACATTCATTTGATAAGGCCATATGATTCAACATCTTTACACCAATGACACATTCATTGAGACCAACAAGATAGCATAATTGCAAAGGGCATATGGAAAATTTTAAATTGAAGGTCCCATAGACTGATAAATATCATTATTTATAGTGCATGTCATCCTAAATGGATCTTTGATAGCTTCACATTAAAATAGCATGGGAAGAAATAAACAAATAAAAGGTAAAGTTCATGGGAAGAAAAGAAATAAGTTTTCAAATATACAAGGACAATAAAAGGTTATAGCCCAAACAAAGCAAATAGGAATGGGTCATGCTAATCATATTTTCAAGATGACCAAAAACATATTCAAAGGTAGGGGAGGGACCAAAAGATCAAAAGTTCCAAAAAAATTGATCATCATGAAAAGAGAAAATTTTAACAAACTACATGGTCTCAAGGTCCTAAAAGAAAGAGAAAGGTGGTGAAGAAGATTCAAAGAGCAATAAAATGGAAATGGTCATAGGTCAATTTTTTTAAAAGCTCTAAAATAAATAAATAATGAAAATTGCTAAGGATATGACAAAGAGAAACCTCCAACATCCAAAGAATCCAAAAGACCCAATAAAAGACCTAGTTTAAAGGTTGGACAAAAACTTGATCTAAAGGGAATAACAAAATTTTTGACATCTAGAGGATAAATCTATTTCAGAAGAAGAATTATACCAAGTTGCAAAGTAGAAATAATGGTGCATGACCTCCTAGGAGGAGTAGATGATGTTGATTAATGCATCATATAGAAGGATTATGGATCACCTACTAAAGTTATTTTAGTGTAGCAACTCAAGGCAAAGTGGATGGTCTATTGAATTCAAAGGTATGAAACCTATAGCAATAGGAGTTCCAAAACTAATAGGATTAATGGTGGAAGGTTTTTCCATTCAATTTTTAGAATCCCTAGAAGGAGTAGCTAATATTATCAAAAATTTCTTATAATTTTTGGAGGCAATACCCCCTCAATTGTATCTACAAATAGTAGTAGTTTTAGCTTCATTAAGGATCAAAAAATTGTGCAAATTCAAAAAAATATTTCCTTTAATTTATTTCTATATAGCAATACATGCATCTTTAGGTGTTCTTGCAGGTAACCCAAATCCTCATTTCTAGCATAATCCTTTATAATATTTTTCACTTGCATACATACATACATACATATCTATGTGTGTGTGTGTGTGTGTGTGTGTGTGTGTGTGTGTGTGTGTGTGTGTGTGTGTGTGTGTGTTCTAGAGGCATATGTGACTATTTGTTGAAATTTATTGGTTTCGCTTGTCCCATGTCATTTGTGTGTATTATTGTGTTGCTTGTGCTAATATATATAAATGAGAGGAAGTGTTTACATCAATGCATTATGGTTACAGTTGTTATGCAAAGTTATATTATTTGATCTATGGCACATTACCTTTTTTAGCATAGGTTTTTTCCTTTTCCTTATCTTTATTTTTTGTATTCCTTTTAATATGTTTCCCTTCAAGGTGCTAGAGTAGGAAAAATAGCACTAAATATCACATCTTAACAAGGATCTAACATTTTAAAAACTCCTTGAGGCCCTCGATCGATCCAAACCCTTGTGCTCTCAAGACTAGCCTAGATATGTCACTCCACATGAGATGTGACCATCTGATACTCATACAATTAGAGAGGACAACAATACTTATAGTTAATAATATTGAGGTAGTAATGGTTTTCTAATGAACTCTAGAACATGGTGTATTGTGGTAAAACTTTAGTATTATTTTCCACTCTAGACACCTAAAATATGTCATGTTTAGGAGACTACTCATATGGGCATCTTTGTAGACCATATGAATGACCTTGGACCCTCCCAAGTCTAAGCAATGGTTCTAACCACTCATTTTAGGCATCCTAGGCCTATTTAGCCTTAGTTGTAGGTGACATCCATAGCTAAGATCTCAACCATGATTGAAAACTATGGCTAAGATCCTATCCACGTTGAGCAGCCACAGCTAGCCCTGTAACTATCACAGCCTCCCAAGCCAAACCAAATTGGTTGTTACAACTATATTTGCAACTAATTCAAGTGTTTTTTATTGAGGAAGCTTCTGGATGTTTCCTCCCAAATTCTCTAGCCTGGAATTTCTTGATCTTGAATTCCTTGAGAAGCAAATATTAGGATTGGGGAGTCTATTTATAGACCCCTCAAAGAGGCCAATTGGATATCGATTTTATTGTAGAAAAGCCCTACCAAACTAGATATTCAATTGCAACTTGTGAAGAGTAAGGAGATGCTGCTAAATTCTAGTTTGACACAAAGCTTTGCAACGATGGAGCTTCCAAAGGATTGAGAAGTAAACCTTACAATTCCACACCAATATAACATGAATCCAAGTAATTTAAACCATCAATATATGTCTAGACATGAGGGCAACCCTTGATCATCAATTACAAGGAATATTTGAGCATTCCTAGCCCTGGTTTCAATAAAAAGAAGAGTTTTCCCATAGTCATGGTTGTTATTCACGGCTAATAGATCCAACTATTTTGAGCACCCATGGCTAGGGTTTGATTCTCTCTTTCCTCCATTTTAGCCATATATTTCCTTTTTTTATTATGCAATTATGTTAATCTAGCATATTTAGTCTTGTAGAAGACATTTCCATGATTAATTAGAAATATTATAGGTAGCTTTATCTTAATTAGTCTCATATATGCTTTCTTTCACAAGTTTCATAGATTAGCTTATTTCATGCTTTATCTTTCAAATTTCATGCAATATTAGCTATATTTACAAGTTTTAAGTCATGCTTTGCACTTATTTAACAATTTCATAAGCATATTTATACATCTTTGCACTTTGGATGTTTCTTTTAAGTATTTACTTCATCTTTGGCAATTCCTAGATAATACCTCATCACGAGAGGCTTGTTTTGCATTTGATGTGTTTTTTTGTTTCTATTACATAGGTGACGGATCCTTCAAGGCTTCAGAGCACTCTTAAAAATCAATTCCTCTTGAAAATGGAGAAGGAGGCATCCTAGTAAGCTCTCATGCAAAGTTGGTGGAGATCTAAGGAGCCCTTAGAATATATCACCCCCATTTAGGGGCTTTAATACCATTGTAAAACATGTATCAATTGGTATCCCTAAGAGGGACATATATGTAACTGAGTTTCACCATTATTAATGCAAAGGAGGCTCACTTTCTTGTTAATTTGGTTATACATGTATTTATTTGCTTTCAATTTTCTTATCATGTTGCAATAGTGTAGGATATATACTCTTTAGACCATTCTACAATGGCGATCATGACGGAAACCCCATAATTTTTATTGTTATTTTCTAATTTTTCTCTGTTTTTCATGTGCATATACTGGATGCATTTGAAATTTGTGACGCATAGTATCAGTCATGGTTAACAACAATGGCTAGCATTTTAACCGTGGTTAACAACAATGGCTAGCAGTCAACAGAGAAAAGATAGTAAGCAGTTTGTCTCTTCATAAGATGAGGGATTCTAGGTAAATATCCTCTTCTGTGTTTCCATTATTTTTGTGTTTTTATCTCAAGTAGGCTTTAGTTAGCTCACCTATCCAAAATTTAAATGGAAATACATAAAATTTTCTTATATGTTGCTAGCCACAGTTGAAAACAATAGCCAGCTCTGTTACCTACGGTTGTCAACAGCAGCTAGAATTTTAGTTGTGTTTCTATTCAACGATTGAGTATGTTGCCTATTTTACAGAATAGCAACTAGCATTTAAACTGTGTGGTAGGGTTTTGCATGCTTGGGACCTATCCAAAGGCCATTTTCATGTAATTTTGTATTGCATTCTCTTAATTGAAAAAGCATTTAGCATTGCATTTTCTGAAATCAAAATATTCTTTCCTAGGCATGTAGGAAATGATCATGAGTGCTTTGTGATGCATGTTTATTTTATGCAAAATTAAAAATAACCACCACACACCATGTTTTACTTAAATATCAACAGTATTGGGCTTTCACATCCAACCCGTTGATCGATATCACTAGTGGATGTCATTACCACTTGGTTGTCTCATTTGAAATTGTATTATCGAGACCCAATCGTGGCCAAGTCCAATTTAAGAATTGTACTATAATAGCATGCACTCCTATTTAGAGGGGTGTATCACTGAGAATGATGTGTTGGGTGATAATCAATAGTACATGTGCTTTCTGACTAGGTATGGGCTTCATCTCCATAATTTGGTGGGTTTACCTGACCAGACTTTTATTGTCAGTTATTAAGATATGAGTATACAGGTGAAAATCCTTAAACTATATGTGTATTATCAAAAAAATTGCAAACACAATGAGATTTAGCTTATGTACTCAATGAACCAAAACACACTAAAACATTTTAGGACTCATAAAGAATATTTAAAAGAGATAAACATCCTTGTATACTTTGTATTTTCTAAAATTTACATAAGAGATAAATCCACATCATGGTCAACACACGGAGAGACCGACCTCAACACACAAGCAATGTGGAGGCCAAAGATTAAAAACACACACAAAATAATATGTTGGAACCTCTCCCATAGGATGCTCATGAATGACGTTTGGCTAGTATCAGAGGTGATAATTCGACATGTGGGGGTTCTCCCCAAAATACCCTAGTTATAGGAGATAACACACACTCCTCGCATGATAGATCTGATGGTGGTTCAAGGCCCCCATCGTCACATAATAGACATAGAGAAGATCATCCCAATCAAGGTTAAGAATATAGGGTTGTATCAAAGCATAAATCCCTAAGGACTCCAAACCCTAATAAACATGAAAGGTTCACAATATATCTTGCCATAATTGGAGTCAATGGTATGCCTCCAAATGAACCTTGGAGGACTAGTCAGCTAAATGGACTAGACCAAGTTCTAGGGAGACTAGGGTATAGGACCTCTTATGTGCACTCTCACTCCATGAGTTCACATAGTGAGGGCATACAAAGGCATACCAATGAGCCAGGAGAGTGCTCAAAGCATTATCATAGATCACGTGTTCCATCTATGCATGCAAGCACAAATTATAGAGAATAGTAGAATGCAAATGTCATCTTCATAGATAAGGGTAAGATTGTGGTAGACAAATCTATTGGATCTCATACAAATAATGCCCCTCGTACAAAGCTATAGATTCAAAGACCTCACATAGCCGATTTGCTAGATCAATCACATAGGCTGGTTTTAGAATAGAGACAATGCATATTCCAAGACCAATTAGAATATGTGTATGTAGAGCATGAGCGCCTCGAGCATGAGGATTCTCAACATCGAAGGTTGCTTAGGCAATGTTTATACGAGAATTTTATGAGAGAATAACACATCCTTGATCAAAATGAGTGTGAAGAGAGATATGATAGACTAGCTCGAGCTAATTTACCTCCTCAAAGTGATTATAAGGTATGCAACCAAATACGTGTTGCATCATAGCTAGAATTGCACCCTAAACAAGTTGAAAACCATATTCATCATATGAACCAAAACATGCAATAGTTCCAAGAACTAGAACAACATGAGCATACCATGTACAAAGAATCAAAAAGAGACGAGCAGGATCAATAGTATCCTAATATATCCTTAGTATATGTGGATGATGAGCCTAATCCTCCACCTTAGTGTAAAAATAATCTACCTTCGATAGCTCCACAGAGACCCCTTAGGGAAGAGTAAATTTTATCCTTGCAAGCGTACAAAGCCTTGGCTGAAAAGGTAAGAGCTATTGAGAAACAAGGGATGACTTATCAAAAGCCTACCTTGAATAAAATTCATAATGAGCCTCTATGTCCTTTAGTTCCTAGCCCAACATATCTCGATCACTTTGAGATGCCTAAGATGGATAAATTCTAGGGTGATGAAGATGCACAAGAGCATTTTATGAGCTTCATGAACATGTGCTTCCAGATCCAAAGTAATGATACCTTGTTACTGATAACTTTCATAATGATCCTTTTAGACCCAGCCTTGGAATGGTTTAATCAATTGAAAAGGCACAAAATTACTAGCTTTGAATAGCTAGAAAATGCATTTCTTGAAAACTTTTCTTTTGGAATCAAGAATAAAACCAATTTGACCAACTTGGTAACTTTAAAGCGATATGATGATGAACCAGTCATGGACTTTGGTAATAGATGGAGGAAGATAATGGTCAAGCTACCATTCTCCATTCCCACTACTAAATTGATATGAATGTTTTCCAAGAGCTATGCAAAACACATCTCATTGTTATTACAACTATATAAATACTGAATATTCAAGGAGGATTTGGTGCAAGACAAGGTCATAGAGGATATCAAGTTACAATAAGGTGACTTGAAGCTGCAGATAAAGGAGTGGAACAACAAGAACATAAAGAACCAGAATCACCTGGGCAATCCTATGCATGTGAATCAGGTTGTGTTAAATATTTAGAAATGGGATAAGGGCCAAAAAATGCAAAGATATCAAGCTCAACCTCCCCCTACATAATATAATCAGTGTAAAAATAAAAAGCAGGGCAAGAACAAAGAATAGTTCCCTTCTCACCAATTTACACCATTGTTTGAGATTATGGTATTGATATTCAATCAATTGTGTGAGTCTAAGGTCATAACATTTCCTGAAGTTCAATTACTCGATCCTAATCACCCTAAATAGAAAGGATGTAGAGAAGATCAATACTGCCCATACCATAGAAAAAAGAGGTATGATATCGAGGTGTGCCATAGCTTCAAGCATCTTGTACATAACATGATCAATAGGAATGAGTTGATCATTGATAATCCTCTAGCTTCAAACAACTAGAACATGGAAATATTCAAAAATCCCTTACTAAACCATGAGCCATTGAGTAATAATGTCAGACAAGTTAATCAAGTGTGAATCAAACCGTCCACACAAGGACTTGTGGGTATGGTGAATGTGGTCACCAGAAATAGGAGGTACAATCAACCAGATCCTCCTCCTACACTAATTCAAATTCAAGCTATACCCCCACAAAGGCCAACACAAAATCCCTTTCCAGGCCCACCAACTAGACTGGTGGATACAATAAGGAATAGACTTATTCAAATTCTACAAATAGACTCAGAAAAACTATCGATTTATGAGATAATACAACAATATCCTATGCATAAGGAGATACTAATGGATATCTTAAGGTCCATATAAGTACAATCCCAAGATCTAAAATCTTTCACCAATTTTTTGGTACATGTGCAATAGTGCCAAGATCCTGTGATCCAATTCTATGATCATAAATTCAAGACAGTCTCCACTGCTATAGAGAACCCGTTGCTTCATATCATCGTGTGTGTAAACCACACACGCTTCAAGTGGGTGTTGATCGATACAAGATCTTTGATCAACATAATTACCATGAAGTCCTTGGGATATTTAAAATTTCCTAAATCGCATATCGTGCCCTCAACTTTCACACTATGAGCATTCAATGATGTATTGTGCTCGATAGTGGGCACTATAATCCTAACTATATAGGTTGTATTGATGACCATACCTATGATGTGTCACGTGCTTGAATGTGTGATGCAATACAATATTCTCTTAGGCAGGCCATGGATAAGAGAAATTCAATGTGTCCCTTCAATTCTGCATCAATGTATCAAATACGTGCATGAGGGAAAAGTGCATGTGGTTTCGTCATATGAGGAGCCATTTAAGTATGTCAATCAAGTGGATTTGCCAAGATATTTCATCATCCCATCTATGAATATGAATATTAGACCTACATCACATATCAGGCATCCAACGGGTAAATCTAAGGAAGTATGTGTCGGTCCTTCAACATCGACACCATGGCCAACTTCACATACAAAAACTACTTCTATGAAGCGTACAAAACTAAAAATGCTTAGGAATTATTAGAAGCTGAAGGTAATATTGGTTGAAAAGAGTCTACAAAATTCCCAACATAGCAACTACTAAGATTCCAAATCCTACAGAGGAGGAAAACTCACAAAATATTATCAAGGAGGTACCTCAACCTGCCTCGCTTGTGTCTTCAATAGAGTCATCTGCACCATAAATGACAATCCATTTAGTCAATCTTGGGTTAGAAGAATACCTGGTACAGAATGTGACCTTTATGCCAATAATAGAATCTGCATAGGATATAGGTAGGCCTCAAGCCAATCGCTTTCCTATAGGGATAATGGTACCATTGGGGGTGCCACCCAATCAGACTAACTTCATATATAGAGGTTTAGATCAACTTGCAGATCATTCACCCATAGAAGAAGATGATGATTAACCATTTCTAGTAATAATTCATTATTTATCTAACCCAAAGTTCACCCTTCACTATTTTGAGCATTATCATTGGTATGGTTATGGTCTAGGTATATTTTATCAAGGCGATAAACTTTGTATGAACTATGCTATTAGCTATCGTATGATAGGTTCAAATTGGGTTATGACATGATATGTCAGGATGAGCTTATAGTTATATCTCTAGATCGTCTGAATCTAAGCACAAGGGTGGATGTTGATTGGAATCCCTACCACCCTAACCCTTCATATTATCAAAGGGTTAATTGGTCTGTGACCATGGTTTCCATAGAACCACCTTTGATCTATCACAATAACATTTTGGTGGAGGCTAGTCCAGAGGATATGATGAGAATTTATTGGCTGGTCAGAAGCCGTATATATGTCGACAACATTGGAATTGAACTGCAGAGTTTTGATACAACAATAGAATGCAAATCAAAAGATACTTTTGAGGAGGGTGAATCAGAATCCATCTCAAATAGAGGTGGACCAAAAAACAACTCTAGAGAAGATGATGGCAAATATTCCTTAGAGGAGGATGAATATGAAGATGAAATAGAGATGGCCTACCTTAATCCTCACCATTTACATCATCTTAGGGAACTTGTCAATATGGAACCCATTTATCATGAGGTGTTCCCAGGTCCTCCCGTTCAAAGAAGACCAGTAAACTTGGAAGAGATATACCATATGATTTTTCTTGGTCCTTCAAATTTAAGATAGTTGCTTCCTCTTGAGGAACCAATTGTTATGTTTATTCCCAGGTCAGACCCGGTAATCCCTATTCTGCCTAAGCCACGTCTAAATAAAGGGAAGAAATTCATAGATAGTAAGTTGCATTTGTATGGTCCTGGAGATTCCTTCAATTCCATAAACATGGTATCCATTAATTTGACCACTCCACTCCATGATCCACCTGACCCTTCGAAAAATTTGTACCTCAATCTTGAGGCCATTGATTTTGATCGCACCAATTCACCTTTAGAGCCTAAATATTTCTTCCCTAATGAAGAAATGTTACAACCATTTCATTTTGTGCCAAGCTATGCATATGATGTTTAACATGTTGAGGACAATCCTGATTCAGTAGAGCTTTTAAACCCAGCAGATGACATCCATTTGATCCCTATGCCTCACAAGCTTCAGGAGGGATCACATATATCAATAGAGGAAATCTTCAAAGTAGATATCAGTGATGATCCCACCAATCCAAGGAAGGTTAAATTCGTATAAAGCTTATCTCTTGAGGAATATGCCAACATAATTTCTCTATTAAAGAGAGACCTGATACCTTTGCTTGGACTTACAAGGACATGTCAGGTCTGGATCCAAAATTGGTTACTCATAACCTTTCCTTGGACCCCACCAAGAAACCAATAAAACAAAAACTAAGGAAGATGCATCGAACCATTGCTTTTATGGTTAAAGATAAATTATAAAATTTGTTGATGTAGAATTTATCATTTCTATCGACTATTCAGAATGGGTATCAAATATGGTACCCATAGGAAAACCTAACATAAGAATTTGTATTTGTACAAATTTTAGAGACCTAAATAAGGTAACACCCAAGGAATCATTTTTGTTGCCTAATATTGATGCTCTAGTAGATGCAATTGTAGGTTACGAAATGCTTTACCTCATGGATGATTTTTTTGGTTATAATAAAATTCATATTAAACTCGAAGACTAGCATAAAAACACTTTCACCATGCCATGGGAAACATTTTGCTACAAAGTTATGCCATTCGGTATTAAAAATGCTAGTGCCACATATTAGCAGGCTATGACATATTTTTCATGACTACATGCATAAGATATTAGACTATTATATCAATGACTTATTGGAAAATTCATTGCTACACGAATAGCATGTCAAGGTTCTCAGAAAAGTCTTTGATCGCCTGATACAGTACAATATCAGGTTGAACTCCAAGAAATGCATCTTTGGTGTAACCTCAGGTAAACTCTTGGGATTCATCACTTCTAAATGAGGGATCGAAGTTGACCCAACGAAGTTCAAGGCCATTCTAGAAATATATTCTCCCATGAATATCAAGGAATTTAGAAGCCTATACGAAAAAGTAGAGTCCATAAAGTGATTCATCGTACAATTATCAGATAAATGTCAACCAATGAATCAGTTTCTACACAAGTGGTCCCATTTAATTGATATGAGGATTTTCAAAAGGTCTTCACTAAGGCCAAGAAATATCTGGCATTGCCTCCAGTACTAGCTCCACCTAGAGCATATGTGCCATTCTTGCTATATATATCTACCACTAACTTTGCACTAGGAACCATGTTAGCCCAAAATAATGTGCAAGGCAAATAATAGGTAATATATTACATCAACTGAACTCTGGTCAACTACGAGCTATGATATGCATATGTGGAAAAACTATGCTTACCAGTAGTCTTTGCAACAAATAATTTGTGACACTACATGCTGAGCCATACAACATATGTAGTATCAAAAAAAAATCCTATGCAATATATGATGAACAAGACATATCATAATACACGTACTACAAAGTGGATCATGCTATTGATGGAATTTGACCTAGAATTCATAATTCAAAAGTCTATCAAGTTATAATTCATAGAAGATCAACTGGCAGAGGCTCCTCTTAAAGATTATAGGCCTCTTGTCATAGAGCTTTTTAATGATGTAGTATTTATATTATTGGAGTCGCTTGAATTTGAAGAACCTAATAATCAAGTAGATATGTCGTTGTTCTTCAATGGTTCTAAATATGAGCAAGGGGGTGGTGTAGGAATTGTATTTTCATGCCACAAGGTTCTCCAATGCCCTTGTCATTTAAACTTAATTTCCCTTGCACAAATAACAACATTGAATATGAGACCTTAATCTTAGGTCTCCACTGAGTACTTTACTAAATGGATGGAAGCAATCCCTTTGACAATAATTATAGAAGCATGTATTGCATAGTTCAAACTCCATAATATCATATATCATTTTGGGATACCATCCAAGATAATATCAGATAATGGAATATCATTCAAAAATAAAATTGTAAGGGCTTTAATGTCCAAGTATAATATCCAACACAATTTTGTGACTCCATACTATCCATAAGAAAACAGGCAAGCAAAATATTCTAACAAGATAGTGGTATTAATATTAAAGAAGACTATTCAAGAAAACCACAAATATTGGCATATCCAGCTTCCCCTCACATTATGGGATTACAGGACTAGTATACAGATACCCACTAGGGCAACCCTATTTTAACTAGTATATTATGGTGAGGCCATTATGCCCTTGGAATTGGAAATTCCAACCTTATGCATTGCATTGAAATAGTTCATCGATGATGACACTACATGGCAAGCTCACCTCGACCAATTTATGTTTATTGATGAACGTCGCATGAATGCCCTTGAGCATCTTCAATTTTATCAGGAATGCCTAAAATTAGCTTACAATAATAAAGTCCATCTTAGAGACTTTAAAGTTAGGGATCTTGTGCTAAAATAAAATCAACAAAACTTAAACTTGCCACCGTATCTACGAGACAAATATGTGGCCAACTGGTTAGGTCCATATATCATCTCAGAGAAGCTAGAACCTGGAACTTATTTCCTAGAACCACTTGAAGGTGTTGAAGAGCCTGAACCTCTCAATGTTCTTCATCTTAAGGTATTTTACACATAAAAACCAAAAATTCAAAATATTTGAATAATCAAAATTTCAAAAACAATTGAAAACATCACAAAAATCTAAAAATATCAAAAAGCAATAAAATTCAAAAATATTGCAAGCTGATCTTGAATTACAACCAGTAGTAGGGTGGACTGTGTGCAGGGATAGCACAATTGGGAATCCGAGCTGATCTAATTTGAGCTAAATTCGCCCATGCAGAGAATTATCAAGCCGAGGATGTTTCACAGTGACCTTACCACCCCTTGGAAGGAAGTCATGAAGCTCGTTATGGAATATATAATGGTGGATGATCTTGAATTACAACTTTGAAGTTTCCATGTTGCCTTTGTAAATCACTTCAAGGAGGTTAATCCAATGAAAATTACTAAATTTATTTACTTGTCGATGGACTAATCCATCAATGCAACCCATGCAAAAAAGGAGGCAGCATGGCCCTCTCATCAAGGGCTTTTCAAAGTGTTGTATGTCCATATTTTGGATAAATTTCCTTAGGGAAATGTTTTCACTTAGAACCGATAAGCGGAGAACATTGCGAAGGATACGTCTTCCACCCCTATTGCTAAGAGTCATGGATCAAAAAGGAATAATGTGGTTGAAGGTCACCAGGATCCAAAATTCATGGTAAAAATAAAATCAAGGTGGAGACAACTCCCACAAGGAGTTCACAGTACCTCAAAAACAAGGAAGTCCAAAATTAAGGAAAGGTGCATGATGTTGTTGAGGATAATATGGATGATCCAATAGAGAAGATACTTCAGAAATATGTTATCAAGACTATCTCAAGTATGATTGTTCACCTGGAGAATACCATGAATGCAATTTTGGGAGTAATTTCACAAATAAAAGAGCATAGGAATGCTTTAAACCTATTTTTCTCCAATAATTTCATAGAAGATACTCCCGTTGTTGCTGAAACTAAGTCGGAGGATAAGGATGATGAAGTTGTGGAAATTGCAAAGGACGTCTTCAATAATATCCCAAAGGATGATGTTAATGATGATGCTAAGGATTTTAAGAAATATGACAAGGATTACTCTATTATTGTCTAATTGGCCTCTATTGTGTAGCCTTACTTTTTTGTGCCTTTTAGGCTTTTCCAAGTTCTTGTTTAGTTTTTTCATGTTTTCCTTATTGTTCTTAGGTCTTCAAGGATGCTTACTATTTTTTGTGGTCTGTGCATCCATTTTTTTTAGATGATATAACAAGGCATTAGGGCACCTTTCAAATGCCCTCATAAATATAAAATCTTTAACTTACCAAAAAAAAAACATTGCAAAACATCAAAAACATTTACATTATGCATTTTCATTTTGCATATGCATTAATGTAATTGCACTTGCATTAGGATAGGTTGTGTTTACAATCTTACAAACGATACCATGTTTGTATCTTAATCATGCATTTATTCATCATCATCATCCATCACCCTTGTGAGTAATTGTGTTTTTCAACACAACCTGTTAGAATCCTATCCTAACATTAATTAATTAATTAATAATAATAATATGTTTTATCCTAAGGTTATAATAATAAAATAATATAATAATAATAATATAATAATTAATTATAATTATTATTATATTATTATTATATTATTATAAGATTAAGGTTAGGAAGCATTGCAACCTTTCACCTATAACCCTAGAGTGGGTATAAAACCCTATACACTTCTATCATTTGAAATATCAATGAATATAATATAATTTATTGAAGGGACTTCCCGACAATATCAAAAGGCGATTCTTTTAGATTTAGGTTATTTATTATTTATTTATCATTTTATGTGCTAGGAACCCTAGGTTCCTACCATCTGGTATCAGAGCCTTATGGATCCAACCATATTGGTCAAGGAAATAAAAAATGATATTGCAGAAATTAGAAGAATGATTGAACAAAAACAAAATAAACAAATAGAACATTTTGATCGTATTATACAATATTTAATGGAAATTCAAGAGGAGGAGACCATAGCCATGGAATCGGAGCCAAAGTAGGATCCCATAGCCATGAAATCCCAGGTGGAGGAAGAGCCCATAGATAGGAAATCTCAGAGGGTACTTATTGGACTCCTCAAGAAAGAAAAAAATATTTTAAACCCTTAAAATTTTTGTGAGGAGCCCATAACCATAGAACTTTTGAAAATACATATTGCACTTCCAAAGAAGAAAAAACTGCAATACAAGGAAGCTAGATCCATTGTACTAGTTTGCAAAAGATCAAGTTAAATAATGATAACATTGTTCTCCAACCTCCACCTCTGGTTTCAAAAAATAATATTGCTCAAAAGCCACAATATTCTAAAAAATATAGTTTTGCTTATTTTTTATCTTCACAAGATGTCACTGAACAAATTGCTAAAAATAAAGGTGTAGTAAACAATGGTGTAATTATTTTTCCTTCCACTATAGTGGCTGCTACACGTCCTCCTCCTTGGTCACCACCATATTTCAAATATCTAGATATTTACAATTAATTCTTAAGCGATATCACTGGAAATTTTCCCAACCATTAAACCAAAATATACCGGTAAAGCAGAGGAAATTTAGTTTTCTCTTAAGCAATACAAATTGCAACGATGGCAACAACATTGTAGTTTACAAGTCAATTTTTTACAAGTCAAATTTTTCCAGTGTTCGAATATTATTGCAACTCAAGGTGCTATATGTTGTGCATAATAATCAAAACTTATTATTTAGTTTTTCCCCAAGAACGACCTGTGAAACACTTTTAGAGTGGATGAACTTCGTGATTTACATATGGGTGCAGTTCGTGTTAAATTTAATTAATTTATTAATACTCTGTGAAAGCCAAACACAGCGTAAGCCCTAAAACACGTCATGTCAGATTGCTTCCTTTTCCTATGTTTCATCGTCACTAAGCATATAAACATAGTAATAATAATAAAAAAAAAGCTACGACGTGACATTTCAGTATCCGATGAGCAATCCAGAATTCCAATGAAGGCTTATAAAAATTACATTTAAATCTAAAGTTTTAAATTTTTTCTGACATAGAAAAGTGAAATCCTACCAAAATGCCCCTCATAATAGAATAGGCCTATATCACTGGCCTCACACAATGAAGCTAATACTATTCTCTATACAATGAAATAATGATATGAACTCATATGAGGTGTTTTCCTTGACAACCCAAGCTCATAAGGAATTGTTCAATTATAAAGGAAGTCAACATAAAGATAGAAAGAACGTTGAACTAAGTAAACAAAATATTTGTCTATATGCTACAGACATTTTGAGACCAAACATTTTCCTAGAAAAACAAGTTGATCAATAGAAATTCTATTGGAATCACCATCTTAATAGTTTTGATTTTCAAATATCTACAAGAAAAGGGAAACAAGTAGGATTTAGAGACAAGGTGTTGAAATCTGGGTTTGCACCCCATCGGTTAAATCTAATATGCGTTGGGGTGCTTGAATATTTAATCGTGTAGAATAGACGTCATACAATTTGAAAAATAAGATAACATACCAAGTAATATGTGGCAGCAATAAGATGACATACCAAGTAATAAGTAGCACCCTCTTGAAGACATCATGATGTGTATCCCCATTTATTGGTAGGTACTCATTCACTAGATGATGAAAATAAAGTTGCACTTACCCCAAATGCAATCCCAATATTTATAGGCCCAGAAGGGACCTGAACAAGTTTGCTATTTATATATACTGCTATCATACCACTATTAAAGGAATCCATATACAATCCTGCATCAAAATGATGTTAACAAAAAAAAAACAATAGGAAATGGATTAAAAAAAATTGAAGAATTATATCATATATATCATACCAGTGTTTGCATGGACGATTGTGCTATCATTTACAGAAGATGGCATAAATATCCTTAGCTAGTAATTGAGGTCTTCTACAGGTGGGACTTTATCATTACAAAATTGATTGTAGGATTGCGGTCCTTCAAGAAAAAGTGTGGAATATGCCCCAGGTTCATATAGGCATGATACTCCAGCAGGATTATCAAGATACACAACTTGGTTCATTATTCCTCCTGTTTCTACACTTGGTATTATTTCTTGGAGGTTATTGGATTGTTCAATTCCAGCATCACCCATTTTCAGTTGAAGTTCATTGCCTTGTTCCATCTTCAAAAGAAGGTGATGATTGGTAGTATCATAATGTAGGAGGTTCTTCCTAGCAGAAGGCAATGCAGAAGTACAGGATTCAACTTTAGTATCAATGGGATTTGCTTGATTGTTATATAGCCATGCTTTTGAATTAATATATTCAATGCAGTGTAACCATGTAATGTATCTCGATGGGATCAAAGAATGAAATTTAAAAAAAAAAACATGTGTAATAGCAATGGAAATACCATGGAACTGTCGCTTTCGCCAAAAATATTATGAGAAAGTGTTTCAAGTCCCCTAGTATCCGCAGATGTTCCAAATCAAAGCTACCCTTTTCAAATATCATATTCTATTTTCTCTGCATGCAACACTTCCAATGATGGAAAAAGCACTTAAAAGACTTCTAAAAAGAGAGATTCACTGTTTGATTATCTTGGGGATGAACAATGATTATTGTTGGGTGGCATTGTGTGGTGTGGAGCTTATATTAAAGTAGCCATTCTTTGTCAAAAAAAAAATGCCAATATTGGACAAAGATAAGGCTATTGGGCTTAAAATATTCACACAGTATGGAAAGATCCTCGGCCTTCTTAAACAAGTCGAAGCACGTGATAGGTATTACATGCTAATACAAAAGTTTTATTAATTCATGGTTACGATGAAAACATGTTATTTCTAGTCATAGAAGTATTAGGGTTTCAACAGGAAGGTTTTGTGACCATTTTTCAAGATACAAACATGACCGGGAATATTATAGAAGAACATGTAACAACTGGCGATGAAGTCATCACCGACAATGAAGTCATTGTATTATGATATGCTCCTTAACCGTATAAAATTGCAGCATAGTTGTCGTCTTCATAATTGTGGTAATAGCAATAGCTGAAATATTATTGCATGTTACAATGAGCAAAGGTAATTGAGAAGAAAAGGGTGCAGAGATAAATTAGTTTTATAATGTTATATGGAAAAGATATGACAAGAATTTTGCAAGTTGAAAAATCAATGTTTATTTCCTTCTTTGGAGTTACATGAAAGAAGAGTGGATACCTTAGATTAAAGAATGCCATTTGGAATTGAAAGAAATTAATTAATATTTTTTCTACAACGAATCACAACAATATTAATAAAAATGGTGACAGGTGTTTAATTTGTGATGTCACCTACAATACAACTATAGGAAGCAACTCTTAAGTGCTATCCAGGTTAAAATAATTATTTGGCAACCTTGATATCAGCAAATCTCAACACATTTCCAAAACCTCAAAATGTGAACTCTCTACTGGATTTAGAGCAGACCAATGAAGAACATCCAACCTACTTGACGCTAAATTCTTGAATTTCAAACTTTGCGAACAAAGAATCCTATCCTAACATTAATTAATTAATTAATAATAATATTATCCTAAGGTTATAATAATAAAATAATATAATAATAATAATCTAATCATAATAATATAATAATTAATTATAATAATTATTATATTATTATAATATTAGGGTTAGGAAGCATTGCAACCTTTCACCTATAACCCTAGAGTGGGTATAAAACCCTATACACTTCTATCATTTGAAATATCAATGAATATAAAATATAATATAATTTATTGAAGGGACTTCCCGACAATATCAAAAGGTGATTCTTTTAGATTTAGGTTATTTATTATTTATTTATCATTTTATGTGCTAGGAACCCTAGGTTTCTACCACAACCCCTCCTATTGCTATAAGGAATATACTAGGGTTTTCCAGTAATTCAGCCATACCTAGTGATCTTCTTAGATTTTATAGAAAGCTATATTTACTTTTGGAGATGAGGTCTACTTTTGATAGCACCTAGCATTTGTCAAAATCCCATCACTAACTAACACATTAACAATCCTAATTAGGACAAGAAAATATGAACACTACAAAGTGGTCCTATTTACCTTAAGCAAAAGGTTTTTACTTGCTCATTTTGTGATGTGCATGGTCTAGAGTTTTGATAATTGATAAAAGGACAAGCTCCCCCCTACCCAAAGAAATACCTTGCTTTGATACAAAATAATAAAAATCCCAAAATCAAATAAAATCCCTTGCTCAAAAAAATGTAAAATAAATAGTGATTTTCATCACTAAGCATGAGAAAGTATCCTAATAAATATAAAGAAAAGAATGGGTGAAGAGCTTGAATCCCTGGAATGGTCACTATCCGAATCCATTGAGTGATTTCCAATACAGCAATGGGCTGAATGAATCGTGCATGGCATTGGTGTAGTTATAAGCAATTTACAAATGAGCTAGCTTTAGGTGGTCTGTATTACTTAGTGGTCTAGTCTAGTTGCATCTGAACTTAGGATCAAGGTGAAACTTTGGTGATCCTCATTACAGTAATGGGCTGAATGAATCTCACCTAGAAATGAGGTAGTCTTATGTCTCATCTAATATATTCATTTGCACACACAGGGATAATGAATATCTTGGTCTTCACAAAAAAATATTTTATCTTTCAAGAGTCTAGTATAGTAATTATACAACTTTTGATTAATCAACTAGGGCATTTGAGTCTCATGGAAAACCTCAAAAATCCTTTATAGCAACAAATCATCTAATCAAAATCATACACAATTTTCCTTATGAGATTTTTTTATTAAGGGGTGTTCATGAAATAGGATAGATACTGGATGGATATCAGCAATGATGCTTACATGGTCAGTGACTATTTTGTACATATGTTTTTTAATCTACATAAGCTTATAAGAGAAAACAATACATCTCACATCATCTCATATCACATATGGGTGTTTAAATGCTTAATTCTTATGATAAGAGTTACCGTTTACATTCATTATTTTTATACATTTTTTGGTGTCATCCATTAGTTTGTTAAACACATATTACATTCATTCCTTATGTTTTAAGTGATTAAAGCATACAGGTTCATTGCATTAGTTCATCATTACATAATTAATGCATTAAATTTCACATCACATATCATATCATAACACATAAATTAAGTGCATAAACAATTGAAAACAAATCAAACACACATTTAATAATAAGCAGTGCATCCATATATGTACCCATCATCATAATGCATCCATGCATGTAGATCACAACATCTAACCATACATCTATCATCTAGCTAGTACATGTCATCAATACATCGCATCCATATAGCATCAATCAAAAATCATATAAGCATTGCATCCATGTGCATTTCATAAACATAAAACAATAAATTCACATATGATGAACCATAATAAACTAGAATATCATATATATGTATAATATGTATACATAGAGGTACAAAATACCCATAGGCTACAATAGTGTAGGTCCTTAGAACTTACACTCAATAAATCATACAATATCAACATACAATCAAGAGTGGTATGCACCACCTAAATCACCTCCACCCTCTATGCCCTCTCTATGAGGATTCCTGAAGCTAGTGTCAGTTGACCTCTCTAATCGAGCACCTATCCTGTGACTGGGCTGCATTGATGACTACCCAAAATCACTTTGCCTACTCCAATATGAGTCACCTGATGTAGATCTAGTTGGAAGTGTGCTCTCACATAGCTTGACCTGAGCCTCTAAATTAATGATATAAGACAAATTTATTGTCCATTGAGTTGTGTCATCTACAATGATACCTCGTAGATACCTAATCTCTCCATCTGCATCTAGCCCTATCAGTCTTAGAGTAGCTAAAGTAGAATGTGTAGCTTGCATAGTAGAAGGGACCCTACTAGTCACCCTGAGCATAGATCAGTCTATAGTCCAAATATCTAGGTGTGTCTATACAAGATATTACTGAGCAATGATCTTCTCAATATCTATAGTGGTTGTGTTGACCTAATTCTGTAGATCAACTCTTTCCTCTTGGTATCCCTACCATTGAGTCTACCTTACTATGAGTTGCACATGTAATGCATTCATCTGCACCTACAAGGTAGATATGAAGGTATCCCTCTGCAAAATCTAACTCTATATCATTTGCAATTATGCCTAAGGCCATGTATCCAAGCTTGTAGTTGTGACACCTCATCATCAGGCTCCTCCTCGCCCTCTACCTCATATTGTGCCTCCTCCTCTAGAGAAGCCACATGTCCCCACTCTCCCTTAGTCCTATGGAAAACTCGTTGCCCCTATGGATCATCCGATGCTACCTCTATAGCCTCACCATCCCTGGATATATTGAGAGGACTACCACCCTATCATAACCTAGTGGTCCACCAAGCATCATACTCAGGAGTAGTCCCAATAGCTACAACCCTTGTATCCTTGATGGCATCATCCTCATCGATAATTTTTGTCACATGAGGCCATGCTAGATATGTCTCCACCTTGAGGCAGTAGTAGAGAACTAGATCCTCTAGGATATCCTACCATATACCAAACTATCTGGTGACTCAAGAGAAATGGAAGAAATCCCATACATCGAGCTTACACTCAATGACCCAATGATCACACATGGCCCATATCAAGAGGATATCAGCCTCCTCCCATGCTAGGTAGTCTATGTAGGGATGTCATATGATATAGCCATCCTGCAACCCTGTTAGTCTATCCATGTAGTTTTACAAATCTCTAGCATGGGATCTACTACTGTATATCTCTAACTTTTGTGGCCAACAAGCCTTGTAACACTGTGTAATAGATATCAGTGATGATATCAGGAATGGAAATCCTCCTGGGTGATCTATCTAGATATGCTACCATGCCCATATCTGTACTAGGATACTGCACCCTACTCCCACTTGCTCCCACTGTGTAATGCAGTAGAGCTCATCATAGAGTTGTGCAAGGAGGGCACTCCCCCATGATAAGATGAGTGACTGAGTCGTTGTGCTCCTGAGAAAGTCTTGTATTATGGCCAAGAGTTTCTAAGGGAACCTCACTCCAGATGTGTCAAGAAGGACAACATTGTAGATAATATGCATGAGCACAACTTGGTATCATCACTCTACTGATACCATTCCATGCTCTATGTCCATCAATGCCTCATCACACCTGTCATCGAAAACCCTCTAGAATATTATGGTCTTCACCATGGTAGAAAAATAAGTGATGGTCTATCCATCTATGGAGATCCTAAAAATTTGGTACACATCCTCAAGTGTAACCGTAATCTCACCAATCAAAATATGAAAGGTGTTAGTCTATGCATTCTAGCAGTGGACTAATGTAGTCATATATGCCTGATCTCCCCTGATGGTGGGTAGTCTCAAGATGTAGACGAGGCCCATTACCCGAAACCAATCTATATTTGCTTGCCCTAGTTGGGGTAGTAGGGTGTGTAGCAAATCAAGCTCCCACACCCACATAGTCAGGGTCTGAAGGGAAGTTAACACAATGAAAAATAAATAAAAATTTCAAAAAATATAAAAAAATCAAGCAAAAATTTAAAAAAATTAAAAAAATTGCTTCAAAAGTCAAATAAAAATAGAAAAATCAAGCTTAAAAATGCAAAAACATGCACAACACAGTTCCAAAATTAAAAAAAAAAACAATTGAAAACACATAAAAAAACTAAAAACTAAAAAAATTAATCAAAATTTCTAATTTTTTTAGTCGTTGACAGCCACAGTCGCTATCACATCTACGGTTGTCAATCGTGTCTAGTATAAATGGTCAATTTTTTGACCATTGGTTTTTGAACGTAGCTGTGGTTGACAACCGTGACCCCCAATTGGTAAATTGGGAGCCACGATTGTCACCTATGGCTACGGGAATGACCCTTTTTGAGGTCATTTCCCACCCTAACAAGCACTCAAAATTAAAAATCCACCCTTGTATGCTAACCTAGAGATCATTCTAAGATATGGTGAGGTTCATTACCAGTAAGTTTAATTGGGTTCATTTCAACCATTAATTAGTGAGGTTCCTTTTAAACTTTCAATTCACAAGAGAAAGATCGAGATTCTACCTTAGAAGCACTAACTCCGCCACTAGTGGAAGCCTTGGGTTGGTCTACCATGGTGTTTGGTAGCATTTTTAGTAGCATTTCATGTCAAAGGTTCTCTTTCTCCTCTCAGATCTCTCACTATCAGGTTTTGACAACAAGAAATAATGAAAAATAAAAACCCTAATTTTCTTTTATATTCTACACTTGGTCCTCAGTTACATATATCATTCACGAGTGTAGGTTAGGGTAACCCTGACCGTGGTTGTCATATGTGGCTAGAAAAATTACTAAAAATAGTTACGGCTAACAACCATGGCTAGAATCCATCAATAAATGCTCTAAATCCCCACTATGAGGCATTTCAAAATGGATAATAAAAAATATTCACTGATACAAAAACCTCAAAAATTGCAAAAATAACAAAAAAACACATAAATCAAAATTTAAATGCACCTCATAGTCGATCATTTATTCTATACACTTAGTGATTGCATTGACTTGCACTCCATGCAATTCGGCAAGATGAGTAAATTACCATAAGGCCATTTGGGGAAAATTAGTCACTGTTGACTTTAAATGTCTTCACTTCAATCCCAAAGAATGCCATGGTGTCCGAACTACCCCATGGTAATGAGGCTTTCATTTCATTTATCCTATGACATTTTAAGTAAATCATCGAACATAGTGATTCACCATGATCTTAAATAGAATTTCTACCATCTTCATTCCCAAAGAAGACCATTGCGGCTAGACTTCTCTATAGGATAGAGATGTACAATTACTATCAATGGTTGAAATCATGGTTGTAATAGGCCTTGCCATATAATAATGTGAAAAAGTCTTGAATCATCCAAATTATCCATTTTGTCAAGCGACTCATCACTTTAATCACTTGTCTTTACCTTCATCAACTCATCACTTGAGGGGGTAGTCATAATATCAAAATCATAATCAAAATCAACAAAGGATCACTCGATCATGTCAAATTGCGTTCATCTTATGAATCATTGCTAACAACTATCATAAGCTTACCATTTTTCTAGGGCAAAAAGCAAATATGCTAGTTTAAAGTCTTTTAGCAATCCACCTATCAAACCAATTGCAGCAGTCCTAGTGCTACCTAATTTCAGTTGGACACACAAAAGCTTTACAAATTTAAGCCTTCCATTTTGTTGGAAGCAATGATTCTAATATGTGTGTCCTTTTTAGGATAGGTGCATCTAATGTTGATCAGATCAATGATCATCAATCAACCTACAACATGGTTGTAAGTGGTCTATTTTTTCTCAACATCATGTTTCCCATAATGCATCACAAAAGGGGTACCTGTAGACACCTAAAACACATTATTTTTAGGATACTGGTCATATGGGCATATTTGCATACCATATGAATGACCTTGGACCCTCCCAAGGCTAAGCAATGGTTCTAAATACTCATTTTAGGCATCCTAGGCCTATTCATCCTTAGTCGTTGGTGACATCCACAACTAAGATTTCAACCACAGTTGACAACCATGACTAGGATCCTAGCCACATTGAGTAGCCACGGCTAGCCTTGTAACTATCTCGGTCTCTTGAGCCTATCCAAATTGGTTGTTACAACTGCATTTGCAACCAATTTAGGCAGTTTTGAGCGAGGAATCTTCTAGATGTTTTCTTCCAACTGCCCCAGCTTGACATTTCTTGATCTTGGCTTTCTTGATAAGCCAATATTGGTATTGAGGAGTCTATTTATAAACCCCTCAAAGAGGCCAACCGGATCTCAATTTTATTGTAGTGAAACCCTGACAAACTGGAGAGTCAATTGCAACTTGTGAAGAGTAAGGAGATGTTGCCAAATTCTAGTTTAACACCAAGCTTTGTAATTATGGAGCTTCCAAAGGATTGAAAAGCAAAATTTACCATTCCACACATATCTGATGTGAATCCAAGTAATTTCAACTTCGAATATATGTCTAGACACAAGGGCAACCCTTCATCATCAATTACAAGGAATATTTGAGGATTCCCAGACCTAGTTTCAAGAAAAATAAGAGTTTTCCTGTAGCCATAGCTGTCAGTCATGGCTAACATATCTAGCTACTCTGAGCACCCACAGCTAGGGTTTGATGCTCTATTTCCTCCATTTTAGCTATATATTTCTTTTTCTTACTGTGCAATTATGTTAATATAGCATAGATTAGTCTTGTAGCAGACATTTCCATGATTAATTAGCAATATTATAGGTATTTTTACCTTAATTAGTCTCATATATGCTTTCTTTCATAATTTTCATAAATTAGTTTCTTTCACTTTATCCTTTAAAGTTCATGCAATATTAGCTAGATTTACATGTTTCAAGTCATGCTTTGCACTTATTTAATAATTTTATAAGCATCTTTACACATCTTTGCACATTTGATGTTTCTTTCAAGTATTTACTTAATATTTGGTAATTCCTAGATAATATCCTTATCACGAGAGGTTTCTTTTGCATTTTATGTGTTTTTTTTTTCTTGTATGCAGGTGAGATCCTTTAAGGCTTTAGAGCACTCTTCAACATCAATTCCTCTTGACAATGGAGAAGAAGTCATCCTAGTAAGCCCTCATGCAAAGTTGGTGGAGATCTAAGAAGCCCTTAGAATATATCACCCCCATTTAGGGGCTTTAACACCACTGTAAAACATGTATCAATTGGTATCCCTAAGAGGGACGTATATGTAACTGAGTTTCACCATTATTAATGCAAAGGAGGCTCACTTTCTTGTTAATTTGGTTATACATGTGTTTCTTTGCTTTCAATTTGCTTATCATGTTACAATAGTGTAGGATATCTGCTCTTTAGACCATTCTACATCCTCACATAATAATATTGCTATGTTAATTCATGAAAAATATAATTTCCAAGTATATGGCTAATTGTAATGAGATATACTAGCATTATACTATAATTTATGGTGTATAAAATATAAAAATAATGGTGTACATATATGATATAAATGTATAAGTTTGTGATATACATATATATATATATATATATATATATATATATATATATATATATATATATATATATATATATATATACCAATTAACTAAAGGATCTACTTGTTGTATCTAGTTGTGATCAAAATAAATGTTACTACTTTTATGCAATACAAAATGCATGATTGTATGTTAATATTTTATGTAAAGTACATGAAAATTATTTGGTTGGATAAACACTTGTAATTGCTTATATGCTTTGGATATCTATTCTCTAGTATATTTATTTCTACATTCACATGTAAAAAATATGGTTGTGGTGCATATCATCTTGTCTCTATGAAAACTTGCATCAAAGCTTGGGAGCTTGGATTTAATGGGGTGCATGTTGACTGATTTGTTTACCTATTCTTGAGTTAGGGAGTGTGAAAATATATGAATTATTACTTAGGTTATGCACCAAATGAGTGGTTAAAATATTTGGTGATAGATATTTAATATCACTTGTTGAATGAGACTATGTTTTGTATGATCTTGTCTTTAATAGGGATACCCAAGAAGAGTAGCTCATTCTTGTCTTATGGATCAAATTAGATTTGCTTCATACATAGGGAAACCTAGATAGATTTAGAAAAAACATTGACTGCATATCTATTGCATATTGCACCTAGTTTCTATATAATCTTTCCAATGTTCTTCATAAACCATATCTATGTACAAGAGGACTAGAATTGACCTTAGAAAGGTTTTTGGAGTAGGAGGTAATTGATATTATCTATTCTAATATCCTAAACCATTTTTTTAGGTTATAATTTATAAAATAAATAGGTAAACCTTAAACAACAATCACCTAAGTTCTTTCTTCAAAGAGATCACATTAATATTAAGTGAGATACTAACTCCCAATAATATATCCATCTCAAATGAAAATAAACCTAAAGAGTGGTAAGAAAAATGCTCTAATGTGTGAGCAATCAATCCATGTTGAAAGTGAGTTCAAGTCTACTTTATATAAAGGCATGTTCACTAGTTCTTTGAAATTGATAGTCACAAGTCCTCATTTGGACATAGATGGACAATTTAGGGCTAATTAGCATTAGATGCATAAATACTATCATAACCTATTAGGCTGGTAGACTATATCTAAGTCAAAGAAAATAGTGAATTGTTAATCATGCTTGGGTGTTGATATATGTCGTTTTCATAACATGTTATTAAGCCCTTCAATATTGATGACCAAATTTTATCAAGATGTGGCTCATATGAGCTATGATTTTCATGCAAATTTATTATATAAATATAATAAAAATATATATTATTTTGACCAAACCAAGAAAGGGGTGTTTTTTTTAGAACTTACACATATTTTCATAAAAAAAACATGCCTTCCATCCACTCAAATCCTATACAAAAACTATAAAAATATGAAAATAACATAAAGAGGTATGGAAATCAATGCACACCCTTAGGAAACATAAATAATCATTGTAATATCTATACATAAGTATCACAACACTACAAATAAAATGATGGAATCATGGGTGTATCTATACAAATACCAAAACCCCAATTGCATAAATGAGGTTATCATAAGCCAACATAACAAGAGGGATTTTCGTTTATAAAATGTTGTGAGGTGGATCTAACCATAACATGGTTAACTATGTTCCATAGGGCTTATACAATAAAATAATATAATAAATTAAATACAATTATACAATGATTTTCCACAGGCCTATACATGATTTCATTATACAATGTTGACCTTAGCCATAACTACGGATACACTTTCAACATCCCTTCATAATATGAACCAAGGGTCCAAGGACAAAAGACATTAGTGGCAATTATATTACCCCATATAATAGATTCTCTAATGGACCTCTACATTTGAGGAAAAAACCTTCTAAATACCTCTCATCATTTATAATATGATCATCCATGTTTAATAACTCAACTTCAATCCTTTACAATTTTAGTAAGAAATTTTTGCTTAAAATTCCTTCCTTCTTGTAGTATCCATAAATGCTCTTTGACTTATTTGAAGAATGAGATTGGCCCTTGGGCCCATGCATCTTAGTCTCCTTAGGTTTGAATTTACTTATATGAACTTGTACTTGTGAAGTAACACCATTATTCCTCATTACTACCTAAAAATGAAGTAGGATAGAATAACTTGAATTTAGAGAAATAGTGTTTTATATTTTCAAGAACATAAGAATCACATGAACCATGAGCTTAAACATCTAAAAAGGAGATATATTGAAAAGGAATATTTTCACACATTATATATCATTTTTTTTGCCTCTAGAAGATACATAATTTTCTCTCAATACACAACTTGGAATATAGTCCTAAATTTAGTCAATTTGAGAGAAGAAACCTCTAATTCCAAGTGAATTACATTATGTATATTTAATTTCTCAAATAATTCATGCAATTTTGGCCATACCTTAATAGGTTTCTTCTCTTTTTAATATAGAAAAGCAATCTAGGTTAAATCAACAAGGAGAATAGGCCAAAGTTTCTTCCTACTTATACTAGCAATTTTATTGATAAAGGGCTATTGATTTCTTCTCTTGAAAGATGCATCATAAGTTATTATGTAGGAAACTAGTCATTTGAGTTTACCACATGCTTTAAGTTTTTCCATTAACAAAAGTAACATAGGATTGACGATCTAGATTACACAATTCAATCCCTAACATTGCAATTGGTCCTTGAACTAGTGTCACCAATGCAAAAAGGTTGAAAATTATATGATTAAAAAAATGATCTTAAAATAATTTTGTATGCAAAATTTATGGCCTCTAGAATTTTTTCCCTAATAGACGTCAATACTAAAAAAATTAAATCCCCAAACCTTAGATATGTAATAACTAATCACAAACTATCACTTGGATTTCTCTAATTTGTCGATGTCCATTGAATTTTTCCACTTGAGCACATATAAACTGCTAAATTTTCTATGATTATAATTATTACCTCCACCTTATTGGTTGACAAGGTTTTAAAATAAAAATTGCTAATACGTGGTGTTAAACATTTCCACATCCTCCTGGGATTCATCATTTTCCACATATGCCAAAATATTGTTGTGTGAGGTTAAAAATCAAACCTATCATGAGCTAAATACCTTGCACTAGCTAAGGTAGAAATATGCCTATTAAGGTTCTTAAAGCACTTACATAGATATGATGTAGTATAATGCATCAACACTAAAGTTGCTCTTACAAAAGAAGTCCACAAAAGGATTTT
Source organism: Wollemia nobilis (assembly GCA_028583015.1). Classification (NCBI taxonomy): domain Eukaryota; kingdom Viridiplantae; phylum Streptophyta; class Pinopsida; order Araucariales; family Araucariaceae; genus Wollemia; species Wollemia nobilis. Next base: position 6,643,517 of record JAQPPZ010017198.1, read on the forward strand.
GTAGAAACCTAAAACACATCATATTGAGAACAGTACCTATATGGACACATTTTTAGGCCATATGACCCATGTTGGGTAGCCTCAGGGCTTAACAATGATTTTCATCACTCAAAAAGGGAGGATTTTACCTTTTACAGCCTAGATCGTCCCACTAAGGGATGGCTTCTAGAGGTCATCTCACCCTGATATGGTCAATAGTCATGGTCGTTCCACCTCGAGGTAATCGTGCCCTGAAGCAAAGGGACCCAAAATCCTAAGCAATGGTTCAAGCAGTTATAATTACTAGTTGTGGACAATGGTGCAACAATTATCAAGAAGCGGTTATATTTCTTGATCTTCAACTATTTCTTGGCTTCTCAAGGAAGCTTTAGACTCCCATTGGGAAGTCTATTTAAGAATGCCTTACCCTCATTAAAAAGAGTCCAATTTTCAAGCATCGAATTGTTGTCAAATTGGAGATCAAAGAGTCTTCAAAGTTTCAAGCAATGAAGTGTTATTGGATTTCAACCATGGAGCTTCCAAGTGTGACAATGAACCATTTCAAAGGATAAATATAGGATTTGCACTTCTTGCACCATCCAATGCTCTTGCTTCATGTCAAATCCCACCATCAAGTCATTATTCATGAGTGCAGCCTTGAACATAAATCATACAAATCAAATCTGGTGTTACCTCGCATTGGTTATAGGTAATTCATCTACACTTCAGTAGTTGTCTCTCCCTGATATGGCTCATAGGTGCAATCATCTCACGCCGAGATGGCGAGTAGGTGAGACCATCTTGCATAGGGACGACCTACTGGTAGAGATATCTTTTCCCTATTTTCTTGCTTTTATTAGTTTTAGTAGCATTTCAATTACTGTTCAGCATAGTTAGATTTTATTTTTTATGAATTTACCTACCATATTTTAGCTTCTTTATTACATTTTTTATCATGGATATGGGCCTTATCTTGAAAGGCTCTTCATATGCTATTAATTCATTTTAAGTTTTCTTGTGTGCAGATTATAGGTCTTTGCAAGGAGCTAAAAAATATAAAGATTCATTCATCACCATATTATATTGCGGAGGTCACAAGAAACCCTTCCCAAATCAGTTTATGACGATGTAAAAGAGATCCTGTGAATACATCCAAAATGGCTATAATTGTATTTCATTGTATCAAGATTGGTAGCAATCCCTAAGAGGGATTTTCTTGTAATCTTCTTGGAAATAACAAAGCATTATTAATAAAAGGGCATCATTCAATCATTTATTTATCTTGTTCTTTATTTACATGGTTACATTTAGATTTGCTACATTTTAATCTTGCATTTCTTTTCTTGGATGTATGGTATCTTTTACATACTTCAGTGGTGACCACAGTGGGACTTTGTACACATTTCATAATTTATTGCTAATTACTATCTTTCTTGGTGTTTTTGAATTGCAGGTACCTTCATCCTTTGAAGATACGGTTAACAGTCGTGATCATCCCTCTACGAGATAGCCAATAGACTCCACCATCCTACCTTGATATGGCCTTAAAGCAAAAATTAGAGAAGGTCAAAAATAGCATTTACAACAGACCTAGGCTACACCTGTGAGTTATTTTGTCCTTATTTTCCTACTTTCAATAAAGAAAATTAAAATTTGCATGCTTAAATAGAGGAATTACAAAAAATATTTCTATTTAAACTATTCTATCTATGATCATCCTTGGGTTAGATGACCTCTTTCTGTGGTCATCCCTATCCTAGACAGTACCTATTTTAGACCGTCCCTATGTCAGATGATCTCTGCTGCAGACGATCCCTCACAAATATGACCTATATTTCATTGCTTTGTGGTCTACTTATTTGTTGCCTACTTAAAGGCTATTCATGTAGGGTTTTGTATTTGATAGGTTTCTAAAATTAAAACGTTCATTTATTTAGAAATATGAACTTGAAACATTATTTCTATGCATTAGTGAAAGAACATTGAATTATTTATGCTTTACTTGCTTTGCATAAAATAAAAATAACCCCATACACCCCAACTGTTAATCAAGACTAATGTTGGTGGGATTCATCTCCACCCGTTGTCTCACACCCTCGCAACCTAGTTGGCCAAAGTGAGTGGCCTTTTTGGAATTCATCACTAGAAGGTATGTTAGGTACCAAGATAGGTATTTAATATTTTATTGTATAATGGTATGAGCCATAAATTAATTATTGAGTAAGGAAGGCCACATGTCAAAATAGAAATAGGTATGTCATAGAATCATATTTGTAACTGTTGGGGGAATATTATCATATATAATCGCAAGGAATATTTTCATATTATTATGCACTTTGTAACTCATGGAAGGTGAACCGCCACATGGGTGATATTGTAACTCATGGAAGGTGAACCACCACATGGGTGATCTTGTAACTCATGGAAGGTGAACCATCATACTCTTGTATAAAGAGAGATGTACCCCCATTGTAAAAGGTATCTATGATGTATTATTGGAGAAGTCTTGGCTTGTGGAGCTAGATATCTTGTGGAGTGGCTTCCTTATAAAAGGAGCATTGTATGATGTTGCTCTACCTCAAGGGTATAATCAATCTCTATTTTATTGAGCAAATTATTGTGCAATTAATTTATTTGTGGATGTATGTTAAATATTTTGATATATTGTTGAAATATTTATGGAATAATAAGAGAGCCTCTTTACATTTGGTATCAGAGCAACAATTTTACCAAAGTAGGTTTGTTTTTGTAGAGCTAGGGCACATTTTTTTAGATAAATGTCACATTTTGCGGAGGCTATATTTTTCATTTCAACAGTCATTTTTAGAAGTTGTTTACTCCATTGTGTAGATCTTACTACAATAATGACTGCTCATTCATTAAATTATGATATGTATTGAGAAAGTTATGGCTACTTGAAGTTGAGTATTTTTTCTATTTTTTGGCTGTGTGAATTTGTTTTTCAAAAAAAAAAAAAAAAAATGTATTAAAATTTTTAGCAGTCATTTACAGAATATTTTGGTACCAGCATATAGATTATTTTGAGTACTATAAAAATGACTGCTCATTTATGGATTTTTGATAAGTTTTGAGAGAGTTACAGTTGTTTGAAGTTGGGTTGTTCAAGTTGTTTGATAAATTTTTTTTGAAAATAAAAAATTCGTATTAAATTTTTTAGCAGTCATTTTCATAATATTTTTGCATCATAATGCAGGTTATTTTAAGTACTCAAAAAATGACTACCTACCTATTAAATTTTGATAATTAATGAGGGAGTTATAGTTGTTGCAAGTTGGTCATTTGTTGTTATTTTTGGGGTTTCCGACAAAAAGGAAAAAACTCATAACTTTCACTCCAGGTAAGCAAATTAGTTTTTTTTTTTTTTGAAGGAAATTTATAAATTTAATTGTTTTTTTAACATGGTAGAATCGGTAGCCACCACGAATCTGGGCAGGCTATCTGGATTTTTATGCTCACCACAGTATTCTACGTTGTTCACCTCGAAAGCCGCCACACATATCTTTGCACAGTCTGTCCCTATAACTGCCATGCCATAATCATTTAAAACCTTTTATGCCGTTGAAAGCACCAGGAAAGGGGCAAGCATTTAGTCCGACGATGCCCGATATTTGAACCTTGGATGAACCAATTGGTCTACACCTTGGACCTAGCAAATTTAATTGCTAAAGACAAGAATAGATGAGATTTCAAAAATTTTAATTTTTTGGTTATTTCAAACCCTAGCTTCTTTAAAAAAAAAATCATGGATTTGCCAAAGTTCAATGGAAGGGATGATAGTGATGCTAGGGAATGGTTTGGAAAGTGGAAAATTATCTTTAAAATTTTTTCTCTCACATGGAATACGGAACTTTCCAAGAGAAAGCTCTTACTTGGTATTTCGACTTTGCTCGTGATCATAAATATAAATATACAAAGGATGAATTTGAAGTTTCATTTTTAAGCAAATGGGGATTAGAAGAAATGAATAATAATGTGCAAGCTAAGGAAACTACACTTTTTTAGCAAGGACCAAACAGTGGTCAAAAAAAATTGTTTTAATGTAAAAATTCTATTCTTCAAGTTCATGGTTGCATTCAAAATCAAAACATTATTGTTTCCATTAACCCTAGCATCAAATATAATTTTATCAATATGTCTTTGACTAAGAAGTTGCAATTCCAAGCAAAGAAAATCAAAGACATACAACTTGAGGGAAACAATGTTCAAATTTTTGAATATTTAAAGCTCACCATGGATAAGTATGTTTTACATTCAAATTTTCATGCTATTGAGATGAGTGATGTAGATATTGTTCTTAGTTATCCTTGGTTGCATTCTTTGGGTACTATTAACATTAATGTGCAAAATAAATTCATGAAGTTATGGTACCAAAAGAAGAAGATAACATTACAAGATATTTCTCAATGTAAGGGAAAAAAGGTAGTTATTGCAGAGGAACAAAGTGAAGAACAATCACAAGAACCTAAAATAGAATCTCAATAGTAGATTAAGAAGTAAAATAAAGGGATAAAACAAATGAATAAAATAAGAGAGAAGAGCAAAAATATGTTGAACATCAGGCTCAGGTTGGAGTATATTGTCATCCACACCACCATGAGAGGTAACAATCATGGAGACAGAGCTTGAGGTATCATAGGAACAATGAGGAACATAAATGGAACTAAAGAAGCCAAAAATTTGGATATGCTACAAGTCATAAATACAAGCAGGTATGGATGAAAAAATATGAAATTTATGCTTTCAACACATGGCATTGGCATCAACGAATACCACCACCAATCATAGTTCCACTTGGATGGATGGATGATAGAACCATTATTTAGCATGGCTCAGAAGATCATATTATTTATCCTCTTCTAATGTTTCGAGGATGAAACATTTGTAAGGGGGATGGAATGTTAGGTACCAAGATAGGTATTTAATATTGTATTGTATAATGGTATGAGCCATAAATTAATTATTGAGTAAGGAAGGCCACATGTCAAAATAGAAATAGGTATGTCATAGAATCATATTTGTAACCGTTGGAGGAATATTATCATATGTAACCACAAGGAATATTGTCATTCTATTATGAACTTTGTAACTCATGGAAGGTGAACTACCACATGGGTGATCTTGTAACTCATGGAAGGTGAACTTCCACATGGGTGATCTTGTAACTCATGGAAGGTGAACCATCACACTCTTGTATAAAAGAGATATACCCCCATTGTAAAAGGTATCTATGATGTATTCTTGGATAAGTCTTGGTCCATGGAGCTAGATATCTTGTGGATTGTATTCCTTCCAAAAGGAGCATTGTATGGTGTTGCTCTACCTCAAGGGTATAATCAATCTCTATTTTAATGAGCAATTTATTATGCAATTAATTTATTTGTGGATGCATGTTGAATATTTATTCAAATTGTTGAATGATTTATGGAATGAGAAAAGAGGTTCATTACATTAATGTCCCCTACTCTTGGGTGCACCTATAGTAGGAAGGATTAATAGTTCCTTTTTACCATGGGGTAAAATAATTAGTGGAACATAGTTTTTTTTTTTTGTCCAAGACATGCCCAAGTTTTGAAGCGAACACCTTGTTGGGTTAGTAGCAGGACCTAGACAACATAACCTCCAAGGAGGTTAATTTTAGTTCCTTAGGTTTACCTTGATCTGACATCCAATAGGAAACCACTCTTTTTCATTTGAGTACATTCTTGATTAAGGGGATGTGCTCGAATTACCTTCTAGTATTTTCTATTTTATTTACCCCTTTAGTTTCATAGGATTAGGGGTTTCAACATCAAAACACACCAAACAATATAGGAATTCACAAAGAAATTTTAAAATAGATAAACACATTGTATACTTTGTTTTCTTTTTGTTTGTGTAATCAAATATCATGGTAATTACACACTATCGAGCTTAGTCACAAGTCGACAATGCAAAAAACATATAAGGAGGCCTTGAATGCCTCTGATTCAGTCCTGAAGACTTGGTCATTCCCAGATGGAGCCTTAGTGTCCATCACAATGTTAACACCACCTATAGGGAATCAGATATTTAGGATGTCCTAATCTAGGGGTACCTCTAGATCTCCAAGATGATCAAGAATATGAACCTCTTGGTTGAATTCGATCTCATACCAATACTAGACATAACCTACCCATTAAGGGGTGTAGTAGGGCAGTGTCATGGATTTGCTTCCCGATCCAACCCATACACCATGTTGAGTATAAGTGATATTATGCACTAGCACCTGGTCTAGATGAATGGGACACTTCACTTGATAGACCATGGATGAGCCAAAATTTTTCTCACCTAGATAAATATGACCCCCATTATCAATAGAGACACATAGCCTCATCTGCCCACCTTTATCTTGAAGATGAGAAAGAGGAAGGCCAAAGCCATCCTAATTTTCACTTTGGGTATTGCTCCATCTAAGCTCATTGTACCTCTACACCATCTCAGTATGAAGAATTGACCTTAAAACCTAAACATTAGGTTAACACGACTTCTAATATTGCATAGCAACTATTTATTTCCAAATTGGCCAAAATTAGGATTTTCGAAATTTGAAATTGGCTAATATTTGGGACCCTTGACTAGGGCCCATTAGCCAAAAAAATTGGGTGCAAATTTTTTTGGGTCGATTCGCCCCAATTTTATAATAATTTTACCATTTTAAGTTTAAATTTCCATTACCCCTAATAATAGTGAACCTTCTACATGTGTTTGGACACTATTCACCTGGATTTGAAAATTAATTCACCAAATTTTTATAAATATATTTTGGGGCTGACCCCTTACACATAACCCTAGTGGATTCTCTCGATTGTGGGATATGGGTAGCCAACCCTGTTGGACCCATATAACACATGAAGTCTCTTCATATTGATGCAAGGGCTCATAGGCCTCACACGATTTATCCACTACCTAGGCCAAACACAAACTAGCTATGACTGAGTAGGTTGCAAAAGAATCAAGAGCGCCTAGATCGCGCCAAACTAGAACAACATAGGGTACGTCAAAAATAGTTGTGTTAGCAAAATTTGCACCAATAAATAGTACAACAAGAAGTTCATGGGAAATTTTTAATTCCTAGCACATATATGCATGATACCTAAAAAAGTTTCATTGTGCAACATCAGGACCTGCCTCCTAGACCTAATCATCCTCTTTGTGTACCCACATAAACTCATAGGTATCAACAACATCTAGATCATCAACCTGATTACAAGGTCTATGAAGACCTAAAACCAGGTTATCAGGACCTAGGTTATCCTGATATGCTCTGTGATGGAATAGATGATGAATATGTTCAAATATATCATCCTATCATAAACCATCTACCTCCCGTACCATTAGCACCGATTCTATAAAATGATATAATATCATATTAAGCATACAAGGTTATCATAGACCGCATAAAGTCATTGGAAAAATAAGAGAAGAGTTAGCAAAAACCCATGATGCATCAGTTGTGCAACCAACTACTACATCCATCAGTACCATATCCTCTATATCTTGAGCATTTTGAAATTATAATATTGGATAAATTCAAAGGGTATGAGGATGTACAAGAACACGTGATTGGCTTCATGAACCTTTATTTCCAACTTCGAGAATATTATACCTTGTTGTTAAGGACTGTCTTGATAACACTCTCTAACCCAGTCTTAGAGTGGTACAACCATTTGCCAAGGCATAACATTCGTAGTTTTGAATAGCTCGCAAACATCTTCCTAGAATGTTTTTCATTTGGCATTAATAAGAAAGCAAATATGAATGACTTGTCTAATCTTAGACAATTTTATGATGAGCTATTCACTGATTATGGCAATGTATGAAGGAAAGTGATGTCCAAATTGCCTTTCACTCTATGTGTAACAGAATTAAATTAGATTTTCATGAGAAGTTTCTCAAATCAAATTTCTTTACTCCTATAATTGCAATAGTATCAAACATTCGAGGAGGCTTTGGCACAGGCCAAAGTCATAGAAGACATTAAAGTCCAAGAGGGGGACTAACTCTAAAATAATGAGTGGAACAACAAACTTAGAGGCAAAAACATGCAATAAAGATTGAATTTGGTCAACAAATTTGTCTTAAGCATTCCTAGGCCTGAAAAGCAAGTAATGTTCCAATAGCCTAATTATCAGGATCAACCACCTCCTGCACAATACAACAACCAAAATCAGTAAATCAAGCACAAAATTGATAATGATGCCCACATCGCACTTATACACCATTACCTAAGTCTTTGGCAATGCTTTATTAATCGATTGTGTAAAGCTAAGGCTATCACATTACCAAAGATTCGCCCATAAGATCCATATCACCCATAACCTAAGGGGCATAGAGAGGACTTTTACAATGTATATCATCAATAGAAAGGCCATGATATCCAGGTCTATTATGCATTCAAAAACCTAGTGCAAGACATGCTAGATAAAAATAAATTGCAAATTGATAATCCTCTTTCCCCAAATAACCAACAAATGGGTATATTTAAATACCACTTGCCTACTCATGAAGTTAAATAAGATAAAATAAGGCAAGTGAATTAAGTCCATATGGCCCCACCTGATTAGGGTTTTGTTGTAATGATTAATATTATGATGAGGAATAAAAGATATGAGCAAGTTGCACCACCTACAATTCTCATTAACACTCCCTATATATCATAGCCATTGTCATCCCAAAATCTTGTCCAAGGTCCACCACCTCAACCGATGGTAACAATAAAAAGTAGGCTGACTCAAAGCCTATGTACAACACTGGCCAAAATGTCCATCTACGATATAATACAACAATTTCCAAGACATAGAGAATCTTTGATAGAAATTTTAATATCATTTGAGTTACAACCCCAAAATCCTAATGCTTTTACCAATTTTATGGGGTATATTCAAATATGTACGGATCTCATTATAACCTTCGAATATTAAGAAATCAAACTAGTACCTACCAACATAGTTTATCATCTACTGCACATCATTGTGTGCATAAATAGGATTTCTTATAAGCAGGTGTTGATCGACATGGGTTTCTCCATCAACATCATCACCACAGACGCACTTAGTCATCTCAGTTTTTCCTCGTCATATATTGTGGCATCCACCTTCACTTTATGAGCATTCAAAAATGTTGTTTGCTCCATAGTTAGCACAATAGTCCTTCCTATCCAGATTGAATTAAAGAAAATTCTAGTATTGTGCCATGTTATATAAGGTGTGATGCAATATAATATATTGCTTGGATGATCCTGGATTAGAAACATGAAGTGCATCCCATACATACTACACTAGTGCATAAAATACATCCATGAGGGACAATTTCATGTGGTCCCTTTAGAATTTAAACCCTTTAAATATGTAAAACCTAGTCATTAATCATAGGAATTAGTCTTGCCTTCCACACATTTGGAAATTCAGCCTAATGGCCCTATTAAACATCTATAACCTTCATCAAAACCATCATCCCCATGCATCGATCCATCCAAAATATCACCTCCATCTCAGCCCTCATCATCAACCTCACCTAAAATTCCTTCCTTATCATCAAGTCATCTGAATAAGAAGGAATTGAAGGCACCAATTGAGGAAACCCAATCGTTCATCCCAACTATCTTAGCAATAGAAATCTCAATCCCCATGGAGGAATATGAATTAGCTACTACAATAGATGAACCACTTCACACCACACCTCCTTCACCTCCATCTTCCCCATCATCTTCACCACAAGTCATGGTCCACTTGGCTAACCCTAGTATCGTTGATTACTTAGTACAAAATGTCACATTCACTTCACTCATCGAGTTTGCTCAAGACATGGATAGACCTCGTGTTCCATATTTACCAATTAGTACCATCGTGCCCTTTGGGTTCCCCTAAAATCAAACAAACTTTACTTATGGGGTCTTTTATGACTCTATGAATTAGTTTTCCATTATAATACACAACAATGAACCTTTCTTGGAAAATTTTGGGTATATGTCAAACTCAAATTTTGCCTTGCAATACTATTACCATTGCCATTGGCATGACAATGACCTAGGCTAATATGAGTAAGGTCTTCACACACCCTTCTAGCCACAATACCAAATTTCAATAGATAATTCTGGCTTAGGGTATTTTGTACATATGCCAGATGAGCTCCTCGTAGATTCCCTCCAATGCCTAATCATAAGCTTTGGGGAGGAAATTGATGAAAATGACTATGTCGACCTTGACTATTTTCATATGCTAAGATATCATCTCCCTGTTATGATGATTTCCACCAAACCTTCTAACTCCCTCCATGAGACATCATAAGAGCATGAGGATGAGACAAAAATAGCATACCTTTCTCCTTGCCATAGTCAACAACCTCTTAACTTCATCAATGAGGTATCAGACGAATACAAGGATGAGAAAAAACTTGCTTATCTCAATCCTCACCATATGTGACAGCCTCCTAACCCAATCAGTGATGCACCTAAAGAATATGAATATGAAATCAAGCTGGCATATCTAGGTCCTCATCACCTTTGGTGAGCTAACGAGAGAATAGAATTTGACCTTATAAACCTAGATGAGCTCTATCATAGGGATTTACCTCCACGCCAACCTACTTGGAGGGACCTTTTACCTCTAGAAGACCCCATCATTCAGGCTCCCCATAGGACTTATCCATTTATTTTACTTCCACCCGAGCCACATCTACCATATCTAGGACCTTATATCATTGACATGTCCCTCTCATCCATGAATGGAAACTGATGATCACAAGAAATGCTCATATTTTTACATGGATTTCTAACATATTATACAATAGTAATATTATAGAACATATGTTTTATGAAATTTTTATATATATTTAATAGTAAATTATGTATATTATCTAATATTTGTTTTTAAGTGAATTGTGTGCAGATTTAGTGGTTTTTACGATATTTCAGCATGTTTACGTCAAGGTCCCCCTTGGACCTAGGACCTTATAATTCATGAAGAAAAAATATTCATATTAAATCGGTGAGAAGTGCTAAGTCAGGTGCCTTATTCCATTTGAAGCACCCAACTTCCATTTGGTGCTTAACTTATGGGCGCCTGCTTCCCATTATGGCACCTGCTTCCCATTATGACACCTGCTTTCCATTAGGTGCCTACTTCCTGTTACATACATGCTTCCCATTATTGTGCCTGCTTCTCGTTGATGTAGAATTATAGCCCAACTTCCGTTGATGTAAAATTATAGTAAGACCCCTATTGTCGGCAGTTTAGAACATATATTTTAGCAATAGATGTAGATGATATTTTAGCAAAGATGTAGATGAAGTACAATATCAAAGACCATGTGTTATCTAATTTTTAGCAATACGTAAACAACAATGTAAATAAATAAAGCATAATATTAAATGTATTATGTTCTAATAAAAATAAAATACGTTAAATCAGTTTAAAATTTAATATTTTTACTTTATCTCCATTATTCATGTGTGTTGTTGTAACCAAAAAATCAAGAATTGATTTACTCTCAAATGTAACAATACATGGCCTCATATATTATAAATATGTAGGTGTAGCACCCTAAAATTGGCGCAGTAAAATTGGAATAATTACATTCACCTTAGTAAATAAATTTAAATTCAAATTTAACCTCCCAAACCGCCCGTTAACCGTCGAGAAACCCGTTTCCTCTTTTTCCGTGCCATTTTTAGCAGTTGTTTTGACCGTTTGACGATATCGTCTCCGATCAGACGATATCGCCCTAGATTTGATGATTTCATCTGGACTAGAACGTCCAGATGATTTTGTCGCAAAACTAAATTTGCATAGTTGGAATCCGTTCCAACGGGTCTCCAATCCGGGCAGAAGCGTGTCTGCACCGTTGGGACCCTTCCCCCGTTGGAGATCTCCCAAATTGGGATGATCTCCAACCTCCCAACAACTATCCTATGCCTATTTAACTCTAAAACTTTTCCTTCCCCAACCCCTGGCTGAATTTTTATGTAAATCAACTCCCTATGCACTAAAACACTTCAAATTTGCTCTTGCACTAGTCCTATATTAATTTTATTGTAGGTACACCATCGGTTTTCAACTGCGAGCCAGCATCTATCATAGCCGACGAACCTCGTCAAGATCGGAGGCGATCTCATCAAATTCGAGACGATCTCATTCTGATGCGAGACGATTTTGACTGCAGCACACATCGAGGCAATCAGTGCTCGGAGTTTGCTTTTCTTTCTCTTTTCTCTATCATTTTATGCTATAAATTAGATTGTCTATTCAGTTTTTATACTATATTGCATCTAGAGTTCACCCATTTTGTCTAGTTTGCATATTAAGATCATATTCTGCTATCTGAACACATTGATTTGCATTTACTTTTGTTCTTGTATATTGTTCAATACTCATATTACTTTTTCATATAGTTTGCCCCCGTTTACAAAATAGAATTTCTTGTATTTCGCATCTGTTTGTTGTTTTGCAGGTCTCTGATGAATTCGTCTGACGAATTCGTCAGATTGCAGACGATCCTGTCAGTTTAGATGATTTTATCAAATTGAAGGCGATCCTATTGAATTGCAGATGATCCAGACTGCTACAAGTAATCAAAAACTTCATCAGACTTTCGGATCAGGTAATCTTCATTGGCCTCCTACAAATTCTCTGTTTCTGCTTTCTTTTCTGTTTGTTGTATTCATTTAAATTGCATTTTCATGTAGTTTAAGTTAGAATCATTCGGCCAAACCTAGGATGAATGTTTAAAAATAAAACGAACTCATCAAAACTCATTCCCAAAACCTAGGCGTGGAAACTGCCGCCAAATGTTTCCTGGTGAACCCACCATCCGTCGAAAAATCACCAAAATGCACCTCCCTTGAGAGGCGGGACCTTCGTGAAGTCCTCTCGTCCGAGGTACCGCACCATCCTTTTCCCATCCTCCTTCCGAGCACGGATCCAATAGCCTGAAGGTAGGGATGCGAAAAATTTGGAGCGATACATTTTGGTGAACCCGACGTGAATGCATCATAACCTTTTGAAAAACAAAAACAAAACAAAAACAAAAAAATATATATGTATACAAGAAAAACAAAAAAAAAAAAATTATTATCATTTCAAGTTTGTCTGTTTTAGATTCAATTCTGAATAGTAGATGTTAAATATTACTTTTAGAAGTACTAAAGAAACCATGAGTTTTTACTCAAATCAATATGAGCCCATTAGTAATGTTGGAAGAATTCATCCAAATACATTTGTTGATTATGACCAACCTCATCCCTATTCAACACCACCTCTATCACACTCTTCTTATTTTTCATCCATAACCCAACAAAACAATCCCTTTGCCAATCCTCTTCATAATGATATTATCTATTCTCCCATATATCCATATTATGTCTATCAACCCACATATAATCCTCCACCACCTTTTCAATACTCTTCTTTCAATACAACACATCCATTTCAACAAGAAAATACTTATTCTTCCAATTCTACCATTCACTCACCTCCTACATCGCAATCTTCCTATCATAATTCTACCCAAAATGAAGAAAGTAGAGGTGAGAAACCATTAGGTCCTTTTATGACGAAATTCCTAAGGCATTTATCAAAAACCTCTCAAAAACCTTCATCACGTAAATTTACTAGGCTTAATCAACCAATGGATATAATTCTCAAGTATTTACTTGACACAAATATTATTGAACTTCCTTCCATAAGACAACCTGATACCACATCAGATTGGTTTAAACCTGAGCTACATTGTGAATATCATAGAGTAGATGGACATATGACACAAAATTGTAAAGATTTAAGATGTGCAATTCAAGATTTGATTGATAAGGATCTTTTTAATATAAAGGAATTACAATCTACAACCGATTATAAATCTCCAAGTAAACTATCAAACTCCTACACAACAAATACCAATAATCAATCAAGACATGGGGATCTCCCAAGAACCCCTACTCAATTATCAACAACAGGAAACCAATCAAATATTTCATGTTAATGTGTCCCATCATGATGATATTATTAATATTGTAACAAAAACTACAAATAAGCAACCTCAAATTCAATCAACCCAATCCGATATTCAAGAGATGGATTCCTCATTTGACCAACCTTCAAAACTATCTTTGACTCTAGATAATGATCCAAAATGGAATGTAAGCATAGAAAGCTCATCTTTAGAATCAAAATCTCAATCTGAAATCCCCTTTGATAGCCAACAACAAGTGATTCATCCTGAAGCAAAGATATCCCTTTTAGAAATATTACAAATTTATCACAAGGAAATTTTGTTCAAAATACCTAGCCAACAATTTGTTCCTCATCATATTTTCCCTAAGAACATAATTAATGGTGTAAACCCTCTTGAGATTAACCATATTTCATTCTATGATGAGGATATTCCTTCCTCTACTCCACAAGAAGACCCCTATATTTACATTATCGGAGCTAGTAAAGAAACACCTGTTAAAGCTATCATGGTAGATAATGACTCCTCTCTTAATTTATGCACTTATCAATTATTCCAAAAGCTCAAAACAAAGGAAGAAGATCTTAATGAATCAAATGTTATTATAAAATCTTTTAGCAATGAAATTCAAGAAGCTCAAGGTACTATAATTCTTCCCTTTAATATTGGATCCAAGATCCTGGATATTTTATTCTATGTAGGATATTGTCCTTCACCTTACAACCTATTTCTCCAGAGTCCTTGGATTCATACGATGAGGGTTTTCCCTTCCACTCTTCACCAATGTTTGAAGTTTGAACTTACAAATAAAATTGTTACCATACATGGTGACCCAAAACCATTTGAAGAATATTTAACGATTGAAACATCAAGTTCTATACACTCTCTATTGTCACAATTATCTTCTATCCATCACTTTTCTTCATCCATATATGATCATCCTTGTTTACCAAATAACACCCATGCATATCTTTCACATATACTTTCTCCATCTTATCAAGACTTGGAAGATAATAATAAGAATGAAGAACCTTCTTATCCTTCTGACATTTTATTTTGTAACATGATCAATTTTCCACATATAAAAGTCAAATCTTTTGCTACATTATTCTACATTATAACAAAGCTTTTTTTATCACTACCTTTTATTCATCACCTTATATTCTTACCTTCACCTCAACCAGATTATCCTTCAAAACCTCCTTTGATTTTGAAGCAACCTTAGACATGCTATACTCAAACAAACCTTGTATAGTGTATATAGATCATCTTGTATATACCCCCAATTTCAATTCATAAATTAAAATCAAAATACAAAAAAAATCAAAATCCTCAAAATCAAAAAAAAAAAAATACAAATGCAACCAAAGAACTTAAAGGTAAATTTGAGCCCAACTGGCTCGGACCATACATCATTACTGCAAAATTTGAATCAGGAGCATATAAATTATCTACCTTAGATGGTAAAGAACTTAAAGAACCCATGAATATTTTACATCTCAAACGTTATTATGCATAAATTTGGTCATTTCATCCATGTATATATTTGTTCAAAATCATTATCGTGTATTTCTTTCAATTTATTCAAAAAACCTCAAAAACATTCATAAAATCTTCAAAAATCTTCAAAAATATTTATTGCATTTATTTAAAGCACTTGTAAAGTTCCTTTTGCTCCAAAACAAAAATCAACATAAAAATCCAAAAATAGCTATATGCTTGACTCTTTTGAAACCAAAACAATATACAGAAGAAAGAGAGAGTCAACATTCTCAAAACTTTCTCAAAATCATTATTTTCTTACAATTATTGCAATTCTATGTTTCAACTTATTTTGGATAAAACTAGCATTTATTTGGCATCCCTCACTTGCACACTCACACAATAAATATCTTGATTTTATCTCGCATGATTACTAATCTCTCTTATATCAAAGTTCACAAAATTCAATTAAATAAAGTTTGAGCATAGAGAATTGATCTTGTTATTTACTTAAACCAAGCACATCTTTTCACAATGAAATGATTATATTTGTAATTTCCATGTTTTGCTACATAGTAGAACTGATTTCTTGAGTGAAATGTTTCCCTTGCTATCCTATCATGCACATGGTCTAGAATCTTTGAGAATTGGCAAAAGGACAAGCTCACCCCTACCCAGAATAAAAATCCCTTGCTCTACAGCTAATCTGAGCAAGTATCCCTAGAAAAAAGAAAAAGAAAAGAAAAATTCAAGAAAAAGAGAAAAGAAAAATGTTATGTCAGCAATGTTCCAAGCATTATCAAGCAAAAGAAATACAAAAAGAAAAATAAGCAAAGTTCAAAAGAAAGCAAGAAAAGCAATAAAATCCCTTTCCCTACCCTTTGAAAAGAAAAGAAGGGTGAATGAGCTTGAATCCCTGGAATTCTCAATTATTCGAAAACCGTGAGGTAAGCCCCATAACAGGTGGTTTGTGCCCAACCTCGCTTGGCCTTGGGTAACTCCTAGCGTGGCGATATGTCCGTCACATTAGCGACCTTCTTTTGTACGGACCTATGTCTCGCTTATGGATTAGCTAGCTCTTGATAATCCGATCTACATAGTAGCCTAGTATGGTTATATGCATCTACATCATGGTTAATGAACACTTATTTGGTTTCTTCAAATCACTTGTATCATAGTATCTTGCTCAAAACTCGTAAATGAACAATGCAATTGCACACACATTTGTATTTGAGAGATTTTGTCTATCATTATGATAAATCAAGATTGGCAATGAATTCACTTATGCACATGGGATTCCTTATAAATCTAACTTTTTGTCTTCAAAATACTTTGAAATATTATTTTTGCAAACTTGTTTGGAATAAACCAAGTACAATTATTTACCACAAAGATAACTATATAATAGAAAAAATCAAAAATTTCAATCAAAACATATCATATATATCTTATCGACTTTCGCGACGATGGCATAGTTCCAAAACCAAAATGGGAATTTTATGCTTAGCGCAAGTCCTCATTATCATATTTTTTGTTCATCAAAAATTAATCATGCAATAAAACTATCCTTTCTTTGATCTTCGCGATGATGGTATAAGTCTATACCTACATATTCTATGCCTAGCGCAAACCATTGTAACAATTTTATTTCCCGATTTATCAAAGATCATACAAAACATATGACTTCATTTTACACAAATTATGCTTTTGCGAAAGCAAATACATTTTTACTATGTTATGTCATTATGTCACCTTTGCATTTTGCAATGATGGTATAATTCTTAAGGAATTATTCACAAATTTTATCACACTTAAGAATTTATGCCTAGCAAAAATCATTTCACAATATTTCATGCATAATATTTTTATGGAAATCTGAAAGCAAACCATCATCATCATCATTTGCATCATCCCAACAAAGTCTTAAGACAGTCTCTTAAGCACTCTTTTCTTTTAACAATATTTCTATCCTGGGACTAGCTTGACGACCGAGTGAGCAAGCGACTCCATGAAATGGTCTATAATAGCGACAATGTCCTTTGAAATTATTGTTAGAAATCTCTTTTTATTTTTATCACATTTCATTACAACCAATCAATTTGTTACATCAGATTATTTCATTTAAAATTTTATAGCATGACATTCAAATTATAATATTTCCAACGACATAATTACATGAATCCTCAATGAATTATCAAATCAATCAATCAAAACATAAAAGCATCATAAACATACACAAGACACAAGTCATATGATCAAAAAATATCTCATCTATATATATATCAACAATATGTACATCATACCAAAACCAGAAAATGAACAGTAACAATGAATTAGGGTTTTACCCTATTTTTCTTAATTTTATTCAAAATAATTCACAAAAAAATTTTGTTTTTCCGTGTTTTTACCTCAAACGTTCGATTTGGGTAAAAACACGGAGGGGGCACCATAGTAAGCTATCGTACGATTCGACCAAGAATCGTCGCCTAAAAATGGGAATAATTTTTTGCTTTCTCGTAGATCGAGAAGAACTCATCTTTAACGCATTTTCTTTAGAAAATTCGCTAAAGAGGGGGCAAAATGTAGCACCCTAAAATTGGCACAGTAAAATTGGAATAATTACATTCACCTTAGTAAATAAATTTAAATTCAAATTTAACCTCCCAAACCGCCCGTTAACCATCGAGAAACCCATTTCCTCTTTTTTCGCGCCATTTTTAGCAGTTGTTTTGACCGTTTGACGATATCGTCTCCGATCAGACGATATCGCCCCAGATTTGACGATTTCGTCTGGACTAGAACGTCCAGACGATTTTGTCACAAAACTGAATTTGCATAGTTGGAATCCATTCCAACGGGTCTCCAATCCGGGCAGAAGCGTGTCTGCGCCGTTGGGACCCTTCCCCCATTGGAGATCTCCCAAATTGGGATGATCTCCAACCTCCCAACAACTATCCTATGCCTATTTAACTCTAAAACTTTTCCTTCCCCAACCCCTGGCTGAATTTTTATGTAAATCAACTCCCTATGCGCTAAAACACTTCAAATTTGCTCTTGCACTAGTCCTATATTAATTTTATTGTAGGTACACCACTGGTTTTCAGCCGGAGCCAGCATCTATCGTAGCCGACGAACCTGTCAAGATCGGAGGCGATCTCATCAAATTCGAGACGATCTCGTTCTGATGCGAGACGATTTTGACTGCAGCACACATCGAGGCAATCAGTGCCTGGAGTTTGCTCTTCTTTCTCTTTTCTCTGTCATTTTATGCTATAAATTAGATTGTCTATTCAGTTTTTATACTATATTGCATCTGGAGTTCACCCATTTTGTCTAGTTTGCATATTAAGATCATATTCTGCTATCTGAACACATTGATTTGCATTTACTTTTGTTCTTGTATATTGTTCAATACTCATATTACTTTTTCATATAGTTTGCCCTTGTTTACAAAATAGAATTTCTTGTATTTCGCATCTGTTTGTTGTTTTGCAGGTCTTTGATGAATTCGTCTGACGAATTCGTCAGATTGCAGACGATCCTATCAGTTTAGACGATTTTATCAAATTGAAGGCGATCCTGTTGAATTGCAGATGATCCAAACTGCTACAAGTAATTAGAAACTTCATCAGACTTTCGGATCAGGTAATCTTCATTGGCCTCCTGCAAATTCTCTGTTTCTGCTTTCTTTTCTGTTTGCTTTATTCATTTAAATTGCATTTTCATATAGTTTAAGTTAGAATCATTCGGCCAAACCTAGGATGAATGTTTAAAAATAAAACGAACTCATCAAAACTCATTCCCAAAACCTAGGCATGGAAACTGTTGCCAAATGTTTCCTGGTGAACCCACCATCCGTCGAAAAATCATCAAAATGCACCTCCCTTGAGAGGCGGGACCTTCGTGAAGTCCTCTCGTCCGAGGTACCACACCATCCTTTTCCCATCCTCCTTCCGGGCATGGATCCAATAGCCTGAAGGTAGGGATGCGAAAAATTTGGAGCGATACAAAGTAGGCCACCCTTGATAAAAATAATCTAGGAGGTGAGAATTATTCTGTAAATTTTTAAAACTGCAATATATTCATTTGAGTGTTTTTATTAATCTCAACTAGCATCCAGTGAACGAATTGATCATGTGGAATACTGTTGGAGCTGGGGCCCACTCTAAACAATACTCCTCCCCCTTTTACCTTAATTTTTGTAGTTAATTTATTTATAGTTTTTTTAGATTATTTAATTCATGTAGTTTCCCCTGTTTTCTATAATTTTCCAGCAAGTGCGTATTTTAATTTTCATAGGTTTATTTTCAGTCATGTTTATTTTTAATTCATTTTTTATTTTTTTATACTTAATTCTATTGAGTTTGGATGAATTGAAAATACACAAATAACACCCCCACAAAACCAATAGGCACATAGGGACTCATTCCTCGCACTACAGGAAAATACTATGCATGATACTCATAATTCTACGAGCTATCCCAAGTTGACAAATTAAACGAAGGCAATTAATTGAACTATAGAAAATTAACCAATGTTTTGCCCAATATTTTGGCACTATTGTCAGGGAGTGTCACAACTATAGTGTATGATCCATAGGTTAGTTAAGTTTGAAAATTAAATTTATATTTCCTTGTCTGTAGGTCAATTACCTATGAAGCATGATTCCACCAAGAGCCTAAAAAAATCCAACGAATCATTTATTGAAAATATAGAAAAACACCTCAAGCTTAGAATATTTTGAAAATATTTATTCAAGAGAAAATCCCATCCATTTGAGTATTCTTATCATGAAAATTTATTATACAAAATATTTTAGTGACCAACATGGGGAAAATTCAACAATTATTCCAAAAGTATTCCAGCAAAGAGAAAAAACTGCCAATATGAGGAATAGCCTCCATAATTAAAACAAAAATAGGAACATTGTTTAACGTTGTGAAGAGTGAAATTTTATCTCTTTCTTTACAGTCAGACACATTCCAGAAGAAAAAGCAAGAATCTAAAGCAATGTTTGTATTTTTTGTTCGAGGTGTAAATAAAACCATGAAAAAAATAAATATCCAAAGAATACAATAGAATTCTATGGAAACTGTCACCTGGATCATCAGACCAGGTTGTGTCCATAAATTATAAAATAAAATCCAGAATAAGTAGAAACTTACTTCGTGGATATACCTCCATAGACACAACTATCAAAAAATCCTAGTTTACCAGTTTCACCTTCTACCAGGCCAAAACAGTTGATGGCTCAACTAGAGCTGAATCCCAGCAAAAACTATTTAAATTCACTAGCCGATCAGGGAGTTATGGGAGTAAACCCAATATGCCATAATAGTGTAGAAATAAATCGTGATGTTGAAAAATCAAATAATGAAGGACTTCCATCGTATCCTGAAAAGTTATGGAAAACCAGATAAATGACACCACCTAAGTTTGATATCATTCCTCTAACTATTAGGTATGTGCTTATTTACATTGAATCCATTTAGGAGGTATGCCTCAAGAAACCAAAATAGATGGTAAAAACTGTAAATTTAACATTTTCCAACACTTTGGTAAAATTTAACACTGACATTAGATGTAGAATAGGAAAAATGATAGTTAATGAAAAAACTGTAAAAACAATAGTCATCCACCTGCCTGCACAATATGCTAATGAGTTGGAGGAATATGGTTTTGAGATCATCCAGGAAGATTCTCTTCCCATGCTGCAATGTATCATAGAACTGAATAAAGAAGGGGATGGGACAAATGAAGTCTTAATTGTATCAAATTTTAGACACAAATTAAGATCTTATCACAAGCCCCAAATTCTAGAGGCTTGCTTGATTGTAAGCATGGGGGATACACCACCTTCAATGTTATCACCCACAGCATGATGAATGCTATTACAGTGTTCAATTAAAAATAATAATAATTAATTAGAGTTTTATTTAACACCATTAGTTTAGAATTTTGTTTTTATTTTGTTATGTTTTGCAAACAACAAGAGGCTTAGTGCAGATTGTAGGCATCCAAGGCAATCTGACCTACCAGCATGTGTCGATCCATTCTATTTTCTTTAAAAAAAAAAGGAGCGTAGTCCCTGGGATTTCCTAGGTGGTCACCCATCCTAGTTCTACTCCATGCCATAATGCTTAACTTTAGATTTTTTATGGGATATACTACCAAGCACTCAATAAAACACATTTGTTGCATATATTTTAGCACCACAGGAAGATGTGCAACACTCAGCCATGGCAACACCAGTTGTGGTAGACAAAATATGAGCTCAGATGGTTCAAAAAACTCAATTGAGCAGCACATCTCCGCTCATAAAAAAAAAGTTGGCTATGAAGATTTCACAAAGAGAGGGATTTTTACGGGAAGCCCGTAACAACACACAATGAAACAATATGAGTAATAGTTAATGGGCTCCATTTACAACCTTGTCATGCATCTCAAATTCATGAGATTGAATCAAATGCAAGCATGGGGGAGACTCCATCTTTTTAAATCCATACCAACCTATTTTAATTAACATAGATTTTCTTTTATTTGTGCTTTTATTTTGTAGGTATCGCACTTTGAATGCAATCTATAGGTAACCTAGGAAACCTAGGCCTATCAGGCATAGACTCCATGAGCTTGCATTTTACTGCTTTAAAGTTTTATTTTGCAGGAACGATGCCCTAAGTGTAGCTATTAAGCAACCTAGGAAACCTAGGCCTAACAAGAACATGATCCATGAACCTGAGCATTTCCAACTTTCTAGGAGTAGGAGTAGCTCATTCCCACTCAAAGGGGGAATACTACACCTGAATCTGTACAAGAAGTGTTTGGATTGGTCATTATGGACAATAAAACACCAAAATGCTAGTTCAGTTAGTGGATGTTGATTTTGTCCCTGTTTTTCAAACTAGAACGTTGAAGGCTTGATAAACCTTAAGCGTATATTAGTGGGTATATCAAGCAAACATTGAAATAAGAAATAAGCACATGTTTTATATTTTCTAATGAAAAGATACTTGATTCCTGGTTTTTAGAGAAAATGGTGCTTGATTCCCATTTTACGAAAGAAGGTACCTGATTCCTATATTTCGAGAAAGCGGTGCTTTATTCCCATTTGCAGCGGTACAAGGTGCTTGATTCCTAGAATGTCAAGGATATGGTGTCTACATCCCATTTTCTGGTAGATCGACGCCTGATTCTTTGTTTTCCAAGGAGATGGTGCCTGAATTCCATTTTTTGGAAAAGCGACACCTAATCTCCTGAACATGAAAAAAATGTTTGAGTTTGTATAAAGTTTACTTTAAAAGAATAGCGCTTGATTTTTAATATAATGCACTTTCTTTCCATGCTAAGCATAACGCCTTATTGTCAATATAAGGCGCCTGCTTTCCATGTTAAGCATAGTACCCGATTGCAAGAAAAAGGTTTCTGGATCTTGTTTTAGCAAGCACATGCATCCCATGAACCAAAAGAAGGCGTTTGATTCCCACATAAAAGATACCTCCTTTTTGGATTCTTATGCCACGTGTGAATAATCTTCATCATTCAAGAAATGGCCCGTGCCACATCAATTGACCGCTCATATGCACAAAGTCAAATCTATCACGGATGAAATTATATTAATTTTGTTCGTTAAAGATATTGTGCACATTCCAAAAATGAATAAAAGTTGTTAGAAAAAAACTTCTGACGAGGGGATGTTTGTCATCCTGCGAAGACATATTTTTTTAATATTTTCTTGAATTTTTTCAGGAAACCTCAAATAAATAAATTGCAGCAACCGGGAACCAAACATATGGAGGAAATATTTTGTCACATAGGAAATAAACATGTTGTTATTTGTTCTGGTACACATGGTCATCATAAGACAACCAATACAAGTGCACCACGAGCGTCTACATATAGTACACGTAGGAAACATAATATAGGTATGTACTTAATTTTATTTTTGTATATATATAATTTTCATAGAAATATATTTTTATAAAATAGTTTCAGCACAATCCCCATTAATTTGTCCATCCAACCATTTAGCCCCATTTGGTATTTTTTTTCCACATGCAAATATTCTGTTGGGAGAGCACTCATGGTCATCATCCACTTAAAAATACGGCACACACTTTACAAAATAACAGATTTTCTAGATTTAAAAAAATCATTAAGTGGAAAAAATAAAGAGATTTACCATGGGGAAATCCACAAACCATTTGCTGAAAAATAATGAGCTGCCACATCAAAAAAGAGGAGAAATAAAAATAGATCCTATTGGAAAACCGTTGCTAAAAATGAAAATTATAAGCATCGGGTATTACAAGGGCATGTCACTCTTTAATCATAGGGGGTGTCACGAGGACGTGCCACTCTTTTAAGCATGGGGGATGATGAGCACAAAAAATGATCATATTTTTACATGGATTTCTAACATATTATATGACATTATTATTATAGAATATATGTTTTATGAATGTTTTATATATTTAATAGTAAATTGTGTATATTATCTAATATTTGTTTTTAAGTGAATTGTGTGTAGATTTAGTGGTTTTTACGGTATTTTAGCATGTTTACGTCAAGGTCCCACTTGGACCTGACACCTTCAATTTCATGAAGAAAACACATTCGTAGTACACCTATGAGAAGTTCTAAGTCAGGTGTCGGATTCTCTTTGAATTGCTCAACTTCCATTTGGCGCTTAACTAATGGAAGCCTCCCTACCATTAGGCGCCTGCTTCCTATTATGGCACATGCTTCTCATTATGGCATCTGCTTTCTGTTATTGTGTCTACTTCCCGTTAGGTGCCTACTTATCGTTATGGTTCTTGCTTCTCATTGACACAAAATTATAGCCCAACTCCCATTGATGTAAAATTATAGTGCGACCCCTGTTGTTGGTAGAACAAAATAAATATTTCAACAATAGATGCAGATGATATTTTAGCAAATATGCAGACGAAGGACAATATCAAAGACCATGTGTTATCTATTTTTTAGCAATACGTAAACAAAAATGTAAATAGATAAAGCATAATATTAAAAGTATTTTGTTCTGATAAAAATAGAATATGTTAAATCAATCTAAAATTAAATATTTTACTTTATCTCCATTATTCATGTGTATTGTTGTAACCAAAAAATAAGGAATTGATTCTCTCTCAAATGTAATAGGGTACGGTTGCATATATTATAAATATGTAGGCCACCCCTGATAAAAATAATTTAGGAGGTGAGAATTATTCTGTAAATTTTTGAAACTACAATATATTCATTTGAGTGTTTTTATTAATCTCAACTAGCATTCGGTGAATGAATTGAAAGGGTTGAATATTACTAGAGCTTAGGCTCACTCTAAATAGTACTCCTCCCTCTTTTACCTTGCTTTCTGTAGTTAATTTATTTACTATTTTTTTAGATTATTTAATTCTTACAGTTTCCCTTATTTTCTGTAATTTTCCAGCAAATGCGTGTTTTAATTTTCATAGGTTTATTTTTAGTCTTGTTTATTTTTAATTCATTATTTATTTTTTACACTTAATTATATTGAGTTTGGATGAATTGAAAATACACAAATAACAGCCCCACCAAACCAATAGGTACAAAGGGACTCATTCCTTGCACTATAGGTATATACTGTGCATGATACTCACAAGTTTATGAGCTACCCCAGGTTAACAAATTAAATGGAGGCAATTAATTGAACTATAGAAAATTAACCAATGTTTTGCTTAATAAAAACTATTTGTACATCAACATGGTTTCCATTGATTTAACCGCACCGCTCCACAATCCTCGCGACCCTTCAAAACCTTTGCACCTCAACCATAAGGCCATCAATTTTGATCACAACGTATCACCACCATTTATGGAAGAGTTCTTCCCTTGTGAGGAAATTCTACAACCATTTCACCTATCTCAAGGACGATCCGAGGATGTTTTCCAATTTGAGGTCAAGCCGAATGTGATTGATTCTCCAAACCCAATTGATGACATACATTTGATCCTTAACCTCACCATCTTGAGTAGGGATCTCACATGTCAATAAAAGAAACCATTAATGTTTACATTGGAAATGATATTGAGACTCCCAAAAATATAAAATTAGGACATAGTTTATCCCTAGAAGAGTGAGCTATTTACACATCTCTATTGATATAGAAGAAGGAAACTTTTACTTGGTCGTACAAAGACATGTCAGGTCTTGATATAAAATTAATCATGCACAACCTTAGGCTGGATCCAAACATAAAACTCGTCAAGAAAAAACTTTTTGAAATTCATCCAACAATCACCTTAATGGTAAAATATGAATTGCAAATATTTTTGGATGCAAAATTCATCCAACCTATCAATTATCCTCTATGGATGTCCAATATAGTGCCCATAGGAAAAACCTGATGGAAGGATTTGCATATGTATAGACTTCCAAGATCTTAACAAAGTGACTCCCAAGGATGAATTCCCCCTTCCTAGTATTGATGCACTAGTTGACGCCACCACATGTCATAAGATGTTTTCCATAATGGATGGTTTTTCAAGATATAATCAAATTCATGTCAAACCTAAGGATCAACCAAAAACAACCTTTACCACCCCTTGGGGAACTTTTTGCTACAAGGTAATTCCATTTGGCCTTAAAAACACTGGTGCTACATATCATCTGGCCATGATATACATATTTCATGACTACATGCATAAAATCCTCAAGTATTACATAGATTATTTACTAGCCAAATATCTATTGCATCACAAGCATGCTTATGTTTGGAGGAAGGTCTTCGATCGCCTCATTGAGCACAATATCAAGCTTAATCTCAAAAAGTGTCTTTGGAGTTACATCTGGAAAACTTTTGGGCTTTAAAGTCTCCAAGTGAGGGATAAAAATTGATCCTACCAAGGTCAAACCAGTACTAGAAATGCTTCCCCCTAAAAAATTATAGCCCAACTCCCATTGATGTAAAATTACAGTGCGACCCCTGTTGTCGGTAGAACAGAACAAATATTTCAACAATAGATGCAGATGATATTTTTGCAAATATGTAGATGAAGGAAAATATCAAAGACTATTTGTTATCTATTTTTTAGCAATACGTAAACAAAAATGTAAATAGATAAAGCATAATATTAAAAGTATTTTGTTCTGATAAAAATAGAATATGTTAAATCAATCTAAAATTAACTATTTTACTTTATCTCCATTATTCATGCGTATTGTTGTAACCAAAAATTAGGAATTGATTCACTCTCAAATGTAATAGGGTATGGTTGCATATCTTATAAATATGTAGGCCACCCCTGATAAAAATAATCTAGGAGGTGAGAATTATTCTGTAAATTTTTTAAACTACAATATATTCGAGTGTTTTTATTAATCTCAACTAGTATCTGGTGAATGAATTGATCGAGCGAAAGATTACTGGAGCTTAGGCCCACTCTAAACAGTACTCCTACCTCTTTTACCTTGATTTTTGTAGTTAATTTGTTTACTTTTTTTTTATATTATTTTAATTCTTACAGTTTCCTCTATTTTCTGTAATTTTCCAAAAAATGCGTGTTTTAATTTTCATAGGTTTACTTTTAGTCGTGTTTATTTTTAATTCATTATTTATTTTTTTGTATTGAATCATATTGAGTTTGGATGAATTGAAAATACACAAATAACACCCCCACCAAACCAATAGGTACAGAGGAACTCATTCCTCGCACTACAGGTATATACTATGCATGATACTCTCAATTTTATGAGCTACTCCGGGTTAACAAATTAAATGGAGGCAATTAATTGAACTGTATAAAATTAACCAATATTTTGCTCAACAAAAAATATTCTTCCATCAACATGGTTTCCATTGATTTAATTGCACCACTCCACAATCCTAGCGACCCTTCAAAACCTTTGCACCTCAACCACAAGGCCATCGATTTTGATCGCAATGTATCACCACCATTGATGGAAGAGTTCTTCCCTTGTGAGGAAATTCTACAACCATTTCACTTATCTCAAGGGTCATCCAAGGATGTTTGCCAATTTGAGGGCAAGCCGAATGTGATTGATTCTCCAAACCCAACTGGTGACATCCATTTTATCCCTATACCTCACCATCTTTAGTAGGGATCTCACATGTCAATAAAAGAAACCATTAATGTTTACATTGGAAATGATATTGAGACTCCCAAAAATATAAAATTAGGACA
Organism: Wollemia nobilis; assembly: GCA_028583015.1. Classification (NCBI taxonomy): domain Eukaryota; kingdom Viridiplantae; phylum Streptophyta; class Pinopsida; order Araucariales; family Araucariaceae; genus Wollemia; species Wollemia nobilis. The sequence continues at coordinate 6,671,144 of JAQPPZ010017198.1, forward strand.
CAGTTTATCCCTAGAAGAGTGAGCTATTTACACATCTCTATTGACATAGAAGAAGGAAACTTTTACTTGGTCATACAAAGACATGTCAGGTCTTGATATAAAATTAATCATGCACAACCTTAGGCTGGATCCAAACATAAAACTCGTCAAGAAAAAACTTTGTGAAATTCATCCAACAATCACCTTAATGGTAAAAGATGAATTGCAAATATTTTTGGATTTAAAATTCATCCAGCCTATAAATTATCCTCTATGGATGTCCAATATAGTGCCCATAGGAAAAACATGATGGGAGGATTTGCATATGTATAGACTTTCAAGATCTTAACAAAGTGACTCCCAAGGATGAATTCCCCCTTCCTAGTATTGATGTACTAGTTGACGACACCACAGGTCATAAGATATTTTCCATAATCAAATTCATGTCAAACCTAAGGATCAACCAAAAACAACCTTTACCACCCCTTGGGGAAATGTTTGCTACAAGGTAATGCCATTTGGTATTAAAAACACTGGTGCTACATATCATCTGACCATGACATACATATTTCATGACTACATGCATAAAATCCTCAAGTATTACATAGATGATTTACTAGCCAAATATCTATTGCATCACAAGCATGCTTATGTTTGGAGGAAGGTCTTCGATCGCCTCATTGAGCATAATATCAAGATTAATCTCAAAAAGTGTCTTTGGAGTTACATATGGAAAAAATTTGGGCTTTACAGTCTCCAAGTGAGGAATCAAAATTGATCCTACCAAGTTCAAAGCAATACTAGAAATTCTTCCCCCTACCAACCTTAAGTAGCTTCGTAGCTTACAAGTAAAGGTACCATCTCTCGATGCTTCAAAGCACAACTTTTAGATAAATATTGACCCATGAATTGACTACTACAAAATGGGGTACCATTCCATTGGTACGAGGAGTGCGAAAAGTCCTTTGTTGAGATAAAGTACTACCTAGCATCACCACCAGTTTTAGCCCCACCCTAACCAGGTGTGTCATTCATGTTATACATTTCAGCCATTGACTTTGCCTTAGGGACCATGTTGGCCCAAAAGAATGAGGTAAATAAGGAACAAGCTATATATTACATTAGTTGCACCTTGGTGAGCTACGAGCTTAAATATGGATATGTTGAGAAGCTTTGCCTAGTAGTGGTATTTACCACCAAGAAGCTTAGATATTATATGTTGAATCATACAACGTATGTCATTTCCAAATAGAATCCTTTGTGGTACATGATGAGTCACACATACCATTATAGCCATATCGCAAAATGGATTATGTTTCTAACTATATTTGACCTTGATTTCACAAGTCAAAAATCTATGAAAGGTCAAGTTATTGCAGATTAGCTAGTAGAGGCTTCTCTCCAAGATTATAAGCTTATCACTATCGAGCTACCTAATGATGCAGTCTTTGCATTATCCAACCTGCCAAAATCTGAAGAACCTAAAAACAAAGCTAACATGACTGTTCTTTTATGGTTCTAAATGCGAGCAAGAGAGTGGTGCATGAGTCATGTTCTTCACACCGTAAGGGGTTCCTATACCCTTGTCATTTAAAATTGACTTCCCATGCACCAATAACAACACTCAATACAAGGCTTTCCTTTTGGATCTCCAAATAGCTATTGCCATGAAGATCAAGAAGCTTAATATCTTTGGTGACTCCTTGCTCATAGTCAACCAAGTAAAGGAAATTTATTAATGTTGATGTCCAATATTGAAATCATACAAGGATCTTGTGGATAAGCTATTGGCTAAATTGGAATGGTACAACATCGATGCACTCCCTTAGTCATATAATAATTTTGTAGATACAATGACCTCTTTGGGGTCATTAATTCCATAGAACCCCTTTGAGGATATTACAACCATCAAGTAAAAATATTCTTGCAATCAATAATTTTACGTGAGGCTTCAAATGATGAAGAAGTTGTCCACATGATCCAAATTGAACCAAACCAAGATTGGTTATCTTAGGTACATGACTTTCTAAAACAAGCATCCTAGGGATCCTTAATCCCATAGGGTCCTTCTGATAATAGCATGACCATTAATATTAAGGTTATCTCTCAATATGCATTCATGCATGATGAATCACAATGGTAACAAGCTATTCATTTAGTCGAGATCCAAGCTTATCAAGATTCACTCACTTAATTAAAGTATTTTTTGAAACTTGGTAGTATCCCCTCAGGATTATCATATGCTGCAAAATGAACATTCAAGCAAAAATTAACCAAATATTTCTTATTAGGAGACATCCTTTACCATCAGAGCTACGATGGTCTTCTCCTTCATTGTCTAGATCCCCAAGAATATTCTTGGACAATCTCACAATCTCATGATGGTACTTACAGGGACCATTTCAGCGGCATGGACATCTCCAAGCATATCCTTTGAATGGGTTATTATTGGCCCACAATGGAAAAATATTGTTGCTCTTATGTTAGGAACTGCATCAAATACCAGCATCATGCTAATATTTTGCACTTACCTTATCAATCCTTAGAACCGATTCAATTAGTTTGGCCCTTTTTGTAGTGGGGTTTTGATTTAAATGGGAAAATATCACCCCCATCATTAGGCCATCACACATTTATCATAACGACCACAAAATACTTCACTAAATGGGTGGAAGCTATCCCTATTACCACTACGATTGGAGCTCGTATTGCAGAGTTCATACTCCATAATATCATATATCATTTTGGTATTCCATCCAAAATCATTTTGGATAATGGGACATCATTCAAAAAAAATATGTGCATGCTTTAACTTCAAAATACAACATTTAGCAAAGTTTTTCTACACCCTATTATCCATAAGCAAACAAATAAGCAGAGGCATCCAATAAAATTATAGTTACCATTCTTAATAAAATCATCAAAGAAAATTAGAAATATTGACATCTTCAATTACCTCTAGCATTATGGGCTTATTGCACTAGCATTCAAACATCCATTGGGGCAACTTCATTTTCACTAGTCTATGGCATTAAGGTCATTATGCACTTAGAGTTGAAAATCCCTTCATTGTGCATCTCATTACAAGAGTTCATCGATAATGACACTATAACATAGTAGTGGAGTATTCCTAGTGGGGAGGTGTTCTCCAGAGGTAATAATGATACCTAGGTTGAATCTACCAAATCGAATAGTCTTCTAACTTCCCGAATGACCCTTGTATGATCTATCAATTGCTTGTACGGACCTCAAATACATACACTGTACGATATCAAATCGTACAATGACCAATATGGTACAATATTACACTTAGAAAAACTGACAGATGCTATTTTGGAGGTTGTTATACATAGTTTTGTAATCGTTCATGTCGACTTACCAAAACTGCCAAATCGGGTAAGTTCTTGTCAATCACCTATTTTACCAAATTGGGTAATAACTCTTTGTACGATGTAAAATGTGTGATATGTATGATCCAAAGGTACATAATGATGTTAATTAATATACTCTTCTGCTCCAATCTCTCTCTGGGATGTTTTTTAAAGGTTTAACAACCTAAACAAGATAGTTTTATTCACAAGCAAAACATCCAATCTGGACTAGTGAGAGATTCCATCCAAACAATTACACCCAAAAATCATATAGTATGCTTTAGTACATCCTTTCCCACATCCTCATACTCCTACATCATTCTCCTTGATTCCACCAGTAATAATCTGCTCATAATCTGTAACAAAGCCTACAACTAACATATAACAGTAAGGAAGAAACTCAATTACACAATAATCATCCACAATGCATCAACCATACACAATAGGATCATACACTATCATCCACAACATCTGTTATTCTTATTAATAGTTATCAACTTAGTTACAATGTGGAGAAATCTCTCATAGTAATTACAATAACTCATAAATATGTTTATCTCTCTACTCTAGCAATTAATAACCAGTAAACTAGTAGCCAGACCCACAAATTCAAAAATGGGGCCTTATATAATATTTCCCAGGCCATTCCAAAGCAGTTCCTAAGATAATCCATTATTCACAATTGCCCATCTACAACTGAATACATTATTTTGACAATTTCCTAAGTTTATACCATAGGTTAGCAAATCCATGTGACATTTCATCCTAAAATTACATTTCTTTTGCATTTGAGTGAATTTTGGTGTGCCTTGTATGATTTTCCACTGATCTGTATGGTTTACCACTTCAATTTTATGATCCCCTATATGATTTAATCCCACTATACGATTTCCTAAAACTTGAGCAAATCATCCCAAAACTATCAAAATTTAGCAAATCACCTTTTCTTCTTCTGGGAGGTGGATTTGTTGCCTACAGACACCACGCGACAAGCTCATCTTGACCAATTGACCCTTCATTATTAATAATGAGTTAATGCTCTTGACCATCTTCATGTTTATCAGGATCACCTTAAATGAGCTTACAATATGAACATCCACCTAAAGGAGTTCAAAGTTAGAGACCTTGTGCTCAAATAAAATCAACAAAAATCCAACTTACCACTACACTTGCATGACAAATTCATGGTAAACTAGTTAGGCCCCTTTATCATCACGTAGAAGACAGGGCCTGAGATTTACCATCATGCCTCTCTTGATATTGTTGAGGAACCTGAACCACTCAACATTTTTCATTTGTGGGTATTTCATGCATGACACATAATGCATCAAAAAATTAAAAAAAAAAAAAGAAAATAATCAAAATTACAAAAACAACAAAAATTATCAAAAATTTCAAACAAATCAAAAAATATAAAAACCACGTAAATAATACAAAACATAGAAATACAAAAACAATTACATTACATCATTATGTATTTCATTACATTCATTGATTAATTGCATTAGGTATATTCATTCATTACACTTGTACTAGGACAAGTTATGTTTGCATGACACCATGTTTGTATGCCAATAATGGACCTTAAATAAACCTCATCCATCATCAGCATTTGCAGTTTTTCTTATGAGCTTTTTCTTATTAATAGGTCCCCATAAGATAGGTTAGATACTAGATAAATATTAGCAATGATGTTTATATGGCTACTAGCTATTTTATGCACACCTTTTATTTTACAAAAATCTTGTAGAGAAAACCCTCACATCCCACATATCATTACCATCCACATTCCCCTTTGTGAGTAACTATGTTTTTCAACACAATTAATAAGTTTCTATAGGGTGTTCACTAGGGTTTTTAGTCATTCAACCTTCCATACTTATATTTTCAAATTTCGTAGAAATCTATCTTGGCTCTTATAAAGTAAGCTCTTGCTTTGATAGTACCTAGCATATGTCAAAATCCCAATACAATTTCACACATTTAAGTCCAATTTTTAAACAAGGAAGGATGACACTACAATGTAGGCCTTGCCACCTTGAGTGAAAGGTTTTCCTTGCTCATCCTATCATGCACATGGTCTAGGATGTTGAGAATTTATAAAATAACAAGCTCCTCCCTACCCAAGCAATCCATTTATCTTACACAAAACGAGCAAATTTCCTAAAAAAACAAAAATAAATAGTGATTTTCATCACTAATAAAATCCCTTGCTCTTAAAGAGTGATTTTTATTACTAAAATGAGCAAGTATCCCAAACAATAAAAATAAAATAAGGGGGTAATGAGCTTGAATCTTTGAAATCCTTAGTTATTCATAAGCCATGGGACAATCTCTAGTACAACAATGAGTTGGATGAAATCCACCTGATAATGGAGTAGCCTTAAGCATGGTAATATGTTTGTCACATTAGCGACCTTATTTTGTACAAACCAATGTCATATTATGGATGAGCTAGCTTTTGGCAACTTGTATTGCCTAGTAGTCTAGTCCAACTACATCCAAAATTAGGATAATATGACCATAGGGTGATCCTCATTATAGTAATGGGTTGCATGAAACCCACCTAGCAATGAGGTAGTCTTATGCATCATCTAATACATTCACTTTGCACACACAGGAATATTGCATATCTAGGTATTTATAACATATTTATACCTTTCAAAGTCCTTTGTAGCCAGTATATGACTTTTGACCAATCAACTAGGGTGTTTGAGTCCCATGGAAAACCTTAAAATTTTCCTCATAGAACTTAACTATATCATCATCATTAGTAGTTTTATTTATGAGATTTTTATTATTAAGAGGTCCTCATAAGATAGGTTAGATACCAGATAAATATCAGCAATGATGTTTATACAACCACTGGCTATTTTTTGCACACCTTTTAGTTTACAAAAGATTATAGGGAAAACCCCCACACCTCACATATCTCATATCACACATTCACATCTAAATGTGTAACTTTTGTGATAAGGTTAACATTTTAAACTCATGATTTTTATACATTCAGTGGTATCTAACATTAGTTTGTCAAACACGATTATAATTCATTCATTATGTTTTAATAAATTAAAACATACATATACAATTTGCATTATAACATCCATATAAAATTTAACGCATTTCATACACATCATATTTGTTATAACAATAAAATGAATTCACATTTCATAATCAAATTAACAAATATAAAACATGCATCTAACATTAGATATCGCATCCATACATCAACTTATTTAGGCATACCTCTATACATATATGCTATAATGTCTACTTATAAATCTATAATCTAAGTATATATCCATGAGTGCATTCATACATCAAATAAAATAAACCATAATTCAATAAACACGTGATGAGCCATAAATAAGAGATATATCATATATATGTGGTAGTTTTTTGATACATCATGGTACAAAAAATTAATCGTAGGCTACAATCATGTAGGTCCTCAGACCTTACACTTAAAAAATAAACCACTACATAGCTCTAAGTCATGCAAGGCCTACACCGCCAGAGTTTTCTCCACCCTCAACCTCATCTCTATGATGTTTTCCTAATTTTCTATCCACTGATCTCTTTGGTCTAGCTCCTGACCTATGATTGTGCCTCACTGATGGCTATCCTAACTCATTGTAGTGATTGCACTGGAATCCTCCTATTGAAGAGTGTGCTAGTAGATAATCATCAAGTAGCCCCACCTAAAACTTCAATTCCATGATATAAACTTCATAAAATTGGTGTTAAGCATCATATTCATTCAGTAAGGTCTACAGTCTAGCTACCTTAGCCTATAATCCTACCACATCCCTTGTAGCTACCCACTTCCACATATCCCTAACCTACAATCAAGACTACCAATTTATCCTACAAATATTCCTGCTCTGCTATCTTGCCATTACCTATGCATATAGAGCATCACACTTTGCTATTTGGGAAGTCATCTCTGTTCGTAGAGTATCCTACTCTGCTATCACCCTATCCCTATCAACTATCATCTTTTCCACTGTCGCCTGGGAGCTATCTAGCTATGCAGTTAGAATAGACTTCTCATTAATGAAGCCCCTCCCTCTTTATTGCTCTTGGGCCAAATAGCTCTGTAATACTACTATATTCCTATCCCACTTTGCTAGATACCCTTTTAGAGTCTGCACCTATGCCCTAAACTGAGCATCCTCATCCTCTGGATCCTCCTCATTGCCACCCTCATCTTGTGTCTTATACACCCCCTCTATAGGTTGGACCCACTCTCCCTCTATTTGATGATGCACTCATTTCCCTCCCTCACCCACCTCATCTACTGATCCCTCACCTACCTTAGCCCTAGCTGGCATGCCCATAGGACCACCTCCCTACCATAGCCGAGTAACCCACCATATGTTATAATTTGTTGTCATACCTGAGTCCTCTAAAACTAGAAATGCAAATGGGTCATCCTCCTCATCCCCTAGTGGCACAACTCATGGTCACTCTAACTGCACATTGTATCCTCGATGATGGTAAATAATAAGATCCTCAAGAACACCCTTGTAGATCTTAAACTGATGAGTAACATGAGAGTACTAGAATTACTCCCTCTTGGTACCATGCTACCCAATAATCCATCATCCATGTATCACATGCCCTAGTTGTGCTGCTACCTTTTACCATAGAGGACAATCCATATAAGGCCTCTAAATAACCTAACCTAGCCTATTACCTTATGGGACCCTACATAATGCACCAACCTACTTGCATGAGGTCAACTATGACCCACATCCTAGCCTTACCTTCATCAAGCTACATATCCAATATCAAGGTCCTCTATCTCTACTTTTTCTAACATTAAAAGTCCCTCTAGTTGCTCCACTCAAATGTGCTCCCATCCCCAAACCTGAAGAAGGAGGTTGTAGCCCAATATACGCTAATCCCAATGCTATATCCCATATATCTCATTGTATATATGAGCAATTAAGGTGCTTCCCCATGCCATGATCACTGGCTATCAAACATTGCACTCTATCAAGTCCTGGACTAAATCAAGGAGGTTCACCTCACTCTAGAAGATTCAAGTAGTAGGATGTTTGAGATAATGCACATTAATATTACATGCATTTTATTGAACACTTGTATCGTATACCATGACCCGATAAGTACACCACCACTATACATATGCTTCCTCACAACCTTAGCCTCTACGCTAAATATCCTCTGCAATACTCTACCATACTAAATAAGGGGAGTGGAGGTGATCAATCACCCCTCAATTGGAATACAATAAATCTGATACACATCCTCCAAGGTGAGTACCATATCACCATTCGAGATGTGGAAAGTGTTCATTCAACTATCACATTGATCAAATAAGGTAGTCAAATAGGCCTTATCTACCATCACTACCCCAGCTAAGTCACTTGCTTGAGGCAAATCACCTCAAGCCATATCCACTCGTCATTTGTAAGGATTCCTTGCACTAGCTAAAAAAGCATAGGAACTCTACGATGGACCTTCAACAATTGAATCCAAACAAGAAAATCAATAAATTAAAAAAATGCAAAAATTTCCAAAAAAATCAAACAAATCTGCATAATAATGCAGTCATCTCGGGTCAATACGATTTACAGGTGAGAGCATCCCACCTTGATATGGTCATTACCAAGGTCAAATTTTGACTTTTGGATTTGAAATGTGTTTGTACCACCCTAGGACGACCCTCAAATCTCCAAAGGAGAACCATATTTGCCCAAGATGTCCCCAAAATAGGAGCCAAAAAAATTCAAAATAGGCACAAAAATTTAAAACAAAAAAAGAGAAAATAAACAAAACCAAAAACAAGGAAACCTAAGTAACCTACACTACATTTCCTAATCTAAGGTGGGTTCATTACCTTAATTTTTCAAATGAGGTTCATTTTCCACATTAATTAATGAGGTTCATTTTAAAATTACGAAATAACAAGGAGATAAATTAAGTGCCTACCCTCCTCACTCTAGCTTCTCCACTCGTTGATGCCTCTGGATGATCCATTATGGTAGTGGGTTGGTTTTTCAATAGCAATCCACATCAAAAAAATTTATCCTCCTCATAACCTCTCCTTTTCTCCAACTGGCAGTGTTGCAAATGACATCAAAATTTTAGAAAATTTATTTTTATATTTTTCAAATTCTAAGACTATCCCTATATGAGGCGATCACATTTTGCTGTGATCGTCCTACCTTGAGATGACCCCACAATTTCCTAAATTCCACCGTCCTACCCTAGGATGGCCTCAAAATCATAATAAATGCAAGCATCCTACAAGCATCCTCAACATCAATTCGAGCATTCAACCGCACATAATGGTCCATCCTACTCAAAAAATTCAAAAATACTTAAAATATCTGATCAAAACTCTCAAGTGATCCTCGTACCTAGTGATTTACCATATAAACCTAGTAGTTGTAGTGACTAATTATCCACACAATTCGGTTGTATGGGTAGATTACCATAAGTCCACTTGAACCAAAAATAGCTTCAACATGAATCAAAATGGTATTATCTTAATTCCTTAAGAAAGTTATGCAGTTGTACTACTCCATAGGATAGAGATATACATTTCATTCTTTGATTTCACCTCAAGAGATCATAAAATATAGTGATTCACCTCTAGAACAAATTAAATTATTATCACCTTAATTACAAAAGAAATCCATGTAGTTGGATTGCTCCAAGGGATAGAGGTGTACAATTACCAATAATGGTTGAAATCACAATTGTAATGGGAATTTTTCCCCTTCCACATTTACAAAAGTCCTAACAAAACCCAAAACAAGTCATCTTGGTCAAGCAACTCATCACTTTCATCACTTTCCATCTCCTCTATTGACTCATCGCTTGAGAGGGTAGTCATACATCACAAAATTCATAATAAAAATCAATAATCAAACACAATCATGCAAATTGTGTTCGTCCAAGAATCATTGCCAAAGACAATTATACCCTTGCTTGGGGCAATTAACAATCAAAAATCTTAACCAAACAAACACTTGGTAGATCTAAAGTCTATAAGTCAGATAAGCCTATCTCATCAAAACAAAAGTTGTAGTCTTGACCTTGTATACCAATGACTCAAAGGTTTACCATACTCAAGTTTTTTTTAATTTGTTGGAAGCAATGATTCTATGACTTTTTCCATTTTCATGATTGGGGCATCTAACATTAATTATATCAATGAACTCCATCAACCCTTAATTTGATTTTAGGACATCTATTTTTTCTTTGCACTATGGTGTCACACAATTCATCCCAAAAATGGGCATATGTAGACACTTAAAACACATCATATTAGGAAGACTACCTATATGGACACCTTTTTAGGTCATATGACCCATCTTGAGCAGCCTCTAGGCTTAATAGTGATTTTCATCACTCAAACAAGGAGGATTTTATCTTTTACAACCAAGAACATCCCACCAAGGTATGGCCTCTAGAGGTCACCTCACCCCAAGATAGTCAGCAGTCACTGTCATCCCACCCCGAGATGATTGCACCCTGAAGTAATGGGACCCAAAATTTTGAGCAACGATTTGAGCAGTTACAATTGCCAACTTTGGAAAATGGTACAATGCTTATCAAGAAGTGGTCATGTTTCTTGATATTCAACTATTTCTTGGCTTCTCATGGAAGCTTTAGACTTCCATCGATAAGTAAATTTAAGAATGCCTTGCCCTCATTGAAAAGAGTCCAGTTTTAAAGTGTTGAATTGCTATCGAATTGGAGATCAAAGAGTCTTAAAAGTTTCAAGCAACGAAGTGCAGTCATCTTTCAACCATGGAGCTTCCAAGCATGACAATCAACCATTTCAAAGGTTGAATATCGAATTTGTACTCCTTGCACCATCCAATGCTCTTGCTTCATGTTAAATCCTACCATCAATTCATTCTTCACAAGTGCACCCTTGAACATCAATGATATAGATCAAACCTAGTGTCGCCTCAAATTGGTTTCAAGGAATTCATTTTTAAAAATTAGGGGTCATCTCACCCTGAGATGGATCGTAGGTGCAACCATCTCACCTCGAGATGACCAGTAGGTGAGACCATCTTGCATAGGGATGGCCTCCTGGAAGAGATATATTTTCCATGTTGTCTTGCTTTTATCAGTTTTACCAGTATTTCAATTACTATTCAGCATAGTTAGATTTTAATTTTTATGCATTTTCCTACCATATTTTAGCTTCTTTATTGCATTCTTTATCAAGGATATGGGCCTTATCTTGAAAGGCTCTTCATATGCTATTAATACCTTTTAAGTTTTCTTGTGTGCAAATTATAGGTCTTTGCAAGGAGCTAAAAAACATAAAGATTCATTCATCACCATATTATATTGTGGAGGTTATAAGAAACCCTTCCCAAATCAGTTTGTGAGGATGGAAAAGAGATCCTACAAATACACCCAAAATGGCTAAATTGTATTTAATTGTATCAAGATTGGTAGTAATCCCTAAGAGATATTTTAATGTAATCTTCTTGGAAATAACAAAGCATTATTAATAAAGGCACACCATTCAATAATTTATTTATCTTGTTCTTTATTTGCATGGTTACATTTAGATTTGCTACATTTCAATCTTGCATTTCTTTTCTTAGATGTATGGTCTCTTTTACATACTTCATATTTTATGTCAAATCAATCACCAACATCTTCATAAACCTTTCATAGCCATCTCATTAGGGATCTTTATGATGATTAGTCCATTGATGCTTCCATGGATAATGTCATACAGACTGCTCATCATGGGAACACAAAAGAAAAGTTATGGTTTGATAATGGAACTCTCTCTTTTATTTCCAAAAGCATGTATTATTGACCAATGTATCACATGCTCAACTAGGAATGAAACATATAACACTTATTTGTATTCTCTACTTGGATCTACAAAAATACATAGAAAAGTAATTGTATGGTTTTGAACCTATGACAAAGAACAAATAACTCTTTACAACACATACACATAACTAGTCTACCATTATTTTTAAATGCATTTTCTATGTACCTTTTCCTTGGAAGAAGGCATTGTGATGTGCTTGAACAAATATTTCCAAAACACTAACATATTATATAAATTTAAATTTGAAATTTGCTTGACACTAAATCTTCTTCTATCCAATGTCATGGCTTCCCTATGAATTCTAAAGAGGATGAGCCTATTTTAAATTCAAATCTATACTTAAGGAGTCAAAAATACTTTGATGACAGTAAATAAAATTATAAAGTAGGCATAAATTATCCAAAGAAAAATTCAAAAGCTAATGAAGAATTGTAACAAAGGATTTCCTCTCTACCTCTTTTGCCAAATATGCTTATGTATCTCTAAGAAGTAATTATTCCCAAAAATTGAAGGAAATATTGGAGGTTCCAAATAAATTTTTTTCATAATCGAACAATGCTACTCCATACCTGCTTTGACACCATGTTAGGATTCACACCTATTTCCAAAATGAACATAAGCATTCCATCCACTAAAATCTTATACAAAAAATATAAAATGATGAAAATAAAATAAAGAAACATAGAAATAAATGAGTGTCCTTAGGTACCATAAATAATAATTGTATATATAAGGATCATAACACTCCAATTCAATGGATGGAGTAGTTAGGGTATTAATACCAATACCAAAATCCCAATTACATAAATAAGTTTAACCTAACCTAACATAACAAGAGGGCTTTAGGTTATTTACAAGTTATAAGATGGATCTAACTATAACAAGGTTAATCATGGACCATAGGGTCTATATAATAAAATAAATAAAATAAAATTATATCATGCTTTCATGTACATCTATACAAGATTTCATCATACAATGTCATCCTTGGGCATAAGTTAGATCATACATTCATCATTTTTTACATGTGGTATAAAGGTCTAGTTCAAGACTTGGACTTTTTGGGCTTATTAATGTTAACTTGTGCATATCTATGTTGTAACTAGGAAAATGGTTACAATAGGAGTTGTGAGATAATCTAATGATAGACACCTAGGAAGGGATAATAGATAAGCTAAACCAAATTTTGAATATTCAATATGAAACAAGGGATACAGTAGCCACCCTTGAGCAAAATGGGTAGTAATGATCATATGGACAAAGAGAAAGTTGAGGACCCTCTGGTTATCAAATTTCAAATGAATTCCTTGAAGCCACCTTTGGAGATAAGGTGTGTCATTTCATTAACCCAGGTAGTACAAGACCCGAATGGAAACATCTAGATCTGAATTGGCCTGGACATATCACCGAGGTGCTTAGGCAGTTACAAAAATTACTAAGGAGCTGCATAATCCCCAACTCTCTCAAATATGACTCCATGGTTTGGAACCTTGAAGATTCAGGGCATTTTACTGTTAAATCTGCCTACTACAGTCAAGAAGCTCCCAGTGATGGCCGTGACTTATCTAATCTGGTCTAGGTTCCCAAGATCATTCCCAAGGTCAAATTCTTCTGTTGGTTGGCCATCCAAAATAGAATCCTCACCACTGACAATTTGATAACCAGAGGGCTTCTCATCCCTAATTGGTGCATTCTGTGTAAAAATGCCTATGAGTCTACTACGCATGGTTTTCTGGAATGTAGATAATAAAATCCTCAAGAACACCCTTGTAGATCTTAAACTGATGAGTAACATGAGAGTACTGGAAGTACTCCCTCTTGGTACCATGCTACCCAATAATCCATCATCCATGTATCACATGCCCTAGTTGTGTTGCTACCTTTTACCATAGAGGACAATCCATATAAGGCTTCCAAATAACCTAACCTAGCCTTAGTACCTTATGGGACCCTACATAATGCACCAACCTACTTGCATGAGGTCAACTATGACCCACATCCTAGCCTTACCTTCATCTAGCTACATATCCAATATCAAGGTCCTCTATCTCTACTTTTTCTAACACTAAAAGTCCCTCTAGTTGCTCCACTCAAATGTGCTCCCATCCCCAAACCTGAAGAAGGAGGTTGTAGCCCAATCTATGCTAATCCCAATGCTAGATCCCATATATCTCATTGTATAGATGAGCAAGTAAGGTGCTCCCCCATGCCATGATCACTGGCTATCAAACATTGCACTCTATCAAGTCCTGGACTAAATCAAGGAGGTTCCATGGGAACCTCACTCTAGAAGATTCAGGTAGTAGGATGTTCGAGATAATACACATTAATATTATATGCCTTTTATTGAACACTTGTATCGTATACCATGACCCAATAAGTACACCACCACTATCCATATGCTTCCTCACAACCTTAGCCTCTATGCTAAATATCCTCTACAATACTCTACCATACTAAATAAGGGGAGTGGAGGTGATCAATCACCCCTCAATTGGAATACGAAAAAATCTGATACACATCCTCCAAGGTGAGTACCATATCACCAGTCGAGATGTGGAAAGTGTTCATTCAACTATCACATTGATCAACTAAGGTAGTCAAATAGGCCTGATCTACCATCACTACCCCAGCTAAGTCACTTGCTTGAGGCCAATCACCTCAACCCATATCCACTCATAATTTGTATGGATTCCTTGAACTAGCTAAAAAAGCATAGGAACTCTACGATGGGCCTTCAACAATTGAATCCAAACAAGCAAATCAATAAATAAAAAAAATGCAAAAATTTCTAAAAAAATCAAACAAATATGCATAATAATGCAGTCATCTCGGGTCAAGACGATTTACAGGTGAGATCATCCCACCTTGATATGGTCATTACCAAGGTCAAATTTTGACTTTTGGATTTGAAATGTGTCTGTCCCACCCTAGGACGACCCTCAAATCTCCAAAGGAGAACCATATTTGCCCAAGATGGCCCCAAAATAGGAGCCAAAAAAATTCAAAATAGGCACAAAAATTAAAAAAAAGAAAGAGAAAATAAACAAAACCAAAAACAAGGAAACCTAAGTAACCTACACTACATTTACTAATCTAAGGTGGGCTCATTACCTTAATTTTTCAAATGATATTCATTTTCCATATTAATTAATGAGGTTCATTTTAAAATTACGAAATAACAAGGAGATAAATTAAGTTCCTACCCTCCTCACTCTAGCTCCTCTGCTCGTTGATGCCTCTGGATGATCCATTATGGTAGTGGGTTGGTTTTTCAGTAGCAATCCACATCAAAAAAAATTATCCTCCTCATAACCTCTCCTTTTCTCCAACTGGCAGTGTTGCAAATGACATCAAAATTTTAGAAAATTTATTTTTATATTTTTCAAATTCTAAGACTACCCCTATGTGAGGCGATCACATTTTGCTGTGATCGTCCTACCTTGATATGACCCCATAATTTGCTGAATTCCACCGTCCTACCCCAGGATGGCCTCAAAATCATAATAAATGCAAGCATCCCACAAGCATCCTCAACATCAATTCGAGCATTCAACCACACATAATGGTCCATCCTACTCAAAAAATTCAAAAATACTTAAAATATCTGATCAAAACTCTCAAGTGATCCTCGTACCTAGTGATTTACCATATAAACCTAGCAGTTGTAGTGACTAATTATCCACACAATTCGGTTGGATGGGTAGATTAACATAAGTCCACTTGAACAAAAAATAGTTTCAACATGAATCAAAATGGTATTATCTTAATTCCTTAAGAAAGTTATGCAGTTGTACTACTCCATAGGATAGAGATATACATTTCATTCTTTGATTTCACCTCAAGAGATCATAAAATATAGTGATTCACCTATAGAACAAATTAAATTATTATCACCTTAATTACATAAGAAATCCATGTAGCTAGATTGCTCCAAGGGATAGTGATGTACAATTACCAATAATGGTTGAAATCACAATTGTAATGGGAATTTTTCCCCTTCCACATTTACAAAAGTCCTAAAAAAACCCAAAACAAGTCATCTTGGTCAAGCGACTCATCACTTTCATCACTTTCCATCTCCTCTATTGACTCATCGCTTGAGAGGGTAGTCATACATCACAAAATTCATAATAAAAATCAATAATCAAACACTCAATCATGCAAATTGTGTTCGTCCAAGAATCATTGCCAAAGACAATTATACCCTTGCTTGGGGCAATTAACAATCAAAAATCTTAACCAAACAAACACTTGGTAGATCTAAAGTCTATAAGTCAGATAAGCCTATCTCATCAAAACAAAAGTTGTAGTCTTGACCTTGTATACCAATGACTCAAAGGTTTACCATACTCAAGTTTTTTTAAATTTGTTGGAAGCAATGATTCTATGACTTTTTCCATTTTCATGATTGGGGCATCTAACATTAATTATATCAATGAACTCCATCAACCCTTAATTTGATTTTAGGACATCTATTTTTTCTTTGCACTATGTTGTCACACAATTCATCTCGAAAATGGGAATATGTAGACACTTAAAACACATCATATTAGGAAGACTACCTATATGGACACCTTTTTAGGTCATATGACCCATCTTGAGTAGCCTCTGGGCTTAATAGTGATTTTCATCACTCAAATAAGGAGGATTTTCTCTTTTACAACCAGGAACATCCCACCAAGGTATGGCCTCTAGAGGTCATCTCACCCCAAGATAGTCAGCAGCCACTGTCATTCCACCCTGAGATGATTTCACCCTGAAGCAATGGGACCCAAAATTTTGAGCAACGATTTGAGCAGTTACAATTGCCAACTTTGGAAAATGGTACAATGCTTATCAAGAAGTTTTTATGTTTCTTGATATTCAACTATTTCTTGGCTTCTCATGGAAGCTTTAGACTTCCATCGAGAAGTAAATTTAAGAATGCCTTGCCCTCATTGAAAAGAGTCCAGTTTTAAAGTGTTGAATTGCTATCGAATTGGAGATCAAAGAGTCTTAAAAGTTTCAAGCAACGAAGTGCAGTCATATTTCAACCATGGAGCTTCCAAGCATGACAATTAACCATTTCAAAGGTTGAAGATCGAATTTGCACTCCTTGCACCATCCAATGCTCTTGCTTCATGTTAAATCCTACCATCAATTCATTCTTCACAAGTGCACCCTTGAACATCAATCATACAGATCAAACCTAGTGTCGCCTCGCATTGGTTACAAGGAATTCATTTGTAATTTAGCGGTCATCTCACCCCGAGATGGATCGTAGGTGCAACCATCTCACCTCGAGACGACCAGTAGGTGAGACCATCCTGCATAGGGATGGCCTCTTGGAAGAGATATTTTTTCCATGTTTTCTTGCTTTTATCAGTTTTACCAATATTTCAATTACTATTCAGCATAGTTAGATTTTAATTTTTATGCATTTTCCTACCATATTTTAGCTTCTTTATTGCATTCTTTATCAAGGATATGGGCCTTATCTTGAAAGGCTCTTCATATGCTATTAATACCTTTTAAGTTTTCTTGTGTGCAAATTATAGGTCTTTGCAAGGAGCTAAACAACATAAAGATTCATTCATCACCATATTATATTATGGAGGTTATAAGAAACCCTTCCCAAATCAGTTTGTGAGGATGGAAAAGAGATCCTACAAATACACCCAAAATGGCTAAATTGTATTTCATTGTATCAAGATTGGTAGTAATCCCTAAGAGAGATTTTAATGTAATCTTCTTGGAAATAACAAAGCATTATTAATAAAGGGACACCATTCTATAATTTATTTATCTTGTTCTTTATTTGCATGGTTACATTTAGATTTGCTACATTTCAATCTTGCATTTCTTTTCTTAGATGTATGGTCTCTTTTACATACTTCATATTTTATGTCAAATCAATCACCAACATCTTCATAAACCTTTCATAGCCATCTCATTAGGGATCCTTATGATGATTAGTCCATTGATGCTTCCATGGATAATGTCATACAGACTGCTCATCATGGGAACACAAAAGAAAAGTTATGGTTTGATAATGGAACTCTCTCTTTTATGTCCAAAAGCATGTATTATTGACCAATGTATCACATGCTCAACTAGGAATGAAACAAATAACACTTATTTGTATTCTCTACTTGGATCTACAAAAATACATAGAAAAGTAATTGTATGGTTTTGAACCTATGACAAAGAACAAATAACTCTTTACAACACATACACATAACTAGTCTACCATTATTTTTAAATGCATTTTCTATGTACCTTTTCCTTGGAAGAAGGCATTGTGATGTGCTTGAACAAATATTTCCAAAACACTAACATATTATATAAATTTAAATTTGAAATTTGCTTGACACTAAATCTTCTTCTATCCAATGTCATGGCTTCCCTATGAAGTCTAAAGAGGATGAGCCTATTTTAAATTCAAATCTATAATTAAGGAGTCAAAAATACTTTGATGACAATAAATAAAATTATAAAGTAGGCATAAATTATCCAAAGAAAAATTCAAAAGCTAATGAAGAATTGTAACAAAGGATTTCCTCTCTACCTCTTTTTCCAAATATGCTTATGTATCTCTAAGAAGTAATTATTCCCAAAAATTGAAGGAAATATTGGAGGTTCCAAATATTTTTTTTGCATAATCGAACAATGCTACTCCATACCTGCTTTGACACCATGTTAGGATTCACACCTATTTCCAAAATGAACATAAGCATTCCATCCACTCAAATCTTATACAAAAAATATAAAATGATGAAAATAAAATAAAGAAACATAGAAATAAATGAGTGTCCTTAGGTACCATAAATACTAATTGTATATATAAGGATCATAACACTCCAATTCAATGGATGGAGTAGTTAGGGTATTAATACCAATACCAAAATCCCAATTACATAAATAAGTTTAACCTAACCTAACATAACAAGAGGGCGTTAGGTTATTTACAAGTTATAATATGGATCTAACTATAACAAGGTTAATCATGGACCATAGGGTCTATATAATAAAATAAATAAAATAAAATTATATCATGCTTTCATGTACATCTATACAAGATTTCATCATACAATGTCATCCTTGGGCATAAGTTAGATCATACATTCATCATTTTTTACATGTGGTATAAAGGTCTAGTTCAAGACTTGGACTTTTTGGGCTTATTAATGTTAACTTGTGCATATCTATGTTGTAACTAGGAAAATGGTTACAATAGGAGTTGTGAGATAATCTAATGATAGACACCTAGGAAGGGATAATAGATAAGCTAAACCAAATTTTGAATATTCTATATGAAACAAGGGATACAGTAGCCACCCTTGAGCAAAATGGGTAGTAATGATCATATGGACAAAGAGAAAGTTGAGGACCCTAAAAAATGATTAATTTATGGACACGGGTGGAAAAGCCATGATAAATGATGAATGAGTAAAAATTCTTACCTAAGGGAATAACTATCCAAGGATATTATGATAGCAATATCCTTGGATATATATATGATAAATGGCTCATTAAAATGACAAAGTATTTCAAACTTTAAAACTTCATCATAGGAACCAAGCACTATATGTTACTTACCAACTCACTAGATGTTTTACATCTTGGTGGAAAAATTAATATAGAGAGAGGGACTATATGTTCCCATTGATGAGAAGTCTATATGACATTATCCATGGAAGCATAAATGGAATAATCATCATAAGTATCCCTAATGAAATGGCTATGAAAGGTTTATGAAGATGTTGGTGATTGATTTGACATAAAATATGAAGTATGTAAAAGAGACCATACATCTAAGAAAAGAAATGCAAGATTGAAATGTAGCAAATCTAAATGTAACCATGCAAATAAAGAACAAGATAAATAAATTATTGAATGGTGTCCCTTTATTAATAATGCTTTGTTATTTCCAAGAAAATGGACTATATGTTCCCATGATGAGCAGTCTGTATGACATTATCCATGGAAGAACAAGATAAACTAGTTAGGCCCCTTTATCAGCACGTAGAAGACAGGGCCTGAGATTACCATCTTGCCTCTCTTGATATTGTTGAGGAACCTGAACCACTCAACATTTTTCATTTGTGGGTATTTCATGCATGACACATAATGCATCAAAAAATTTTAAAAAATTAGAAAATAATCAAAATTACAAAAACAACAAAAGTTATCAAAAATTTCAAACAAATCAAAAAATATAAAAACCACGTAAATAATACAAAACAAAGAAATACAAAAACAATTACATTACATCATCATGTATTTCATTACATTCATTGATTAATTGCATTAGGTATATTCATTCATTACACTTGTACTAGGACAAGTTATGTTTGCATGACACCATGTTTGTATGCCAATAATGGACCTTAAATAAACCTCATCCATCATCAGCATTTGTAGTTTTTCTTATGAGCTTTTGCTTATTAATAGGTCCCCATAAGATAGGTTAGATACTAGATAAATATTAGCAATGATGTTTATATGTCCACTAGCTATTTTATGCACACCTTTTAGTTTACAAAAAGCTTGTAGAGAAAACCCTCACATCCCACATATCATTACCATCCACATTCCCCTTTGTGAGTAACTATGTTTTTCAACACAATTAATAAGTTTCTATAGGGTGTTCACTAGGGTTTTCAGTCATTCAACCATCCCTAGTTATATTTTCAAATTTTGTAGAAATCTATCTTGGCTTTTATAAAGTAAGGTCTTGCTTTGATAGTACCTTGCATATGTCAAAATCCCAATACAATTTCACACATTTAAATCCAATTTTTAAACAAGGAAGGATGACACTACAATGTAGGCCTTGCCACCTTGAGTGAAAGGTTTTCCTTGCTCATCCTATCATGCACATGGTCTAGGATGTTGAGAATTTATAAAATAACAAGCTCCTCCCTACCCAAGCAATCCATTTATCTTACACAAAACGAGCAAATTTCCTAAAAAAACAAAAATAAATAGTGATTTTCATCACTAATAAAATCCCTTGCTCTTAAAGAGTGATTTTTATTACTAAAATGAGCAAGTATCCCAAACAATAAAAATAAAATAAGGGGGTAATGAGATTGAATCTTTGAAATCCTTAGTTATTCATAAGCCATGGGACAATCTCTAGCACAACAATGAGTTGGATGAAATCCACCTGATAATGGAGTAGCCTTAAGCATGGTAATATGTCTATCACATTAGCGACCTTATTTTGTACAAACCAATGTCATATTATGGATGAGCTAGCTTTTGGCAACTTGTATTGCCTAGTAGTCTAGTCCAACTACATTTAAAATTAGGATAAGATGACCATAGGGTGATCCTAATTATAGTAATGGGTTGCATGAAACCCACCTAACAATGAGGTAGTCTTATGCATCATCTAATACATTCAGTTTGCACACATAGGAATATTGCATATCTAGGTATTCATAACATATTTATACCTTTCAAAGTCCTTTGTAGCCAGTATACGACTTTTGACCAATCAACTAGGGTGTTTGAGTCCCATGGAAAACCTTAAAATTCTCCTCATAGAACTTAACTATATCATCATTATTAGTAGTTTTATTTGTGAGATTTTTCTTATTAAGAGGTCCTCTAAGATAGGTTAGATACCAGAAAAATATCAACAATGATGTTTATACAACCACTGGCTATTTTATGCACACCTTTTAGTTTACAAAAGCTTATAGGGAAAACCCCCACACCTCACATATCTCATATCACACATTCACATCTAAATGTATAACTTTTGTGATAAGGTTAACATTTTAAACTCATGATTTTTATACATTCGGTGGTATCTAACATTAGTTTGTCAAACACGATTATAATTCATTCATTATGTTTTAATAAATTAAAACATACATATACAATTTGCATTATAACATCCATATAAAATTTAACGCATTTCATACACATCATATTTGTTATAACAATAAAATGAATTCACATTTCATAATCAGATTAACAAATATAAAACATGCATCTAACATTAGATATCGCATCCATACATCAACTTATTTAGGCATACCTCTATACATATATGCTATAATGTCTACTTATAAATCTATAATCTAAGTATATATCCATGAGTGCATTCATACATCAAATAAAATAAACCATAATTCAATAAACACGTGATGAGCCATAAATAAGAGATATATCATATATATGTGGTAGTTTTTTGATACATCATGGTACAAAAAATTAATCATAGGCTACAATCATGTAGGTCCTTAGACCTTACACCTAAAAAATAAACCACTACATACATCTAAGTCATGCAAGGCCTACATCGCCAGAGTTTCCTCCACCCTCAACCTCATCTCTATGATGTTTTCCTGATTTGCTATCCACTGATCTCTTTGGTCTAGCTCCTGACCTATGATTGTGCCTCACTGATGGCTATCCTAACTCACTGTAGTGATTGCACTGGAATCCTCCTATTGAAGAGTGTGCTAGTAGATGATCATCAAGTAGCCCCACATAACACTTCAATTCCATGATATAAACTTCATAAAATTGGTGTTAAGCATCATATTCATTCAGTAAGGTCTACAGTCTAGCTACCTTAGCCTATAATCCTACCACATCCCTTGTATCTTAGCTACCCACTTCCACATATCCCTAACCTACAATCAAGACTACCAATTGATCCTACAAAGCTTCCTGCTCTGCTATCTTGCCATTACCTATGCCTATAAAGCATCACACTCTGCTATTTGGGAAGTCATCTCTGTTCGTAGAGTATCCTACTCTGCTATCACCCTATCCCTATCAACTATCATCTTTTCCACTATTGCTTGGGAGCTATCTAGCTATGCAGTTAGAATAGCCTTCTCATTAATGAAGCCCCTCCCTCTTTATTGCTATTGGGCCAAATAGCTCTATAATACTACTATATTCCTATCCCACTTTGCTAGATACCCTTTTAGAGTCTGCACCTATGCCCTAAACTGAGCACTCTCATCCTATGGATCCTCCTCATCGCCACCCTTATATTGTGGCTTATACACCCCCTCTATAGGTTGTACCCACTCTCCATTTATTCGATGATGCACTCATTTCCCTCCCTCACCCACCTCATTTACTCATCCCTCACCTACCTTAGCCCTAGCTGGCATGCCCATAGGACCACCTCCCTGCCATTGCTGAGTAACCCACCATATGTTGTAATTTGTTATCATACCTGAGTCCTCTAAAACTAGAAATGCAAATGGCTCATCCTCCTCATCCCCTAGTGGCACAACTCATGGTCACTCTAACTGCACATTGCATCTTCGATGATGGTAAATAATAAGATCCTCAAGAACACCCTTGTAGATCTTAAACTGATGAGTAACATGAGAGTACTGAAAGTACTCCCTCTTGGTACCATGCTACCCAATAATCCATCATCCATGTATCACATGCCCTAGTTGTGTTGCTACCTTTTACCATAGAGGACAATCCATATAAGGCCTCCAAATAACCTAACCTAGCCTTATTACCTTATGGGACCCTACATAATGCACCAACCTACTTGCATGAGGTCAACTATGACCCACATCCTAGCCTTACCTTCATCGAGTTACATATCCAATATCAAGGTCCTCTATCTCTACTTTTTCTAACACTAAAAGTCCCTCTAGTTGCTCCACTCAAATGTGCTCCCATCCCCAAACCTGAAGAAGGAGGTTGTAGACCAATCTACGCTAATCCCAATGCTAGATCCCATATATCTCATTGTATAGATGAGCAAGTAAGGTGCTCCCCCATGCCATGATCACTGGATATTAAACATTGCACTCTATCAAGTCCTGGACTAAATCAAGGAGGTTCCATGGGAACCTCACTCTAAAAGATTCAGGTAGCAGGATGTTCAAGATAATGCACATTAATATTACATGCCTTTTATTGAACACTTGTATCATATACCATGACCCGATAAGTACACCACCACTATCCATATGCTTCCTCACAACCTTAGCCTCTATGCTAAATATCCTCTACAATACTCTACCATACTAAATAAGGGGAGTGGAGGTGATCAATCATCCCTCAATTGGAATACAAAAAATTTGATACACATCCTCCAAGGTGAGTACCATATCACCAATCGAGATGTGGAAAGTGTTCATTCAACTATCACATTGATCAACTAAGGTAGTCAAATAGGCCTGATCTACCATCACTACCCCAGCTAAGTCACTTGCTTGAGGTCAATCACCTCAAGCCATATCCACTCGTCATTTGTAAGGATTCCTTGCACTAGCTAAAAAAACATAGGAACTCTACGATGGGCCTTCAACAATTGAATCTAAACAAGCAAATCAATAAATAAAAAAAATGCAAAAATTTCCAAAAAAATCAAACAAATCTGCATAATAATGCAGTCATCTCGGGTCAAGACGATTTACAGGTGAGATCATCCCACCTTGATATGGTCATTACCAAGGTCAAATTTTGACTTTTGGATTTGAACTGTGTCTGTCCCACCCTAGTACGACCCTCAAATCTCCAAAGGAGAACCATATTTGCCCAAGATGGCCCCAAAATAGGAGCCAAAAAATTTCTAAATAGGCACAAAAATTAAAAAAAAAGAAAGAGAAAATAAACAAAACCAAAAACAAGGAAACCTAAGTAACCTACACTACATTTACTAATCTAGGGTGGGCTCATTACCTTAATTTTTCAAATGATATTCATTTTCCATATTAACTAATGAGGTCCATTTTAAAATTACGAAATAACAAGGAGATAAATTAAGTGCCTACCCTCCTCACTCTAGCTCCTTCGCTCGTTGATGCCTCTGGATGATCCATTATGGTAGTGGGTTGGTTTTTTAGTAGCAATCCACATAAAAAAAATTTATCCTCCTCATAACCTCTCCTTTTCTCCAACTGGCAGTGTTGCAAATGACATCAAAATTTTAGAAAATTTATTTTTATATTTTTCAAATTCTAAGACTACCCCTATGTGAGGCGATCACATTTTGCTGTGATCGTCCTACCTTGAGATGACCCCACAATTTTCTGAATTCCACCGTCCTACCCTAGGATGGCCTCAAAATAATAATAAATGCAAGCATCCCACAAGCATCCTCAACATCAATTCGAGCATTCAACCGCACATAATGGTCCATCCTACTCAAAAAAATCAAAAATACTTAAAATATCTGATCAAAATTCTCAAGTGATCCTCATACCTAGTGATTTACCATATAAACCTAGCAGTTGTAGTAACTAATTATCCACACAATTCGGTTGGATGGGTAGATTACCATAAGTCCACTTGAACCAAAAATAGCTTCAACATGAATCGAAATGGTATTATCTTAATTCCTTAAGAAAGTTATGCAGTTGTAATACTCCATAGGATAGAGATATACATTTCATTCTTTGATTTCACCTCAAGAGATCATAAAATATAGTGATTCACCTCTAGAACAAATTAAATTATTATCACCTTAATTACATAAGAAATCCATGTAGCTAGATTGCTCCAAGGGATAGAGGTGTACAATTACCAATAATGGTTGAAATCACAATTGTAATGGGATTTTTTCCCTTCCACATTTACAAAAGTCCTAACAAAACCCAAAACAAGTCATCTTGGTCAAGCGACTCATCACTTTCATCACTTGACATCTCCTCTATTGAATCATCGCTTGAGAGGGTAGTCATACATCACAAAATTCATAATAAAAATTAATAATCAAACACTCAATCATGCAAATTGTGTTCGTCCAAGAATCATTGCCAAAGACAATTATACCCTTGCTTGGGGCAATTAACAATCAAAAATCTTAACCAAACAAACACTTGGTAGATCTAAAGTCTATAATTCAGATAAGCCTATCTCATCAAAACAAAAGTTGTAGTCTTGACCTTGTATACCAATGACTCAAAGATTTACCATACTCAAGTTTTTTTAAATTTGTTGGAAGCAATGATTCTATGACTTTTTCCATTTTCATGATTGGGGCATCTAACATTAATTATATCAATGAACTCCATCAACCCTTAATTTGATTTTAGGACATCTATTTTTTCTTTGCACTATGTTGTCACACAATTCATCCTGAAAATGGGCATATGTAGACACTTAAAACACATCATATTAGGAAGACTACCTATATGGACACCTTTTTAGGTCATATGACCCATCTTGAGCAACCTCTGGGCTTAATAGTGATTTTCATCACTCAAACAAGGAGGATTTTCTCTTTTACAACCAGGAACATCCCACCAAGGTATGGCATCTAGAGGTCATCTCACCCCAAGATAGTCAGCAGCCACTGTCATCCCACCCCGAGATGATTGCACCCTGAAGCAATGGGACCCAAAATTTTGAGCAACGATTTGAGCAGTTACAATTGCCAACTTTGTAAAATGGTACAATGCTTATCAAGAAGTGGTTATGTTTCTTGATATTCAACTATTTCTTGGCTTCTCATGGAAGCTTTAGACTTCCATCGAGAAGTAAATTTAAGAATGCCTTGCCCTCATTGAAAAGAGTCCAGTTTTAAAGTGTTGAATTACTATCGAATTGGAGATCAAAGAGTCTTAAAAGTTTCAAGCAATGAAGTGCAGTCATATTTCAACCATGGATCTTCCAAGCATGACAATGAACCATTTCAAAGGTTGAAGATCGAATTTGCACTCCTTGCACCATCCAATGCTCTTGCTTCATGTTAAATCCTACCATCAATTCATTCTTCACAAGTGCACCCTTGAACATCAATCATACATATCAAATCTAGTGTCGCCTCACATTGGTTACAAGGAATTCATTTGTAATTTAGCGATCATCTCACCCCGAGATGGATCGTAGGTGCAACCATCTCACCTCGAGATGACTAGTAGGTGAGACCATCCTGCATAGGGATGGCCTCCTGGAAGAAATATTTTTTCCATGTTTTCTTGCTTTTATCAGTTTTACCAGTATTTCAATTACTATTCAGCATAGTTAGATTTTAATTTTTATGCATTTTCCTACCATATTTTAGCTTCTTTATTGCATTCTTTATCAAGGATATGGGCCTTATCTTGAAAGGCTCTTCATATGCTATTAATACCTTTTAAGTTTTCTTGTGTGCAAATTATAGGTCTTTGCAAGGAGCTAAACAACATAAAGATTCATTCATCACCATATTATATTGTGGAGGTTATAAGAAACCCTTCCCAAATCAGTTTGTGAGGATGGAAAAGAGATCCTACAAATACACCCAAAATGGCTAAATTGTATTTCATTGTATCAAGATTGGTAGTAATCCCTAAGAGATATTTTAATGTAATCTTCTTGGAAATAACAAAGCATTATTAATAAAGGAACGCCATTCAATAATTTATTTATCTTGTTCTTTATTTGCATGGTTACATTTAGATTTGCTACATTTCAATCTTGCATTTCTTTTCTTAGATGTATGGTCTCTTTTACATACTTCATATTTTATGTCAAATCAATCACCAACATCTTCATAAACCTTTCATAGCCATCTCATTAGGGATCCTTATGATGATTAGTCCATTGATGCTTCCATGGATAATGTCATACAGACTACTCATCATGGGAACATATCTCACTATAGACTGCTGATGATTAGTCCATTGATGCTTCCTAGGAAATTTTTTTTGCTATTTTTTTTCTATTTTTTTGTAGTGGTGACTACACAGTTGTACTTTGATAAGACAATGACTAAGTTTAAAATATCACTCGTGGGGAGAATATTATGACTTGGTATTAATATAATTTCATGAGACCCTAAGTTACATGCCTCAATATTAGTAAGATGAAAAAATTTGAATCATGATGTTTATTTTTGTGTGGAATGGTCATATCGAGGTTAATGTGGATATCGAAATCCCTACAAACATCGAAGAAGTCTTCAAGAAATCTAAGTAGGAGAAAAATTTGCATATAACAAATAGAACAAGGAGATGGTCAAGACTCCTCAATGACCAATTCTTGATTTTAATAAAATGTTTCTAAAATGGAAAACTTCAAGGAGTAAAAGGAAAAATTATCATGAAATATTTCAAGAAGGGAAACCAACAAAAAAAAAATAGTAGAAAGGACAACTAAGAAAATTTTGAGAAAATTAGGTAAAGAAAGGATCCAAAAATGGATGCCTTACCTATGGAGAGGATACTATGCCAATAATTTTCCTAGGTGGGGAAATGTATCCACTACCAAGTAACTATAATAGCTAAAATAGCCTCAATATTATATCCATGTAGCAATGGATAACCATCACTCTAAGCATAAATAAATAAAAAATAAAAAACTCTTATTCAAATTATAGGTAAGCTCTAGAGATTCCATGTAAGTAACTAAAAATAAAAATTGAATTGAATAAATGCTTTGTAAATACATGTGGTAGAGAATATTAAAAGAAAAATTGGTTTTATAGATAACACATGGATGTTTTAATATGGGAAGTAGCCAAAGATAAAAGTAAAGGAATATCTAAGTTGAGTTTGAATCCCTAAATTTCACCATAGAAGTAAACCTATTAAAATGAACTTGGATTCAACTAGTGATGGTGTCATTTATCTAAATTTTATTGTAATGCTAAGAGGGTTGAGTACCTCAATGATTAGGAATAGATTACCACCATCCAATGAGTTTAAAATATTGTTAGCTTAAGAACTTATGTAGTGAAAGAAAGCTCAACAAAATGGATGCATATCATATAAAATACATATAGGTGATATAGGAGTATAAGAGGGACCTATGTTTGAAGGATGTACTTATTTGAATAAGAATTGGGATGTGTTTTCTAAAGATATAATAGATTAGTATCCATGAAGGGAGTTTAACATTTCGATAGATTTTATGTAGAATTGATCCAATTGAAGGATCAATCAAATGACAACCACTAAATTGTTTGAACTCAAGACAAAAATAAATGAATTAATTTTAAAAGGGAGAATTCAACCAAGTGTATCACAATGAGGTGCACTAGTTATTTTTATAAATATGGTACCCTTACATTGTGCATTGACTATTGGTTTCTAAAAAAAGCAACAATTAAGAATTAATATTCTCCTCAAAGAAGAGATAATTTGTTCAACTAGATGAGAGAGGCAACTATCTCTATTAAGATATATCTTCAATTAGGATATCATCAACTAAGTTCAAAGAAATAATAAATTCTTGAGATAATATTTTGAACTTGATATTTGTATTATGAGTTCACTATGGTCCCATTTGAAATCATAAATATACTAGTTACTTTTATGAACCTTATGAACATTGTGTTTAGATATTTCTTAGATAGATTTGTATTAGTGCTTTTGGATGATATACTAATTTATTCTTGGGAGCACAAAGAGAATATAAACCATATATATATGGTAATTTAAATATTGAGGGATCATTACATATATGGAAAGTTATACAAATATGATTTTTTCAAAATAAAAAAGAGTGTCATAATTGGGATATATCATATTTTTTATTAGGGTGAAAAGAAGGGGTTTTTGAAAGGGTCCCAACCCTTTTTTACAATACCACTCCTCTACATTAAATCAAACAATGAAGAATTAGAGAAGTGTAGTAGTAGAACAAGACAAGAAGTCACATAAACCCCTTAAAGGAAAAAAAATGAAAAGCTTCACTTCCTATGACTACAAGATGTGAATAAAGCTTACAACCACTGATTAATAATTTAACCAAACTTGTGTCTCTCATAATATTACAACTCCCTCTCAATTATACTCCTCAACTCATTAGAAAAATCAACCTTCCATAGAATTTGTTTAGGATTGTCTACACCTTTATTGACCAACCAATTCACCACTTGTATGCCCTCTCAATATATATGAACTATATTACCCTCCTCCAAGGCTGTAATGACTATAGTACAACATCAGTCAATAAGAATGCTACCATAAATCAATAACCCTACCATAGAATAGTAGCCCACTACCGCATCACTCAAGAGGTACCCTAACATAGAAAATACCCTACCATAGAACAATATCCTACCATTGAGAATGTAGTTGTTGCATTGCTCAACAAGAAATCTACCACAAAATAGTAACCCTACCATAGAACAAGAACCCTACAACAAAAAAAATATCCTAAAAAATACCACATGGTCCATACTAACACTACACCTCACAAAAATCATCATCAAGACTATAGTCATCGTACTACTCAATAGGACCCTACCAAAAAGTAGTATCTTGCTATCACACTGCTCAACAGGAACCAAGAAATCACTTCCTATGACTACAAGAGGTGAATAAATCTTACAACCATTGATTAATAATTTAACCATAATTTTGTCTATCATAAGCTTACAATTCCCTCTCAACTATACTCCTTAACTCATTAGGTAAATCATCCCTCCACATAATTAGTTCAAGACTATCTACACCTTTATTGGCCAACCAATCCATCACTTGGTTGCCTTCTCTATAGCTATGCACTATATTAACCTCCTCCACAGTTGCAATGATCTCTCTTGCATCTAATATAATGTCTGATATGTTACAACTAATTTACTTCTTACCCCTTAAGCAATTAATAATATTTAAAGAGTCACCTTCAATAATGACCCTCTTTATATTCAATTGCTTCATTAAGCTCATGCATGTGAATAGGACCTTTATTTTTGTAATATGGTTGGATTGAATGCCATAAGATTAAAAAAATGCTACTAGTATCTTCCCACTTGGATTTTTTAAAATTCCTCCTCCTCCTTCCCTACCAAGATTTCCCTTAGTTTCTCCATCAAAGTTCACTTTAATCCAATCAAGTTGAGGTGGTTTGTAGACTATATTCCATGTAGAAGTATTTTTGGTGTCAATATTATAAATTTTTCTTGCATGAAAACCCTATTTTAAAGCAATTTTGGCTTCCACTGCCATTCCTCCATCATTATGATGAGGTATAATAGAGATATTGTCCTTAAATTTAGCTAGAATTATGTTGAAGGTTAAGATTTCATTCCTATGCATTTCTATAAATATTTTGTTATTTCTTTATTTTTAAATGCCCCAAGAAAAGTGAGGCATGGATAGCTTCCAAGCTTGAGATAACCCTAAATTAGAAAAGGACATTTTCATTGTTCTAATAAACCTATAACATCCTTTGGCTTCATCCACTAAATTTTAAATTCCTTCATCATGAATTCAAAAACCCTTGAAGAGAAGGGGAATTCCATAAACATATGCTTTACTGATTCTTCATTTTTGAGAGATATCACACATCTATTGGGGAGAGGATATCCCCTTCTCATTAACTTGTCTAGTGTTAAATCTTATTTTGTATAGCTAACCATAGGAAGAAGAAAATATTTAGAATTAAAAACTTACTCCAAATGTTATTTGCATCAAATATACCTAGGGAGGGAGAGATCTGAGATTCATATCCTATTTAACTAAATAGCTAACAAAGGGATTATGGGCCCTAATAAAAGTATCGTTGTCCTTATTTCTTCTTAATTGATATCTTGGTAGCAATTGATTTATCTTCATAATTTTTTATTAAGTGTCCCTTAAACTAGAATGCCTTATAATATTTTTCTATTGCTTGCCATCAATTCCATTATTCATAAAATCTTTGACTTTTGCTCCAAAGAAATCAACCAAAATATTTCTAATAGGATTCAATTCATCAATCAACCCTAGAGGAGTATCCATGAGCCATGAGTCTTCCCAAAAAGAAATCTTGGAGCCATCTCGAACATTCCACTAAATATCTTTTCAAAGAAGTAGTCTTATATTAACCAAATTATTCCAAAAATAGGAACCTAGAGGAGGGTTTGCACATCTTAGAAAATATTTATTACTCTCCAAATATTTAGCTGTGATTATATTTATCCATAAGGTATCATTCTTCTTGAATCAACCTTCATCCAATTTTAGTAACCAAGGCTTTATTAAACCCTTTCATTTTTATTAGTCCTTATCTTCCTTTTTCACTATTACAAACCCTATCTTAAGTTACTAAGGATATTCTTTGTTTTTCCTCTATACCAGTACATAAGAATCTCCTTTGAATTTTTTCCAACCCATTTGTTGCTTTAGTCGACATTTTAAATACATGTAGTAAATAAGCAAGCTTTGTAAAATTATCTTCATCAACTAAAGTTTCTCAACTTGGATTAAAATCACCCCTTTATACCCTACTAAAACTTTTAGAAATCTATCCAAAATAGAATTCCATAATTCTTCCTTTATTATTTCTTTAAATATGGGCATCCCTAAGTACAAGGAGGACATCTACTCTACTCCATAGTTGAAAATTTTAGAAATCCTTTGTTGCATCATTATCAAAGTATTAATGAAGTAAACCTTGCTCTTCTGATTAGAAGCATGTTCATAAGTTTCAAGAATTTCTTTATCTTCCTCACCTCAATTACAAATGCTTGGCCCACTAAATTGGTATCATCAAAAAATTGTTGATGAGTAACTACCTCAAGATTTGAAGTTAGTTTAAAATATTTAAGCCTTGCAGAAACCCTAGCTATAGATAATGCTCTCCCTAATGCTTCTTTGATGATAATAAAAATATATGCATAGATAGGATCCCCTTTGGATGCCCTATCACTACTAAAATACCCTACACGTGCCCATTAACCATTACCGAGAACATGTTAGAAGAAATATAGGTCTCAATCCATTGTCTCTAATGGTCATGAAAGCCAATGAGGAAGGACCATAAAACATTGTCATATGCTTTATTCATATCCAATTTAAGGATCATCTCAACATTTTATCTTTTCTCCATTTAGTGAATAACTTCATGAATAGAATGTTTAAAGGGTATATCATATCTATAGAGGGTATTTTAGTTGATTTGACAAAATTTAAAACCATTATGAAATGGAAAATTACATAGAATGTCCATCAAATTCATAATTTTATGGAATAGGTTGGTTATGGAAGCATTTCTTAAGATAACTCATATTATCACCTTAAACTAAAAGAAATGGAAGTAGTTGTTTATACTTAGAAGTGCCAAGAGGTATTCTAATTGTTGAAATAAAATTTTATAAAAGACCTAGCACTAATGGTATCTTATACTAATAGGAAATGCACTATGATAATCAATACCTCCAATGAATGATTAGGATCATTATTGATCTAGGAGGGCTAAGAAGTGGTCTTTGAGTCAATGTGCTTAGTCAAAGAAGGAACATCGTATCCACTACTATCATCATGTCAATTTAAATTAGAGAGAGGATCTTCAAACACTTGAATGAAAATGCACACTATCGAAAATAAAGGATTGCACTATAGATAATTTCTCAAGTCCATAGTTGCATTGTTATCAACTATATAGATATGGGCTTTCATGAGGAGTCATATTGTGCTTTGTATTTAAAATACCCAAAGGTATAAAAAGATTGTATTTGACATAAGACCAATATACTAGTAACCAAGACTTAGGAAAGATACAATAGATTTCATGGCAAAATATCTCAAATATTAATAAGTCAAGGCTAAGCATGCACATATATTTAGATTATTATATACACACAATGTATCAAACTAGAAGTGGTAGGTGATAAGCATAGATTTCATGAAAAGGTTTCCAGCTTCCAAGAGCAAGTATGATGCCATACTTATGGTGCATGATAAATTGACCAAAGTAGAACATTTTATTCCTAGAAGCCTCAAGGATGTTACCATACATTTAGCATAGAATTTTATATAATATAACCTTAGGTTGCATGGAGTACCTAAAAATATCATATCTATTAGAGATATAAGGATAATATTATGGAAGGTCTTAACTACTACATTGAAGAGAAAACACAACATAAGTTCATTAAAACACCAAGAGATCAATGCCCAAACTGAGAGGGTGAACTATATTTTATAAGACTTATTGAGGATATAGTAGGTAGATTAGTAGTACAAATGGAAGGAATACCTACATTTGGTGGAGTTTTCTTATAACAACTCCTACAATTCTAGCTTGAGGATGGATCCATTCAAGGTACTATATGGAAGGAAGTATTGAACTTATATTATATGAGATACACTAGAGGAATAAGTGGTCTTAGGTCTACACATATTGTAGTAATTAGAGGACCACATCAAAATAATCAAGCAATGGTTCAAGAATCCTATATATAGTTGGAAAAATTGTGCTAACTAGGATAGGGTTCCAAGGCAATTTGTAGTAAGAGATAAGGTGTTTGTGAGGGTGAAAACTTAGAATATTTTGATCAAATTTGGCAAGTTACTTGCATCTAGATATGTAGGGCATTCAAAGTTATGGCAATGATCAACGTAGTTTCCTAGATGCTTGCTCTGCCCTAAATCTATCTCAAATATATAATTCATTCTACATATTTTTCCTAAATCCATATCATGTTTATGCATATCATATCCTTGATTGGAACTCATTATAGCTACAATACCTAGGTGTATTCCAAGTCATGCCTTAAATAATTTGGGATATATAGAAGTTGCATTTATCTAATAGATAAATAACTTAGTGCAAGGTTTAATTGAACAAATATTTATAGGACAATGCCACATGGTAGGATGCAAAAAAAATTGAGATATTTTTTTCATATTTTGGAATAGATAAACAATTATGTCCTTCTAATAAAATATTTATAGTGTGATAAGTAACTTTCATTTTTTGTTTAATAGCACGATGTATCTTGGATCAACTTTTATAAAGTTTTAT
Source organism: Wollemia nobilis (assembly GCA_028583015.1). Taxonomy (NCBI): domain Eukaryota; kingdom Viridiplantae; phylum Streptophyta; class Pinopsida; order Araucariales; family Araucariaceae; genus Wollemia; species Wollemia nobilis. The sequence goes on from JAQPPZ010017198.1 coordinate 6,705,992, forward strand.
AGTATACCAATTAGGATTAATAGTAATGTATGTTTTGATTGAGAGTTTAAAACTTATAGAACACATTTATTTTGCTTGATATTGATTAATAACATCGTATGTCCTAGATTAACAACTAAAAATCTTGCAGTAGTTTTATTTTGATCGAAAATTTCTATGTTTGGTATTCTTGATTTCTATAGTAGTTTTGTTATGTATGTAAATTATGGTTTTATTATCATCGAGATAATGGAAATTTCTAGATAAGAATGATGTCACACCTCAAATTTTTATGAAATATTTAATAGTAATTTAAATTTATATCTTAAATTAAGCATGAAATCACATAACAATATGGATAAAATGGCATGAATACTAATATTAACTTGTTAATTGCATTTTAATATTCAAGTGATTTTTCTCTTGTTAATTGCATTTTAATATTCAAGTGATTTTTCTTATTAAGGCCATAAAATAAGACTAACTATGATTTTATTTCTAGTTTGTGATAATGGCTACCCTCATTGGAGGATAGGAGGGAAAGCATCATTAAAGGAGTTTATATGTTGATAAATAACATGACTAAGAAAAATAGAATGCATGCACACACCACAAGTTAAAGTTTGCAAATGCATACTAGGCATACTTATTACTTGTTTTGTTGCATAAAATGCTAGGGTTGTATTTTTGTCACTTTAATGTAAAAGTGTGGATTTTGAAAATATTGTATATATGAAGTTATAATGAAATTCTAAGCCAAGAGGAAATCCTCCAAAAATTTAATGTGCCACTAGAATATTAGGCACGCGTTTGTTTTGTTTTTTTTCTTTTGAACACCTTAAAAGTTGACATGGAAAACATTAAGGCCCTATTCCACCAAGAAAACTCACGGAATAAATTTATAAGGGAATATCTATATTGAATAATCCTTGGTGAAATGTTAGTAACATTAGTTGATATTTGGCAAGTGATAGTGAATTGGACACCAAACCCTAACTCCTTTTCTATAATTATAAAAACATATTATTTTGGGGCATTTCCATTTGTAGAGGTAAATAAAATAGAAAATGAGAGTGAACCAATAGTGAGGAGAGGGTTTCTCATAATGTAAAATACTAAGTGGAGTGCATGAAACCATTCTTGGAACTTCTATGTTATTATTAGACCATAATTAATCTTTTGAGGAATGACCTAGATTAGAATTTGGCCCAAAATCAAAAAGTCTTAAATTGGTTTTTGAATATCACAATCTTTAAAACACCTCACTTGGAATGAAGTGGATATAATTTTCACTCACAATGGTATTACCTAGGAAATAAATATTAAATTTATGGCAAGGAAATGAAGGGTTTGACTACAAATATTATGGGAAAATCCATCTCCCAAACTAGCACTAACATGAAAAGGGGATTATATTTTGCTAATAAAGTAACTCTTATTGCTAAATAACTCTACATAGAACATATATTTTTAATCCTTAATTTACTAGAATTGTATGAAATAATATTAAAACAATGTGTCAAATGGTGGTTTTATTTGTTTATATATTAAACCACAAGGATATAACACTATGATGAATTTCTTTTTTCAAATGATGTCTAAGCTCATTATAACCAATATAGAAACTTTGGTGTTATTTAGCTAAAATGGTTTTTACTTGATAGAATACTTGAGAAATGATATGTTTGACATAATTATTTTTAACTAATGTATATAATTCACTCCTTTTCAACATTATCTATATCCTTGATGTTGCTTCTTTAGGTATATAATAAAAAATGTCATTGGGGTTTAACACCCACTAGTAGTAATGTTGGTTGGTTTTGATTGTTGAAGCATCTAAAAATAATAGTATTTTTTGGATTATTTCACAAAGCCTAGTATAAAATATTGCTTGTTTTTAAAACTTCATAAAATTGCTTTTAGGCCAATGAATACTTTGAAAGGATTTATATGAAGATAATAAAGTTCTATGAAACTTGGTTGTCTTTATATAGGATAAAAAACCGTTACCACAGAAAAATGATTGCATATTATTATAGTTGTTGTCAATTTTCTAATTAGCATATAAGAAGACATATTTTGGGTTCACAATTTTCATAAATTTCTACCAAAAATTGGGGTATTATGAGTGCCAAACTATATATGGATCTTGAAAAAAATAAAATTATATTCCATTTTTAAACTATCAAATATAAGGAAGCAATAGTCTAATAGTATTTTGGTACATAGTCCAACTTACTATTGTTTCACCTTGGACATCCTTAATAAAACAAAATATTGTGTACCATCATGATTGAGTACTAGCTAAACTCTTAAAGTCTTGGAGGGAATATAGAGAGAAACAAAAAAATAGGTGGGGATACCTTGTAGACTAGATTAAAAAGGAGGCCTTAGTGGGAGAACATTAACAGCAACATGATTATAGGTGATGATATATTTCAATGAGTTCATGAGGAATTATGCCTTCATATACCAAATACATAGGCTTTATATTGAAAAACTTAGATTAGACATGATTCTAATAAATAATTATATTCTTCAAATTACATGCTTTATTGGTTGACTTCATTTAAATTCAATGTATGCATGCATCATGTTTTAAGCCACATGTTTGTATAATTCAAGTAGATAGATTAACACACTGATGGATTCTCTTTCTACCACGCTAGTGATTTGTATTTGATATCCTCATTGAAGGATTAGTTATTTTGGGTAGGGAAAAGAACCAAGATAAAATTCTTCTAAGAATTATCTAGTGTGGTAAATTATACTAATAATGCCTTCTATTCATCTGGCTTAATAGGTAACTTTATATGATTTGTTTATAAAATCCTCAATAGATTGTATTTAGATTAAAAATCTTATGAAAAATTAATATCTATTGATTTTTCACATTTATTGAGTTCATTGATGAGTGAAAATTTAGGTTTATCGGTTGATAGATGTAAAACTCAATTGGTTTAATATACTAATTACTTTATTATTCTAACAAATAATATACATGTATTCTTGGATCATCATGGATGGTTATACATAATAAGTGTATTTAGCATATGCAATGGCATAATATAGATGTACATATTACTCAATTAGAAGAATAAAACAAAGCTTACATATCAAGATATATTTTGTATCTATTTATGGACCCAATCATAATTGAAAGGATAAAATTGTGGTTGGAAGTTGAAAATAAATAAAATTAGCTTACTCCTTGTAAATGTTCATCTTTCAAATTGGTCATAACTTCTAATTAATGTTGTATAACTTTGAATTTTTTAAGAGATATCTAATTTCAGTGACACTCTTAATTGTATTTGCTATATCATATTCTTTTAGAATATGAATTAATATTTCTATTAGAAGCAAAGAAAACTATATTTATTTACCCTAGTATGATGAATGCTATTATAATACTACACCATAAGAAATACTTGTTTCCATATAAACTATTGGTTGTAAGATATTGATTAGCTTAGATTCTCTAATAATATTATATAAATAATTTATGTCCTCTTGCTTTTGAAAACTTTATAGATGATTATTACGATTAAACTTGTTTGTCAAATAATATTGATGTATTGTAAGCTTATGCTCTTGAGAAATTTTATTTTCCATATATATACTTACTTCTATGGATATTTTACACTTATAATGAATGATGTAGAGGTTTTAATTAATTTTTGATAGAATTAGAAACATCTTGGATTATGGTAAAATTTCATTAATGTATTTCTCAGATAATGATATTGCTATGTTAGTGCATGAAACAGTAGAATTTATAAGCACATGACTAATTGTCATTAGTTGTACTAGGATTTTTCTACAAGTCCTACAATTATATATGCCTTATGTTATCATATTTTTAAACTATTGTGTACTATCATACATGATATAAATGGATATATTTAGTATATTCAATTTATATATTTGTAGACACCCAAAAGTCATGCATTGTCACTTATCCCATCATCACAACTAATCAATTTCCAAATTTTACAAAATTTACATATATTAGTCTCAAAACACTATTCATTTATCAAAATCACTATTCAAAAGCCTCTTTGAGCCACTTAAGACATTGTCTATGCTTAAATCTAGGTCCTCATGCGACCACCATCATGATTTAATCTTGGTTAATATCTACCTTGGTCAAGGTCACCCCACAGTCAAATTCCACCCCATGGGTAACCTAACCATGGTCAATTTGATTCATGGCCACCTCACCTAGTCTACCCTTTTACTAGCCTAGCCTTCACCTCATCCATTTAACCCTAGATAAACCTATGGTTAACCTAATCAAGATTAAATTTAATCCTTGCTCCACACATCCCCTTGTGTGCATTCAAGACCTTAAATGCCATTGGAGACTTTTGTGTCCAAAATCATGGGAGACATGGTGAGTCACACTCCACTTAACCCAAAAGTCAACACTTAACCTAGGGTCAACCTAACCTTGGTTAAACCTAGTTGTTGCTTCATTTCAAATCCCCATGTGGGTTTGAATTCATAAATGAATTTTGAAGACTTTTTGGATTTCAAGGCATGGGCAAGGATGACTCACCTTCCACCTCATCCAAGTCAACAACTAACCCATGGTTAACCTTACTACAGTTAGGGTTTAACCCCAACTCCACTCCACATCCCCATGCTCATTTATGACATGTAGGTGGGTGAGGGATTCTCTCACCCAAATGCACTAATGGAGCATACCACATTAGGGGACACCTCATATAGGACACCTCATAAGGGACACCTCACATAAGGAATGAGATTGAGGTTGTAATGAGTTTCCAATAAACTCTAGAACATGGTGTATTGTGGTGAAATTTTGGTCTTTGTTTCTCACATAATGATATTGTTATTTTAATTCATGAAAAAATATAATTTTCAAGAATATAGCTAACTGTCATAAGCTATACTAGCATTGTACTATAATTTATGTTGCATAAAATAGATAGATTATGATTTAAATTTATGATATAAATTGATAAGTTTAAGATATACAATTACAAGTAACTAAAGTATCTACTTGTTGTATTGGTTGTGATTAAAACTAATGCTACTAACTTTATGCAATACCAAATGCATGCTTGTATGTTAATATTTCATGTAAAATAAATGAAAAGTCTTCTTTTGGATAAGCACTTGTACTTGATTATATGCTTTGGCTCTCTACTCTCTAGTATATTTACTTCTACATTCAAATGTCAAAAATATGATTATAGTGCATCTCATCTTGGTTTTATGAAAACTTGCATCAAAGCTTGGGAGCTTGGATTTAATGGGGTGCATGCATGGCTTATTTTTTTACCTATGCTTGAGTTAGGGAGTGTGAAAATATATGAAATATTACTTAGGTTATGCACAAAATAAGTGGTTAAAATATTTGGTGATAGGTCTTTGTTAGAAATAGATTATATTACATCATTTGGATCATGTAAATGTATCTTTCTTGGTACATACTTAGGAAATTAGATTACTTTAGGGGGAATTTATCTAGTTACTTCATGCAATGTAATAAATGCACAAGTGTCAATGTGCAAGTTGTATATGTGCAATCTATCCCTTGCACAACTAGATAGAGTGTTGTCCAAGGAACCTATTTTCCTATATAAAGGGCCATAGACATAGAGCATGATATAGTAGTAGGAAGTAGTGTAGAATAGTGTGGTGTGATGTAGTAGAGTGTGATGTAATATGATGGAGTTTGATATGCTCAAATATCATTCTTGAATAGTAGCTTTACTCATGGAGTGCTCATTTTCTCCATAGCTACTTTGTATACATTTCCATCATTTCTATTTATAGTATATTTTTGGTCATCTCATAGATTTCCTTTATGTCATATTATTCTGCATCTTGTGATTGCTATCTCCCATTACTTGCTACATAAAAATCTAACAGTGGTATCATATATAAGGTAGATCAATAAGAAAACCACCATTATAATTGACCCTGATTTTTTTGTCAACCTGACGCGCCATTGGACCAGTCACTGTCAAAATTCTCAAAAGATTCTAGGTGGTAGAATTAGGAAGAGCCACAAGTAAGGACAAAAAGAAATATTATTTTTTGAAATATTGAGTTTGCATATGGTTAGAGTCTTTCCACTGAGTTACAAGGGAAAACTTGTGAAGAATAGGATTCAATATTTGATCCACTAGTTTGATGAATCAACTAGTGAAGCTCATCTGAGAGATCTGGAGAAATTTACCTTAAGTTTCTTTTATTGTAGGAAATTAATTCTTAGATGATTGGTACACCTCCTACAATAGAATGCTCGGATATTTCAACTTTGTTGCTTGAAGGTCAGAGCGCCTTCATAGTGCAGAGATTAGTTTTTGCAAGAGAAAAATACTACATAAAAGACTTCTAGAGAAGAATCATGGTGAAGTTGGGAGATAGGAGATATCCAAAGCTATATTGGAAACTTCACAAGGAAAAAGGACACAAAATCCTTAATAAAAAATTCCATAGAAGCCTTGATCTAGAAGAAAAGACCATAGTATCTTTGATCCAGAAGAAAAGGCCATAGAAGCCATGATCCAGTAGAAAAGGCCATAGAAGCATTGATATTGATTAAAAGACCACAAAAGCCTTGATACTGAAAAAGGCCACAAAATAATTGATACTTAAGAAGACTCTAAAAGAGAGTATATAGTTCAAAATTAGATTTCAGTACTAATACTTTGTTGTAAGAACAGGGATGTTCAGTGAGTTGGAAAAGCTTCCTATAAAAAGCAATGGAAGAGTATCTTCTTCATAATCAATCCACCACCTAAAGCAAAAGAGAACAGGAGAAGATCTCATTGAATAAATTCCAAACTTGGAAGAAGAAGAAGGACGAGGAGAGTCCTACTCGAATCCAAAAGTAGTAGAATCAGAGATCCAAGAGAATATCTTACCACCAACACTTAAAAAAGTAGAAATTTGGAGATAAGATCTCAAGGAATACCACAAGAAGCTATTAGATCAAAGGCATTGAAGAGGTATCTATGAGCATCCATTGAAAGGCTTGGAGAGCCTTACTAAAGATATTATCAAAGGAGTTCCAAGGAGAACTCATTGAAGAAATTCACTATTGGAGATAGTGAAATATTTGGGACAATTGTTGCCATCCGAAAACAAGCCCAAGAATATGAATTTGGGAAGGAGTGCCAAATCTCAGAAGACCTAAATATATTCAAAATATTGAGATGAATATCCCATTTGAAGTCAAAATTTGACAATAATATTGAAGGAAGATTCAGATAGAAGAAGCCTACCAAATCCAGGATATGTGGAGATTTCCTCTCACAGCAAGAAGACACCACTTCAAAAACAAATATCTCTTCAAATATACAATAAAAGGAGGATACTACAATAGGATAACAAGACACTAAAAACCTAGTCTCATGAAATAGAGTTCGAGACCATATTTTGGTGAAGACGAAGTTTTTTAGGGCAGCCTAAAAAGAGTTGTAAGATCATACTCAAGGTATCAACTTGGTGATCTTAGACACCAAGACTAAAAAATGGCAAAAAGGGATTTTAGACAAAGGTAAGCAAATATTGGTGCAAGTAGATTCATTAAAGTGGATTACTTATTATATTTTTTTAAGCACCTAAATTTGGATTAAATTTGTAATAAGGAGACTTGAATTACAGTCTTCAAAAGTGCAAAAAGAGAAAGGTTTCTTTAAGGTTCATTTGAACTTTAGGAGTTTATTAGATATCAGAATTTCAAAATATCTATCAACTACCTATCATCTACTTTGAAAAGCAAAAGAATACTAGATCCTACTACCTTGCTTATAAGAGAATTGCATAATAATTCTTGAAGATTCATTTTAGGTTATTCTTAATTAGTTGCAGTAAATTGATTAAGTGCATTATTTTTTAGATTTAATTGGAGTGATAAGGTAAATTTTTAGTGCATTAAAAGTAAAATATTATTAGCTTCATTTGCACTATTATATTGCTCTAAAAAATATTATTGTTGTGTTTGTTAGAAGGGCACAAAAACAAAATTTATCAAAGTGTCTAAAGACACTATTAGTGCACAAAATCTACAACGTTCAGTGGTCAATAGAAGCCACCAAAATTGGTTAGTACAAGTGAATAAAAACTAACCAAAATAATCTTCAAATATTGAGACTTGGTGAGTCTCAAATCCAAAGCACTACAGGGTTAAGTGCAGCATAAAAAAGCTTCTATCTACAACATTTGTAAAGCTTGGATCTATCATTAAATATCCAAGCAAATATGAAAAGGAGTCTATCCAAAGGGACATCCTCAAACCCATAATTTGAGCATTCAAAATATGCTACAAATTCAGACTATAATACCTAAAATAAGGAGTGCAAAAAGGGTGCAATAAGAACGTATTATTCTCATAGAATTTTACAAGGTATTGCACTACATTTTTCATAGGAAAAGTGCAGATTGAAGGTGCCACTAAAGGCACAAAAACTATAGGTAAATCCAACCAAGAAAGGTCAAATTTCAAGCACTCCTCATCCATGGCACAAGGAGCCATTCGAAGGGGCTCACACTTCACATATTGGATGGACAAACCTATAAAAGTTAATGCACATATCAGTCAATCATCAACCTACATTTACGTAGATAGAAAGGGAACTCTCTTTTACAAGCAAAAAGGTAGAATATTCTAAATCAATCAATGTGGATGAACAACGAAAAAGGAGCACATTGAATGGAACAATGAATGAGAAGAATAGGTGATATATTTAGAGGTTGCTAGCTTGGTGAATATTTTCCACCAAAATAATCACCTACAACACCATTCGAAGCTCCAAAATCACCTCAATGATCAACTAGCAAGAGAAGAGGTTGCTTGCACTCCAAGAAATGTAGCAAGCAAAGAAGAGGCATATGAAAAGGAGTTATACTCTCCTTGGAAATGTTACAATGAAAGAATCCATGCAAAAAGGTTGAAAGCCATTTGGCATGAATTCTCTAAGGTCCCATCCCATTTCTTAACATCCAACAGAACTTACGAAGTAGTTAAAAGTGCTCACACAAGTGTTCATGTGTTGCAAGATGACTAAGAAGCTAGTAGAGCGTTACTAAAGGATTGTTATGTTATAAAGGAGAGAGCTCGTACGTAATGCTCAGTGACACTTTGTTGGTCAAATATCTACCTAATTATACAAACATGCATTTTTGCACCCTAGACATGGCCAAAATTGAAAGGTCGAAGGAAAGGAATGTCCTCCATACCAATATCCAGAGAGGGTTGGCTCCATTACTAAATCCTACATGGGTTTAAGGCTAGAGTTGCAGGAAATAAATTGGAAATGACAGAAAGAGAGGGGAAATATGGCCACATGTCAAAGGTGTAGGATTGGGGGACAGACTAGAAACAAGAATTCCACTCAAGCATTGAAGCAGCATGTAATAAAATAAGGCAACATGATTTACTTAAAACCTTTCCAAGACAACATCCAAATCGTATTATAAAACTCACTCTCTCACCAGCAATGTTCAAATTCAGATGCAAAATTTGAACTTATCAGCAGACAATGAATATGAGCATAAGAGAGAAATGCTAAAATAGAAGGAAATCACACAGAAAAATTGCTTGCAAATTCAGAAGTCGAGTATCTTATATTGATGCAGAGAACTTGAATAGTTTTCTGCAAAATGTCCAACCTCCCTATAACATCAGAATTCTTAGTATTTATAGAGGATTTCACCTTTTTTATTAAATACACATAGAGACAAAATATTTATAGATTAGGAACCACAACAAGAAAATTCCTTCTCAAAAATGCTGAACATTCATCCTCTTGAGATAGTGATCCAACTTTTAAGGAAATTCCTCCAGGAAATCAACATCTTTGGGTGTTAATGCATGGAAAATTGTAAGGCTTGGTCATTGACTTTATACGTTTGCCATATTCGAGAATACTCTTCTGCTTGGAAATCATGAAAATCACTTGATTATTTTAATATTGTTGCTTCCTTTGCTCGAGATCCACAATATGAATTACTCCTTTCCCCAATCGTTCAATGCTCTTAATTCTCCTGTCTTGGGTGCTTTCAAAAATCTTTGACATCATTGACAATAAAATTTGCCTAAACTGAATGATGGGTGAACACAATTTTACTCTTTCAATTATGATCCTTTGTGGAAAGGGCACCCTTGCTAAGTTGGTAGATTCTATTTACTCCCAAATCCTAGTAGCAATTACTCTTTTCCTTCAAGGCAAAAGTACCTCTAAAAACTACCCTATTTCCTTTAAAATATACATTGGGCCCTAAAAAATGTGAAAGAAGCTATCACCCTTCACTTGTGGTGAACGGAGAGTTGACCATTCAAAGTCGCTCAGGAACTTTTTCTACTTCATGAATTTTTCTTGAACTTCACCATCTATAGCGTGTTCACCCCTAGGAGAGGAGAATGGAGCTTTCGCCCCTCAATCGTGGTGAATGCATTGTTGAATTTTTAACACTTTATTCTTAATGATATTCATCCCAACATGGGGTGAATGAAGCTTTCACCCCATATTTGGGGTGAATGCACCTCATTTTAAAAGTTACCTATTTTTGCTAAGTTTACCATGCTTTAAAGGACTTTTTCCAATTACACCTTCGACTGACCAATGCATCGGGCGAACACATTTCTTCAAATTTTTGAGGACGTTCACCCCGAAGTGAGGCAAATGAGCCTTTCACCCAATGTTTGAGGTGAATGTGATTCCTTTTGTATTTTGACTTTGAGACATTCTCAAAACTTTGCCAATTTCAAAAATTCATTTTTTATTTCCTTCTTTCAGCCCAATGAGGTGTGCAAAGGACTTTCGCCCCTCAATCAAGGTGAACGTGTTTGTCATTTCTTCTTTCTTGAAGTGAGGTAAATGAGCCTTTCACCCAATGTTTGAGGCGAATGCAATTTCAACTTCCAGTGAAGCTTCCATAATTTATGCACTTAGTCTTTGAACACCATTTTTTGCAACAAATTATGGGCGATTTTAATCAAAGTCACCAATCAATTCCCCCGGCCATTTTTACCTTTAAACACCCATTATTTCCAAGCCAAAAAAGGATGAATGCAAATAAATAAGGAAAAATAAAACATAAACTACAACATATTATATCGATCAAAATGTTGTAACATAATATTAATATATTTTTTCGTATTACAATAAAAAATCCATCAAAAAATTTTGTGGCATAATGTCAAAATTGTCAATAATTCTAGCGACTCATGGGGTATCTAGCTCACATGGATGGAAGCGATCCCAAGCATTTATCCATTGGGCTTCTATTGAGTCCTTTTATTGGTGGCTTTGTCTAGCACTCTTGAAGTGGAAGCATTTTTCTATGCCTACTCTTCTTTGGCCTTTTCATTCACCTCTACTTCTACAGCTACTCATAGAACCTTTGCTCATTCCTGCTCTGCTACTGCTTGTTTAGCTTCTATTCGCTCTACTGCTTCCCACTCTTCTTGCAATTTAAATATTTTGTAGGTAACCTCATAGACTGTGACTACCACCTCCCAATCATGTATAGTAAATAAGAAAGGGGTACTCAAAGACTCATACACATACTGTAGGTTCCAGACATCCTCTAGACTAAGGCACTTTGCTCACTGGGCTAGTTCAAACAATGATAACTCCATGCAGGTAAACTTCTTCATAAGCAATAGCACTTGTTCTTCTGTTATGGGCTCATCCCATGTATCAATCTCTAAGGTATCCTCCATGAAATTTTTCCAAGCTACTTCCAATTGTTCTTTTGGTAGAGGTTTACCCCATTCATCAGTAAAAATTAGAAAATCTATATCAATGAGTGTGTCAAAATGAATCATGAAAACAATATGCTCCCACTCTATGTCATTAAGGATCTTCCTACCTTCTCTCACCAGGTCCATTCTCTGAAAATAGCTTTGCAAGGTGATCTTGGCAGTAGACCAAGCATGATCCATCTCACTTAAGGGGTTAATGTGCATGCTAGACTGAACCATAGCTTGGATTTTTATAGCCATTTCCATGTGGGGTTCTAGCATCTCCTATATTGTGTCAATAAAATGTTGATCCATATGAATATGTATTTGGGCTGCCTGGATATAATGCAAAACTTGCACTACTTTTGCTACCAACTTTTCACAACTTTGGGCTGAGCGAAGGTGAGCCTCTTTGATTATTTTTGGGGAGAAGCCCATTGCCTGTGTGGATTTTTTAGCTAGTTGATTTTATATGGCCTCTAGCTGCATTTTGAGTGCTTGCATATCTATTCTTGTTGTATCTATTTATTTCAAGTGCACTCCTACCTATTGACACAAGTACTCATTCTTCATAGAAGTCTTCTCTTGATGCCAAGGCACATTTGAATTTGATAATTTTATTTTCATTGTCAAAATATCTCTGCTTATACTATTCATCGTGCAAGTAGACCGAACTCATATCAACTTGTATATTGCCCATTTTCTCTATGGGATCAATCCTGGTTAGATCCTCTATTATAGTCTCACAAGAATAATCTCTTGGCATCATTTCTCCTTGTGGCTTCTAGACCAGGGAAGTGATCTTGGTTGTGTGAGCCTCCATGGAAACTGGATCAAATGAAACCTTTTTTAGCATTTGAGCTAGAGCCAGTGCTTCTTATCATCTATATATTTTCAACCACTATAATAAATTGAGGTGCACACAATTGATTTTATTTGTGTCAGGATGCTTCGACACCACCTCAACTTATGGCAGTACTTGTAACTTCAAAAATAGTGTGAAAGGTATCAAAACTTGTGAGTAGTCAGGCTCAAAGAAAGTGAAAGATATGGCTACGAGGGGAGGAACTAAAATAGCAGAGTGGGTGAAGGAACTAGGTTCAGTTGCAATTATGCTCACTCTGGGAGGAGCTTGCGTACTTACAGCCTCGATGAAAGTGGTAGTAGTAATGGAAGGAGAAGGGTGTAAAAATGGATTCGAACCCGATGTAAATGAGCTAAAAGAAAGGTAAATCAAATAAAGGGAAAAAGAACAAGGATTAATAGTGACTTGGGTGTCATAGGAAGGGAGAAAAATGGATACGGAGGGCATGTCAAAAGGAGGAGCGACTAACATACAAAATTATGAAAATGGGTTAACAGTCACTACCTGCTCCAAAAAAGAAGAGGTAAAAGGAAACGTACCTTCCAACATAGGTGTCATGCGGTATAGCAATAGGGGTGGCTATGTAATCTCCTTATTAGGCTCCTCTACTCCCACCTCTAAACTAACATACTCCTCATGTTGATCCTTTGATTTTTCATGAATCATTAGAAACATTTGAGCAACACTCATCAGAGCCCCTAACACTAGTGGAGGGGAATTAATAGTCACTAAAACAAATGCAACTGTGGAAACTACAATGACTGAAACTATAGTAGTAGATGAGAAAGTAGTGTTGGTCCTTGGCTTCTTCATAGCTTTCAAGAATGGGGGTGCATCTCGAACAATTTTCTTCTCCACCAAAGATGCCTCATCAACTTTACACTTCACCCATTGTGACCTCTGTTGAAACACATATTGATGCTCTTCCTCATCAGGAGTCTCTTTTGTTAGTATTATAATGACACTGAGAGGGGGGGTGAATCAGTGTAGCTCTATAAACTTAAATTTGTAGCTCTTAATACCACAACAATTAAAAATTATTACTAGATACAACAAGCATAACAAAAGAGCATCACACAACACAAGATTTAACAAGGTTCACCAATGTGGATACTCCTCAAAAATTGACTGCTTGGACTACCATCCAAATCTAGCCTTTGCAAATTACCAACTTTACAATCAATTTATCAGAACCCACTGTAAGGAGCACAAACCCCTTATTTATCTACACCAACAGATAGGAGGACCAACCCCTTATTTATCTGCACCAACAAAAAGGAGCACCAACCCCTGATTTATTTGCACTAACAAAAAGGAGTACCAACCCTTGATTTACCAGCACCAACTAGAAGGAGCACCAACCCTTGATTTACCAGCATCAACTAGAAGGAGCACCAACCCCTGATTTATCTGCACCAATAGAAAGGAGCACCAACCCCTGATTTACCAGCACCAACTAGAAGGAGCACCAACCCCTTATTTATCTGCACCAATAGAAAGGAGCACCAACCCCTGATGCCAAGCTGCAACCTGGACTTCAATTTGAATCTATAAGTTTGATAGTAAGATACCTTTGCTTTTGCAAGACCCTGACTGGTCTTCTTCACCTTTGCGTTCTCTGTGCACTCTGCTCTCTCTATGCAATCACTTTGCACACTCTGCTTCGTTACAGTCAAACTTCACGATCATCTTCTCCCTTTTGCGCACTCTTCTCTCTTTGCAAATTTTGCACTTAGCACAATTTGACACGACTTGCTCTCTGCGCACAATGACTATATTTCACACACATTCGACCTTCTTTTCAATTCTCCAAATAGCCCTCCTTTTATAACAATATTTTTTATGATGAAAACCCTAATCTTAGTCGGTTGTAAATCCTAATATTAGTCGGCTTTCATAACAACTGTAAACCCTAATTTTAGTTGGTTGTCATCGGTCTTCGTCGGCTTCAACTCAAGAAGATGTTCGGTTTATCCATCGCTTGATGATTTCATTTTGGACAGACCCTGTAACCACCATACTGACTTTTGATCACTCTTTGTATTTCAGTAGTATGAAATCACTCTGTAACTACCCCTGTAAATGCCGTAGTGATGTCATTCCACTGTCATACTTCTCATTTCAGTTAGGTTCTCCTTCTTGACTTGTGCATTTACGACCTGTCATGAAATCATGATATTTTTGCCTCTATAGCTTCTTTTTTTGTTGTTGCCACGAAAATACATGTCACGATATCATGAAACTTTCACCTCTGTACGCTTTCTCTATTCTTTTGTCACGATATCATGACATTTTTGCCTCCATAGAATTCTTCTTTTCTTTTTTTGCGATATCACGACATTTTTGCCTCCATATACTTCGTCTTTGATTTTGTCACGATATCACGAGTCTGCTTCCATAGAATTTGAATTTGCTTTTGTTGCGATATCACGACACTTCTGCCTCCATAGACTTCAACTTAGCTTTTGTCATGAAATTGCGACACTTCTGCTTTCGTACTTAGCTTCTTTTCTTTTGTCATGAAATCGTGACACTTCTGCCTTCGAAGTATTCTTCTCTGCTTTTGTCATGAAATCGTGAAACTTCTGCTTCTGTATTTTACTTCTTTGCTTTTGTCATGAAATCATGACACTTCTGCTTTCGAAGTCTTGCTTTCTGATTTTGTCATGAAATCGTGACATTTCTGCTTCCGTACACTTTCTCTCTTTCTTTTGTCGCAAAAATGTGACATGTCGCGATATCGCGACACTTTTCAAACTTACTTTCTCTCTCCTATTTTAGTCGTAAAAATGTGACATGTCACGAAATCGTGACACTTCTACTTCTGGAATTTACTTCTTTGCTTTTGGCATGAAATCATGACACTTTTGCTTTCGAAGTCTTGCTTTCTGCTTTTGTCATGAAATCACGACAGTTCTGCTTCTGTACGCTTTCTTTATTTCTTTTGTCGCAAAAATGCGACATGTCGCGATATCGCGACACTTTTCAAACTTACTTTCTCTCTCCTATTTTAGTCGTAAAAATGTGACATGTCACGAAATCATGACACTTCTGCTTTTGGACTTTACTTATTTGCTTTTGTCACAAAATCGTGACACTTTTGCTTTCGAAGTCTTGCTTTCTGCTTTTGTCATGAAATCGCGACAGTTCTGCTTTCGTACGCTTCCTCTATTTCTTTTGTCGCAAAAATGCGACATGTCGCGATATCGTGACACTTTTCAAACTTACTTTCTCTCTCCTATTTCAGTCGTGAAAATGTGACATGTCACGAAATCGTGACACTTTTCTTACTTGTTCTCTTTCTTCGAACTTGTCGCGAAATCACGACACTTTTTCCTACTTTCTCTTTCTCTTCCAACATGTCACAAAATCATGATAGTTTTTCCACTTGCCTTTTTCTCTTCCAACATGTCACGAAATCATGACAATTTTTCCTGCTTTTTCTCTCTCTTCCAACATGTCATGAAATCGTGATAGTTTTTCCTGCTTTTTCTCTCTCTTCCAACATGTCACAAAATCGTGACAATTTTTCTTGCTTTTTCTCTCTCTTCCAACATGTCACGAAATCGTGACAGTTTTTCTTGTCTGTTGTATATGTCGCGATATCACGACACTTTTCTTACTTGTCTTTTTTCTTTGATCTTTTGCATATGGGCCACTTTGGTCTTCTTGGAAAATCACTATACATACTCTGAATAACCTTTGAACTCATGTCTTCTGCATCTGAATAGCTTTTGAACTTCCTGTCCACTACATCAACAGATCTATCTAACTGTGTTGACAAAAATGACAATACTATTGTTGCACCTTGCTCAACAATTTCCCCCTTTGGAATTTTTGGCAACACATGCAATTTGCTATAACTCTTCTCCTCCTTTGACAATAATACCAAAGGGCTACTGCAGACTCCCCCTGAGTCCATGCACAACATTCTCAGGCAAAATTTATTACACTTAGCAAAAATCATGAACATGAAAAAAAATATAATCAAATACTTAAATGCTCCCCCTGAGAATGTGATCCCTGTAGCTAGCCAATTCTTGGGAAGTGTGACCACTCCCAATTTATTGCGAAGGTACTCAAAAAATTCCTTGGGCAATGGTTTTGTGAAGATATCTGCTACTTGCTCTATATTTGGAACAAAATCCAACTTAACCTCACCTTCCGCAACTTTCTCCTTCAAAAAGTGATACCTGATAGTAATGTGTTTTGTGTTTGAATGCATAACCAGATTCTTGGATATGTTAATGGCACTGGTGTTATCACACTTAACTGATATTGGCTCACTAAAGCTAATACCAAGATATTTTAGGGTTTGTTTCATCCACAATACCTGCGTACAACATGTTGTCACTGCAATATATTCTGCCTCTGTTGTCGATAAAGAAATTGACTCTTGTTTCTTACTGTGCCACACGACCAATCTGTCTCCAAGATAGAATGCACCTCCACTGGTACTCTTTCTGTCATCGACACTTCCTGCCCAATCTGCATCTGAATACAAAATAAGGTTGAAGTCTTTACCTTTCGAATACCATAACCCATACTCCATAGTACCCTTGAGGTACCGAAAAATCCTCTTCACTCATTGTCACATGAGTCTCCTTGGGATTAGCCTAAAATCATGCTACCATGCATACTTCCTGCAAAATATCTGGTCTGGTAGCTGTCAGGTACAGTAAGCTCCCAATCATAGATCTGTACATGGTTTGATCAATAGGTGGAGATTTTTCATCCTCGCTCAAATTGCAACCTGTCATCATGGGAGTGCTAACTGGCTTACAATCCTCCATTGTGAACTTTTTAACATCTATTTCACATATTTAACTTGAGAAATAAATATGCCCTTCTTATTTTGATTAACTTGCAACCCGAGGAAATACGAAAGTTCACCAATCATTGAAATTTCAAATTCTTTCTGCATCTTATTTGCTAAATCTTTACACGACTCATCTTTGTTGCTGCCAAATATGATATCATCTACATATACAACAAGAAAAATAAGATACCCATTTTCTGTTTTGACATACAAATTTCTATCCACCATACCTTTCTTAAACCCTTGTTGAGTGAGATAGTTGTCTAGCCTTGCATACCATGCTTGGGGTGCCTATTTTAAGCCATATAATGCTTTCTTCAACTTGAAAACCAAGTTTGGATCATCACCAAGTTGGAAACCATCTAGTTGCTCAATATAAACCTCTTCTTCAAGTTTCCCATTCAAAAACGTTGATTTCATATCCATTTGATAAACTTTGAAATTCTTGTAGACTGCTTAAGCCAAAAATATTCTAATTGCATCTAGTTTAGCTACTGGTGCAAAAGTTTCCTCAAAGTCAATGCCTTCAACTTGTGCATAACCCTTACATACCAATCTTGCTTTATTTCTGACTACCTATCCATCTTCATTCAATTTGTTTCAAAAAATTCATTTAGTCCCAATTATATTTTTATTTGCAGGTCTAGGTACTAACTTCCAAGTTTCATTTTTCTCGATCTAATCTAATTCTTCATTTATTACCTTCATCCAAATTTCATCTTTGCTTGCGTCAGCAACATTTTTGGGCTCAATGCTGGATAATAGAGAGTAGTTAGTTACTACTCTTCTTGTCTGAACACCAACTTTGGGGTCTCCAATTATTTGCTCTCTAGGATGATTTTTCTGCCAGCTACCTATTTTGAATTTCTTATTTTCTTCCACTTTTGAATCACAACTTAAATCATCTGAGTCAATTTTTTGTATCTTTTTCGTTTTGTTTTCCTCATCTCCTTCAATAACCTCTTCATAAATTGGGTAGTTATTTTCATAGCTAATTACTCGTTCTCTACCTTCATCAAATTTAACATCGGCACTATCCACAATTTTCTTTAGCCTCTTGTTGTAGCATTTGTAAGCTTTGTTTTTTGATGAATAACCAACAAAAATACCTTCATCCGCTCTATCTTAAAACTTACCAAGATTATCTTTAGTTCTTTTGATGTAGCACTTGCTGCCAAAAACTTTGAGGTATTTTGTTGTTGCCCTTTTACCGAACCATAACTCATAAGGAGTTTTGCTTTCATGTGTTCTCAGCATGTACCTATTTTGGATATACACCGTAGTATGGATTGCTTCTTTCCAAAATCTATCTGCTACTCTGATTTCATCCAACATAGTTTGTGCCATTTCCTGCACTGTCTTGTTCTTTCTTTCTACCACTCCATTCTGCTGAGGTGTCCTGGCTACTAAAAACTGTCTCCTAATATCGTATTTTTCACAGTACTATGTAAACTTCTCTAAAATGAATTCTCCTCCTCCATATGATCTTAAACATTTGATCCTCTTTCATGTTTCATTCTCAACTTGGTTTTTGAAAGTATTGAACATTTCAAAAGCTTCTGATTTATGCTTCAAGAAAAATATCCATGTCATTATGGAATAGTCATCAATGCACAACATAAAATATCTGTCACCATTTATGTTTTGTGTTCTCATGGGTCCACATAAATCGGTGTGTATTAGTTCCAAAGGTTTGCTTGTGTAGTACTCTTTTGTTTTTAATGTGACTCTAGTTTGCTTCCCCTTTTGGCATGAAGCACAAATGTTGTTTGCAGGTTTGTTGATAGTGGGAATATCTCTCACTACCCTTTTTGAGTTGATTTTTACTAGATTATCAAAACTGATATGACCGAGTCTCTTGTGCCACAACCAATTTTCTTCTTCCTGTCCAATAAAACAAGCTCCTTCTAAAGTCTCTGAGAGTGTGTACAGGTTGCCATATGTCCTTGATCTAGTTGCTCTCAATTTTCCACTGTTTGTTTTTCTGACTTCACAACCTTGCTTCTTAAAAACTACTTCATGACCTTTATCACAAATCTAACTTACGCTCAACAAGTTATGTTTCAAACCATCCACAAACAAGACTTATTCTGACTTAATTTTTCTATCACTAATTTTAACTGAACCTTTGCCAACTATCTTAGCTCCATCATTATTTCCAAATTTTTGTTTGTCACCTGTCATATGACTGGAGCATCCACTATCAAGTATCCATGGTACATATTTATTATGTGCTTTAAATGTTGTTTGTACGATTAAGGATTCCTTTTCTTCCTTAAGTCGCTCTTTTTCTTTCCACTCCATTTTGATAGTATTTTTGGGCTCTTGTTTTGCCTTTCCCTTATCAATAGCTTATGCATGTTTTTTAGGAAGTTTTCTATTTTGTCTCATCCTATTTGGTTGAAATTTTCTTCCCTGAAACTGATTTGATGCAAATGTACTTCTATAGTTTCTTGCAATGTGCCCAAAATTATGATAGTTATAACATTCTACTGTATAATTCATCAGAGGAGAAAAAGCATTTCTACTGGTGAAATTCCTTGGTCTTACATTATATTTGCAGTCTAATATTTTATGTCCATAACCATTGCATTTAAAATAGAAACCAGAAAAGGGATAATTGAACCTGGGTGATGGTCTTTGCCATGTTGTCGTAGGAGCCATAGGTCTTCTTCTTTGATGTGTGACATTGGTGAATCCATCATTGTCAATTCTCCTTTTGTGCCTGGCATTATTGCTTTCTTTTGCATGAGACATTTTTCCTTGATCAACCTGTTTCTTATCTTCATTATTTATGGATTCTACATTTATGGCCTTTGATCCATTTGATGATTCTCCTTCGACGAAACCCAGACCAAATTTGATGCCTGCAGGCCTTTGGTCATTTATAATCTTATCCATCTTCATATAAATTTCTTCACGTTTGTGATAGCAACTAATTTTGTGATTCATCTCTTCTATCTGCATCCGTAAACCAACATTCTGTTCTTCTAGTTTGCAGTAATAATCTATTTTCATGGTAATTTGTACTTCAAGATCTTCAGATATTTTCTTGTATTCTTCTGTCTATACTTTCAGACTGGTTATGATTTCATTTGCATCCTCAAGATTTTTTGAAATTTTCTTACTCATTTTCCTCTCTATTTTCCACTCTTCAAGTGCAGATATCAACTCACCTTCTAGATCTACTTCAGCCTCAGGGTTTTCACCACATACTTCAGAGTTCACTCCTTTCTTTTTTGATTTTACTTCTTCAAATGCCATTGTGTTACTTCTAAGATCACCCTAGCCGGTTAAGCTTGTACAGGAACTTATATCTGATACCAATTGTTAGTCTTACAATGAAACTGAGAGGGGGGGTGAATCAGTGTAGCTCTATAAACTTAAATTTGTAGCTCTTAATATCTTAGCAATTAAAACTTATTACTAGATACATCAAGTATAACAAAAGATCATCACACAACACAAGATTTAACAAGGTTCACCAATGTGGCTACTTCTCAAAAATTGATTGCTTGAAATACCATCCAAAACCAACCTTTGCAAAGTACCAACTTTACAATCAATTTACCAGCACCCACTGTAAGGAGCACCAACCCCTTATTTATCTGCACCAACAGATAGGAGCACCAACCCCTTATTTATCTGCACCAACAGAAAGCAACACCAACACATGATTTATCTGCACTAACAGAAAGGAGCACCAACTGGAAGGAGCACCAACCCCTAATTTACCAGAACAACTAGAAGGAGCACCAATTCCTAATTTATCTACACCAACAAAAAGGAGCACCAACCCCTGATTTACCAGTACCAACTAGAAGGAGCACCAACCCCTTATTTATCTACACCAACAAAAAGGAGCACCAACCCCTGATGCCAAGCTGCAACCTGGACTTCAATTTGAATCTATAAGTTTGACAATAAGATACCTTTGCTTTTGCAAGACCTTGACTGGTCTTCTTCACCTTTGCATTCTCTACGCACTCTACTCTCTCTACGTAATCACTTCGCACACTTTGCTTTGTTATAGTCGAACTTCACGATCGTCTTATCCCTTTTGCGCACTCTGCTCTCTTTGTGAATTTCACACTTAGCATGATTTGACATGACTTGCTCTCTACGCACAACGACTATATTTCACACACATTCGGCCTTCTTTTCAATTCTCCAAACAATCCTCCTTTTATAACAATATTTTTTATGACGAAGACCCTAATCTTAGTTCGTTGTAAATCCTAATCTTAGTCGGCTTTCATAACAACTGTAAACCCCAATTTTAGTTGGTTGTCATCGGTCTTCGTCGGCTTCAACTCAAGAAGATGTTCGGTTTATCCATCGCTTGATGATTTCATTTTGGATAGACCCTGTAATTGCCATACTGACTTTTGATCACTCTTTGTATTTCAGCAGTATGAAATCACTCTTAAAAACCCCTATAAATGCCGTAGTGATGTCGGTCCACTGTCATACTTCTCATTTCAGTTGGGTTCTCCTTCTTGACTTGCGCATTTATGACCTATCATGAAATCGTGACATTTTTGCCTCTGTAGCTTCTTTTGTTGCTATTGCCGTGAAAATACATGTCACGATATCGCGACACTTTTGCCTCCGTACGCTTTCTCTATTATTTTATCGTGATATCGTGACATTTATGCCTCCATAGACTTCATCTTTTCTTTTGTTGTGATATCACGACATTTTTTCCTCCGTATACTTCGTCTTTGCTTTTGTCATGATATCGCAACACTTTTGCTTCCATAGACTTCGACTTTGCTTTTGTCATGATATCGCGACACTTCTGCCTCCGTAGTCTTCAACTTAGCTTTTGTCATGAAATCATGACACTTCTGCTTCCGTACTTAGCTTCTTTTCTTTTGTCGTGAAATCACAACACTTCTGCCTTTGAAGTCTTCTTCTCTGCTTTTGTCATGAAATCATGACACTTCTGCTTCCATACTTTACTTCTTTGCTTTTGTCGTGAAATCATGACACTTCTGCTTCGAAGTCTTGCTTTCTGCTTTTGTCATGAAATCACGATAGTTCTGCTTTCGTACGCTTCCTCTCTTTCTTTTGTTGTGAAAATGCAACATGTCGCGATATCATGACACTTTTCAAACTTACTTTCTCTCTCCTATTTTAGTCACGAAAATGCAACATGTCGCAAAATCATGACACTTCTGCTTTCATACTTTACTTCTTTTTTTTTGTCACGAAATCATGACACTTCTGCTTTCAAAGTCTTGCTTTTTACTTTTGTTGCGAAATCGTGACAGTTCTACTTCCTTACGCTTCCTCTCTTTCTTTTGTCATGAAAATGCGACATGTCATGATATCGCGACACTTTTCAAACTTACTTTCTCTCTCCTATTTTAGTCGTGAAAATGCGACATGTTGCGAAATCGCAACACTTTTCTTACTTGTTCTCTTTCTTCAAAATTGTCGTGAAATCGCGACACTTTTTCCTGCTTTCTCTTTCTCTTCCAACATGTCACGAAATTGTGACAGTTTTTCCACTTGCCTTTTTCTCTTCCAACATGTCGCGAAATCACGACAGTTTTTTTGCTTTTTCTCTCTCTTCCAACATGTCACAAAATCGTGATAGTTTTTCCTGCTTTTTCTCTCTCTTCCAACATGTCACGAAATCGTGATAGTTTTTCCTATTTTTCTCTCTCTTCCAACATGTCACAAAATCACGACAGTTTTTCTTGCTTTTTCTCTCTCTTCCAACATGTTGCGAAATTGTAACAATCTTTTTTTCCTGCTGTATATGTCATGATATCATGACACTTTTCTTACTTATCTTTTTTTTTTGATCTTTTGCATATGGGCCACTTCGGTCTTCTTGGAAAATCACTGTACATACTCTGAATAACCTTTGAACTCCTGTCTTCTGCATCTGAATAGCTTTTGAAATTCCTATCCACTGCATCAACATATCTATCTAACTGTGTTGACAAAAATGACAATACTATTGTTGCACCTTGCTCAACATCTTCCTCGGTTGTTGGATGTTCTCCCCCTGCCATGCTTTCACTACTATAAGATTTTTGAAAGTCTTGAGGTAAAATTTTGGTGAAAGCGATGGGTTGATAAGAATCAATGTATTCATCATAAGCATCTACAAATGCTTCATCAATTTTAAACCCATAGGGCTACATAATATTTCCTCTGTGGACCCATATTATCCACCAATTAATAATCTTCTCTTTGGTCTAAGGCAGTTGTTCCTTCAACTAGCCAAATAACGCTGGTGGAGGAATATGATCTCTATATACTGTTGGGTTATACTCAATCTCCTGCTTAGTGCTACGGAGGAAGTGTTGTCATGTCCTCAATATGCCACTCTAAATTTTGCCCATCAAAATTGTTGTGCCTCTTCTCAATTTCAGTCCGTGGACAATAGTGAAAGGTCTTGGCCTTGATTATTTCTATAAATTTTCCCAACAAGTCATACCTCCACCATTGTGGCAGTTCTATCATCCCCATGTCCTAAAGTGCTATTGTGAGCAGCATGTTCTACCCAACCTGGTTCACTTATATACTACCGAATTTGAATGGAATTGTGCAAGTCATCCTTTTGTTGCACCTTGATCCATACACAACATGGCAAAAATATATTCAGTGGAAAAATATGGAAGCAGGAATGGCTTACCTGTGAAGCCATAAATCCTTACAACAACGTCCTACATTAACAAAAATATGTCACATTTCTCTGCAACAACCTCTTTCATTAATCATGACACTCTTTCACATTGGCTATAAATTAACTCAATTATCGGTCCCAAAAATAAGCGATTGAAACTATAGTATGACTCCCTGGTTTATAGATCAGAAGTCCATATATAAATAGGCAGTAGCTCATATCTTTCGTCGATCTATCTTATAGTGATGAATGATAAATATTGATGTAAATGAAAGAATATATATCAAACAAGAAAATACGTGTATGTTAATGATGTCTCTTCTCCCGTATGCATCTTCTCCAACTGAATGTGCATTTTTTGATAAAAAAAGTTGGCCTAGTAAAAAAATATCATATTTATATCCCTTATCATGGCCATTGGAACATAAAACGCCCTCTGAGATATGCACTACACCATCACCGCTTGCCACTTGTGCACCGTAGAATCTATTAGAATACCATCAACCCATGCCAGCATTGAAAACAAATCAGGGCCATAGGCCTTCCTACATAATATCCATTGGATAAACCAGAATGGAATTCCTCCAATATTTTCTCCTTCTCTGATTCCTTCACACACCTAAGGAGCACTCCATCTATATTCTTATGGAACAATCCACTTGGTAGTAAGACATACTTGAGAACTTGTAGTCTGAATCTTCGCCACTGTGAAACATCAAGGTATGATGGACATGTTCCATTGGTAAAAAATTCAACAAGATCCTTTGTCTAGT
Source organism: Wollemia nobilis (assembly GCA_028583015.1). Classification (NCBI taxonomy): domain Eukaryota; kingdom Viridiplantae; phylum Streptophyta; class Pinopsida; order Araucariales; family Araucariaceae; genus Wollemia; species Wollemia nobilis. Next base: position 6,730,808 of record JAQPPZ010017198.1, read on the forward strand.
CATGGTCACCTGTAGCACTATTTTCACAAATGCTTTCGCTAAGATTTTCATTCGATACTGAAGCCAATGATTCTGAAGTTGTACTTTTCCAGTTCTTGGAAAAGAGCATATCCACAGACCAACTTAGTCGATCAGATCTCCATGCCTTATTATTGAATCTTTGAGATCCAACATGCTCTTTTATCACCTAACTCCCGTTGAAGAATGAATTTTCAGACATCTGGATGGATAACATAGACTATTGTATTACTTTGTGAAACAAAATATCATAACTTCTTTAGGGATTTCATCACTGCATACACATTTTTTTCAATAAAATTATACTTCTCCTAATGCGATGTAATAACTTGGCTCAGAAAAGCAATCTATTTTTCATCTCCATCTTCTTATTTCTATGTAATAACAGTGGCATAACTCTCTTGTTCACCTACTGCATATAGAATGAAATCTTTTGAATAATCCTGGTTGATCAATATAGGTGCCTCAATGATTCTTTCTTTGATTTCCCAAAAAGCCTATTTTTGTGCTTCTGTCCATTTAAAGTCTGCATTCTTTTTCAGGAGCTCAATCATGGGTTTTACCACCTAAGCAAAATCATCAATGAACTTCCGAATGAAATTTATTTGATCGAAGAATTATTGTAGGTCTTTCTTGTTAACCAACAATGGTAGTTTCAAGAGTGCCTCGGTCCTTGTGGGATCAATCACCAATCCTTCTTGTGATATCACATGACCTAATAATTTTCCCTCTTTAACAGCAAATATGGACTTCTTCGTGTTAATGGAAATTCCAAAATCTTAACATTTATCGAACACTTATCTCAAATGAGAAACGTGCTCTTCCTTGAGGTGAGAGAAAAAAGTCATGTCATCAAGGTAAATCATAATAAATCTATTTAACAACTTATCAAAAGTGATGCCCATGGCTCTCTAAAAAGTACTGCCAGCGTTTGATAGACCAAATGACATTCTTTGATATGCAAACATGCCCCACTTGATAGTGAATGTCATCTTGTGTTGATCCTCATCCTTCATCCAAATTTTATTATAACCCAAAAATTGTCCAACAATGAAAATATTTACGCTACGACAACACATGGAAAATTTAATCTATCTACAGTAGGGGGTAGTGATACTTTAGCGATGCCTGGTTCAAGTTTCAAAAATCTACACATAGATGGATATCTCCATTCTTCTTTCAAACAGGCACCAGGTTTGCCACCCATGTTGAGTGCTTAATCAGATATATTATTTTTGCTTCCACCATATTTAATAGTTCTTCTTTCATAAGCACTTCAATTTTTGGGTTGATAGGCCATTGTTTATGTCAAAAAGGTTTTACTCCCTCCTATAGCTCAATAGTATGATGTATTACATTTTTTCATAACGCTTCAAATCATGATAGCTCCATGCAATGATGTTGGGGAACTCGTAACACAAGCTCTTGATATCTTTGAGTTCTTTTGGTGTACAATCGGTTCTAAATTTGATAACATTCTTAGTTTATAGCTGCATTTCCTTGTATTATTTCACATTGACCTTGGTTTTATGTTTCTCATCCCTATCATGTTGATAAAAATAACTTTCAAGCGATATCAGACCCCTAGGAATGTGATTGTTCTTCAACTGAATAATTCCTTTCATTTCTTCTTTGGCCAATGTCATGTCTTCTACACTAGTGGTATCTTTAATCAAGAAGTTTTCTATCTATTTATCACTATAGAAAACTTACCAATAAAGGTTCATACAATTAATAGAGGGTCTATATATCACCCTCACAGTCTTGGGATTTCTTACTACTTTCTCTATAAGGGAGAAATTAGTGCCAAGGGAAGCTAGAATATTTGCATGTCTATTTTTCTCCCATGAAATTGCCTAAATATTTAATGTTGTAAAGGATACAAATAGATCTCATACCTTATTTTGGTAGACCTTTAAGTAGTGCTTCTTTGACACACATTTGTTTTTTGTCTAGTTGACAATGAGCTCAGAGTCTTCGAAGATTAGCAACTATTTTATGTCCAAATTTTTAGATTTTTTCAGACCAAAGCATAGTGCTTTATATTCTATGGCATTTTTTGTGCAACTATAGGTTAACTAATATGAATAAGTTTTCTACAATACTATAGGATACACAAGGAAAATTCTAGCCCCTACACCATTCTTGCACCTTGCACCATAAAAATATAGCTTCCATAACTGATCAGATACAAAGTCTGAGGAATCAGAGGTTCCTTCTTCCATTTACTATGGTTTAGTGATGGTATAGCAGCCAATATCAGTTTCCACCATCGCATTGAAATCCATCAGTGAAAATTTATCTTCTAGGTGAAGTTCACCAAGAGTTTCTTCCATTAAGTCGACTTCTTGCAATTCCTCTGTCATCATATTGACTGCACTGGTGGAATTTTCTTCTTCTGATAACTTCTCTATATGAAAAGTGGATGGATTTTCATTGTAAATGTGGATTCTTCTTCCCTGGAATGGAATCTCCAAATGTGAATAGTCCAAGGAAAGGTACCCTCCTAGTTTCACTATGAATTCTCTTGAAAGACACATGTTGAAGTATAGTTCCAAGTCGACCACCACTACTTGACTACTTGAATAATAGTGATCTATAGCATGCTATGTAAAAAAATAAGAATATATTTGATTACTCCAACTATCTTGACTGGGGTCCTGTCCAAATGAAATACACTTGGGCTACTTTGTGTATATTCCATTCCCATTACTTCACATACTACCTTTGGCCTGATAGTAGTTGCAGCACCAGAATCGATAATATAGTTGTGTACTATCCACCCTTCCATTCTAAGTGACAAATAGAAGGGGTGTGGTCTATTTTTTCTAGTGGTAGAAGTTGGAAATGTCTATGCTAACACTATTTGGGAATAACTTTTATTTGGGTCTTTTGCTGATTTGAGAGACTCTTAAAGCAAATCAACCTGTCCAAGTAATTGTAGAGCATCATACAAGCTTACTTTCATAGGAATTTTCTTCATTTATTCCACAATGTTATAGCTATAAGTACCTAAAATATTTTCTTCTACCACCTGCTCATACTTACTCTGATATTGTTGAGTAGACTCCACCCTTTGTCTCTTTGTCAATGATGGGTACTTGAGGTGTTCTTTTATTTGCTCTTTCTCTTCCATTTGCACTTGGGTAACTGCAGACTGTGAAGTTGATACCTTCATCTTCTCTTGAGATTTCTAGGGTAATAGATATTTTAATAAGACTGAATATTATTGCTTTGTTGTCACCTCAGGTGCTTTCACTCATGGTTGCACCTTTTCATTTTGCGTCTTATACTAAGCGGGGACTTTCAGAGGTTCCATTTCCACCAGATCTATAGTCACTGGCTTCTTTTCAGTCCTTGTAAGAACTAAAACTTGCTCCAAATATGGGACCATCAAATTATGATTGACCTCTATTATCATATTAAATTATTTGCTAGTATAACTTTATGCTAACATCTGCACATAGTTCAAATGCACCATACACGTATCTTATCCATGAGGATCATTACAGGTGGAGCACTAGTATGCTCTCTGATGTACTGGTTTCTTCATTTTTCAACATAGTTGTGTTCCTTTCATGGCCCTTGCTAGTGGTTGCTTGCTCACTAGTAATAAGCAGTGTTTGAAATCCCCTTGATCAAAATTAACTTTTGCTTGTTTCTTCCTTACTGTGGTGATTTCATTTGACATCATTCTTACAACTGAATTAATATATTGCACCTATTGTAAAAACTTCATATAAGGATCGATATTCTAGGATACAGGAGGTATCAGTAGAGGTAGAGGCACTAATGGAACAAGCAACGACAGTAAAACATGTGGCACTGGTAATGCTAGGAAAGGAACGAGCACTGGCAACTGTGGTGTTATTGGTGAAGGTAACTATAGAAATCTTGGAGCAAGAAGTTGTGGAACAAGAATGGGAGTGACTTGAGGTGGACCCAAGCTCCATGAAGGAATTGGGTATATAGAAGGCATAGGCTGTAAAAATGCACTTGAATACAAATTTTGTGGAAGATCGAGAAGGATAGGCATAGTGACCTTTGGAGGAAGCTTACCTATGATGATCAAGTTTGCTTTGGCCTTTTGTGCCTACATGTATAGATCTGGTAATGTATTTACATTGGCCTATCGAACTACCATGCCAATGTCAGAATTGAAATCTCTAAGATAATAAAATGTAGCTTGTTCATGTGTAGGCCTAAGACCATCAGGAATTCTTTGCTAGCTTTGGGTTAACCTGACATTGAAATCCACTATCTCCTCCTATGGATGCCTTTGGATCATTGTAAATTGATGCAGCAAGGAGAATGGATTAGCTTGCTCATAAAATTTCTTGATTAGCAATTATTTCAACTGATCCCATGTGGTGATAGTGGTAGGTGGTAAATATCGGTACTAATACAATAGCTTCCCTCTAAGTGATAACACCAGTAGCCTTAACATAATGTCTTTATCCATGATACCATGGATTGTTACCAAGGAAGCCACATATTGAATATGCTCATAAGTCATTTTTATAGTTCCATCATAGGTAGGCAAAGCCTTTAAAGCTACTTGGGAAACTAGATTTTGTGCTTGTAAATTTAGAGCTCCTAAGATATTCCATGCTAGGAATTATCTTGGTGATTGTTGTGGTGTATTTTGAGCCATCTAGACTGGTGTGTGGGATTGATGTGATGGATCACTAATAGCAATACTAGCTGGAATTGAAGGAAAGGAGAACACACCGACTATTGATGAGGATGTTTTTAATAATGTGTAAGGTGATGGAACTAACCTGGGGTGTTCACCTAATATTTCGATGTCAATTTTATATAAATCAATAGGATATTTAGGATTTTTGGCCTTTGATCTTGTGATAATGAAGCACAACTTTCACTACCTTTAGTTTTGGAGGCTTCTAGGTATAATTGAGTTGCTAGATGTTCTAATAATACAACATAAAGGTAAATATCAAACCTTAATACTATTGAAAGTGGAATCCCACCAGGCATGCCAAAAACTGTTGGACAAATATCTACCTAATTATACAAACATGCATTTGTGCACCCTAGACATGGCCAAAATTGAAAGGCTGAAGGAAAGGAATATCCTCTGTGCCAATATCCAGAGAGTTTTGGATCCCTTACTAAATCCTACATGGGTTTAAGGCTAAAATTGCATGAAATAAATTGGAAATGATGAAAAGAGAGGGAAAATATGGCCATAGGCCGAAGGTGTCAGATTGGGGAACAGACTATCAGCAAGAATTCTACTCAAGCATTGAAGCAACATGTAATAAAATAAGGCAATAGGATTTACTTACAACCTTGCCAAGACAACCTCTAATATCACATTCCAAAACTCACTCTCACCATCAATGTTCAAATTCAGATGTAGAATTTGAACTTATCAGTAGACAATGAATATGAGCATAAGAGAGATGCATAAAATAGAAGGAAATCACACACAAAGATCGCTTACAAATTTATAATCCAAGTATATTCTATTGATGCAAATAACTTGAGTAGTTTTTCTACATAATGTCCAACCTCTCTATTACATCAAAATTCTTAGTATTTATAAAGGATTTCACCTCTTTCATTAAATGCACATAGAGACAAAATGTTTACATATTAGGAACCACAGTGAGAAAATTCCTTCTTGGAAATGCTGAACATTCATCCTTTTAAGACAAGGATCCAAATTTTAAGGAAATTCCTCCAGGAAATCAACATCTTTGGGTGTCGATGCATGAAAAACTACAAGGCTTGGTCGTTGACTTGATACGTTCGCCATCCTAGAGAATACACTTTTGATTGGAAATCATGAAAATCACCTGGAACTTTTAATATTGCTGCTTCCTTTTCTTGAGATCCATGATCTGAATTTCTCCTTGCCCCAATCATTCAATGCTCTTCATTCGCCTATCTTGGGCACTCTCAAAAATCTTTGACATCATTGACAACAAAATTTGCCCGAACTGAATGATGGGTGAATGCAATTTTACTCTTTAAATTATGTTCCATGGTGGAAATAGCACCCATTATAAGTTGGTAGATTTTATTTGCTTCCTAATCATAGTAGCAACTACTCTTTTTCTTCAAGGTGAAAGTGCCTCTAACAACTGCCCTATTTCCTTTAAAATCTATGTTCAACTCTAAAAGAGGCGAAAGGAGTTGTCACCCTTCACTTGAGGTGAATGGAGATTTGACTATTCAAAGTCACTCGGGTGATTTTTATACTTCATGAATTTCACTCGAAATTCACCATCTATAGCGCATTCACCCCCAAGAGAGGTGAATGGAACTTTCACCCCTCAACCAGGGTAAATGCACTATTGACTTTTCAGCACTTCTTTCTTAATGATATTCACCCCAACTTGGGGCGAATGAAGCTTTCACCCCATATTTGGGGTGAACACACCTCATTTTAAAAGTTACCAATTTTTGCTAAGTTTAACATGCTTCAAAGAAATTTTACCAAGTACGCCTTCGACTCAATGCATCGAATGGGCACATTTCTTCAAATTTCTAAGGACGTTCACCCCGAAGTGAGGCAAATAAGCCTTTCGCCCAATGTTTGAGGTGAATGCGATTCCTTTTGTATTTTGACTTTGGGACGTTCTCAAAACTTTTCCAACTTCAAAACTTCATTTTTTAATTCCTTCTTTCACCCCAATGAGGTGCGAAAAGGACTTTTATGCCTCAATCGGGGTAGACGTGTTTGTCATTTTTTCTTTATTTGATGTTTACCCTAAAGTGAGGTGAACAAGCCTTATTTAAACTTCTACCAAAGCTTCCATAATTTATGCACTTAGTCTTTGAGCACCATTTTATGTAACTATTTATGGGTAATTTTAACTGAAGTCACCAATCAATTCCCCCAGCCATTTTTTCCTTTAAACACCCATTATTTCCAAGTCAAATAAGGATGCATGAAAATAAATAAGGTAAATTAAATCATAAACTGCAACATATTATATCGGTTATAATGTTGTAACATAATATTAATATATTTTCCATATTATAATCAAAAATCCATAAAACATTTCTATGTGGCATAATGTCAAAATTGCCAACACACTCTTAAAAGCCTTCACCACCTTAAAATTCATCTAAACATGAAGTAGTAGAGGATGAAGAAGAGAGAATAGCATAGTCAAAGGAATCCTGGAGAGAATAACACAGTGAAACACGTCCAAAGCATAGAGTGGAAGTAAGGAAGGATGAGCATTAAAGGCTCCTAGAAAATAAGGTCAAACCTTCTCAAATCTACAATGCTCTTCATTCTAGCATTCAAGACAAGACCAACCCAATTCATACTCATCATCTCAAGCACCAAAAGTTACATATTGCAACATGTCAAAACGGTGGTATATCCTTCAATGATCTAGAGAGATCAAAGGTAGAGTTTAAATGGTGCCAGATTTGGAATGCTTCTCACAAGGATAAGCTCCAATAAATTCCATTGGAGGGTACAATAAAAGCATTCAAAGCATCTACGTTCATATTGCAGCCCTAACTCAACTAAAAATAGTGTCGATTACTACTTGATAAAGATAAGGTTTATCTACAAGGTGTGCCACGTGAAGTGGAAAACATTATTAGTCATGAAAAGAAACCTACCCGTTAAGGAGAAATATGAATGGGTGTTCTTTCCCCATGGAGCTGGTAATAACTATGGGGTTTCCCTCTAAATCATACCAAATTGGAAATGAAGATAACAAGGTGTAAGCCTTGGAAGATTCCGACAGAGAATAGGAAATGGGCAAGCAACAGGTTTCACAAGTGCAAAGTTCCAAACTTCAATTCTTGTCAATGTAAGTAATGTTTACAATTATATTTAGGTATGGGTGTGCTTTGTTAGTAAGGTGTTGTAGGGGATTCAACACAATTTCTGGTAAGAAAGTTTCAAGGATGACTAGGATCTACAATCTCAGCAGAAGGCTGGATATTGTAATAGGTTTTGGGTTAACCTGCAAAACCCGGTAATTAATGAAGACTTTTATTTACCAAAAAACAAAGATAAGGTTTATCCCCATTTCTATGTGCTTTCTTTCCTTGGGAGTTATAAGGTTAAAATTGAAAGGATTTTATTATATTGAAATCCATACATCAAAGGGAATATTTTATCAAAACAACATAATATTTGCAATATAAAGCCTAGGAGTAATAAGGGTTTCTACTAGAATAAATATTAAATATTTTTTAATATTATTATGATCTAATTTTTCCAAAAATTAGGGAGTCATAAGGGTTACTACATCAAATTAATTTATTGGAAATTAGATACACTTAAATTAATTCCCAAAGGATTATTTAAATGAGAGGTTTATCATAGTATTTCAAAGGTTGGAAATTTATAAAATTATTATCTCAAACTTCTCAAAAGGAGACAAAAGATTCAACATTATAACTTCTTTAAAATTTGGTAAAAGTGCTTAGTTCAATAGGAGCAATAAGGGATATTAGAAGTTGATTTTTTAAAAAAATTTACAAAATCAACAAAATATTGAACTATAATTTACAAAAGCACTACATATTATCCAGAGCATACTATGGAGTCATAAGGCATTCTAAAAAACTTGGTAATATGAGCATTTATCAAAGATTATCAAGTTACAAAATATAATATTTTTTCAAAACCTAAAAATCCTTAAGAGTATACACTCACATTACTTGGGAGTTATAAGGAAGACTACAAAACTAAGGATTAATAAAGGTTTTATGAAATCAAAGCTTATATTAATTGAGATTTTATACACATTGAGTAGGGAGTTATATGGTAGACTACTCTATCCCAAATAATACAGGTAATACAAATGACTACTAGCATGCTAAGCAACACTCTTCAAATGGAAAAAGGAATGTCATATAATGAATGTGAAATTTACTCCAATAGAAATCAATCTACAATACATGAAAACATGTCGTACATTGACTCAGGGTCCAATCATCATATGACAGGAAATATACAATGGTTCGACTATCTTGAAAATGGTAAAGGCTATAGACTAAGAATTGTATATAGCCAAACTTATCCCATACATGGATATGGATGTGTAACACCAAGCAGATCATTTCCAAATCTTCTACTACAAAAAGTATTGTATGTTTTTAAACTAGCATTCAATCTCATCTCAATAAGCAAATTAGTAGAAGACAACTATATGATCAACTTTGGATATATGGATGGAATCAATACATGTCTCATCATGAATCAAGGAGAAATAAAAGTGACAGGATCAATCCATGGAAATACATATATCCTAGATTCAATGAAAATATCACAAAATATTGTGATGTCTCATAATGATGCTAACATATTTTCAAAGGAATGGGTTTAATAAAATGAAGAACCAATACATCACAAAGGTAAACATAGAAGAACTAAAATCAAGAAGATGAGAGGACAAGTGCACCATGCTCTACTCAATCATCAGTATTCAAAATCAAATGAAGATACTTGCAAAGAAAACAATAAATATAGCTAGATAGAAGACAATGATGATGAACTTGAACAAGTCAAATATCATTCAATGGAATAATATCTACATTGAATACTAGATTCTTCAATATCAAAATAATGTAATAGATGGGGTGTTAAAAATAGAATATATTACATCATTTGGATCATGTAAATGTACCTTTCTTGGTACATACTTAGTACATTAGATTAATTAAGGGGGAATTTATCTAGTTACTTCATGCAATGTAATAAATGCACAAGTGTCAATGTGCAAGTTGTATATTTGCAAGATATCCCTTGCATAGCTAGATATAGTGTTGGCCAAGTAACTAATTTTTCTATATAAAGGGCCATAGACATAGAGTATGATATAGTAGTAGTAAGTAGTTTAGAATAGTGTGGTGTGATGTAGAAAAGTGTGATGTAATGTGATGGAGTGTGATATTCTCAAATCTCATTCTTGAGTAGTAGCTTTCTTCAGGGAGTGTTCATTTACTCCATAGCTACTTTGTATGCATTTCCATAATTTCTATTTATAGTATATTTTCATTTATCTCATAAATTTACTTTATGTCATATTATTCTACATCTTGTGATTGCTTGAAGAACACAAGCTTATTCTGATAGGGCGAGGTGAATAGTATAATACCACTTTTTACTTTTTCTTTCCCAATAAATATTATGTAATGTATCAATAACAATATCAACAACAATAATAAAATGCATAAATCACCACATACAATAGAGACACTAATTTAACATGGTTCATACAATGTGGGCTACTCCACGAAGAAAATCTTTCACTAAAATTTTCTCAACAAATTTCTTGGGAAACCTTTGTCTACTAAAATATTTATGGACCTCTATCCAAAGGAGACACCAATCCCCTAATAAAGTTCATGGATATCTATCTACAGGAGAAACCAATCTCCTTAGCTGGTTCATAGATCTCTATCAATAGGAGAACTCCTTCTCCTCTACTTTGGTTAGTGATCTTCTAGAAGAACAACTGCCTTCACTATACTGGCTAATGGATATCTATCCAATGAAGACTCATGTCCTAACTCCAAAGACCTATTCTCACTGCCCTGGATAATGGACCTCTATCCACTAGAGACTATCATCCTCTATAATTTCTCACCTCCAAATCTTGCTCTTAGATTTGTCTCAAATCTACACTAAACACAATCCTTCAGTATAGCACAAATATGCTCAATCTCTATCTCTGGTCTGGAACAAATTTATCCTTAAATATGCACCAAACTCTATTCTCAAATATGCACTAAATATAGTGCTTCAGTTTATCACAAATCTATCCTCAATATTTTTCCTCAAATCTACACTAAACACAGTCCTTCGGTCTAGAAAAAATATGTCCTCAAGCCTTAACACAAAGCTTAACTCAATCTCAAATCAACTTTTCTAGATCTACCCCAAACCTTAACTCAATTTTTGAACAAATCAATAAATCAACTTTGCTCACAAGTCTTCTCAAAGACTTACCTCAAATATGCCTTGTCAGCTTCTACAAAAGCTCTCACTAATCTGTCCACAAGTCCTCTCTAGAACTTATCCAATCTGCTCTCAATATCTATCTTCAAATTTGTATTGTAAGCTTCCACAAAGCTCACACCAATCTGTCCACAAGTCTTCTCAAAGACTTACCTCAAATATTCTCAACAAGTTCTCACTAGAACTTGTCCAATATGCTCTCAATATATGTCTTCAAATCTGTATTGTAAGCTTCCACAAAGCTCACACCAATCTTTCCATAAGTATTCTCAAAGACTTACCTCAAATTGGCTCAACAAGTTCTGACTAGAACTTGCCCAATCTCATAGAAACATATAGATAATTGTTAGAGACTCAATATGCTTCACACTCACAAAATATCTCAATCACTTTCACTCTCTCTATTTTTACCATAGAAACATATAGAGAATTTTTAGAGACTCAATATGATTCATACTCACAACAATGCTCAATCACTTTCAACCTCTTTCTCAAATCAATTCAGAATATAGAACAATTTGTTTCACAGAATTAGAACTATCACTTCAACACTTCTACTTGACTAGGCTCAACTAATGTCACTCAATAAATCACTCAATGAAATAATTATTTCTTACAAACCCTAGTCCAAGCATATGAACACTCACTCAATTATTTCCAAAAATGCTTATCAAAAAATCTCACATAACAATGATACTCATGATATTTCACAAACTCTAGTTCAAGATAGTTCTCAACTTCACATAACAATGATACTTATATTCTTTCACAAACTCTAGTTCAATATAGTTCTCAACTTCACATAACAATGATACTCATGTTCTTTCACAAACTCTGGTTCAATATAGTTCTCAAATTCACATAATAATGATACTCATGTTCTTTCACAAACCCTAGTTCAAATATATTTTTACTCAATATTTCCAACAATGCTTATCAAACAAGATTTTATGATCAACTCTCACTCAGAAAAACCTTTACCATACAAAATCAACAATGCTTACCAAACAATCCTTTTCAATCCAACTTAGTATTCACAACATCCAACAATCACTCACAAGGAAGATGTGCCCATACCTTTTGTTTGTTGAAGAATTGACCTCAAAACCTATCTTAAACACAAATTTTTTCTTTACCAATTTCAAAGGTTAGATGACAAAATATCACACTAACACTCCAAAATATTTCTTCAATACAAATTAATAACACTCAAATACAACTTATAATCTCCAATTTTAAAATAATATTCAACAACCCTCAATCTCAAAAATAATAAATTTCCTTACTACCTTATAACTCCTTAACCACTTAAAAATTTAACACAAAAATTAAAGTTTTGCATACCCCTTTTAACTCCCTTCTATAACTTATAAACCAAAATAATTATGCAAAAACTTTAATTAAAATAAAACCTTTGGAAAATAAAAAAACATTTCCCCCTTTAATTTTTTGCATGCAAAGTCAACCACCAAACAAAGTGCATACCTTTATTATGCCGCCCAAAAGGCCTTGATGGGATTCGAGCCACTGATGTCTCTCCCCCAAGTACTTTTGTAGTATTCACACCCACCAACTGGGCTACATGGCTCCACATGAACCAACAAGGTGTCAAAATACCTTTGACTTCCTCCTCCATACACGCCACAAATGAAAACGATCCTCCTCTTTAGCAAACTAGAGTGCACGTGGTTTGAACCTGCGTCTAGCATTCCCCAAATGCTCTAACACAGCCTATGGCTACCAACTAGGCTACAGGGGATTTGAGTATATTTCACTGGACACAAAACCTTGTCCTCTTCTCAATGCTAAAACACATGCAAATTTCACACAAACCTTTCTCTTTGCACTAGCTTTAAAATCATTCACAAGGATAAGTTAATGCCAAAGGTTTTGGCATTATATATATGTAATCCAAAGGTTTCTCCAACATCGACGGAAAGTAATTCGAATTTATTAAAATTCAAATTTTAATAAAATAACTTTGGGCCTTAAATTAAATATTATTTAATTTTAAATTTTAACCTTAAGGTTAAATTATTTAAAATTAAATAATTAAACTCTTAACCTTTCAAACTACCACATGGGTTTTTTAAGGCTCTTATAAGGTGACACCTTCTTGCATTTAAATTCCATGAATCAACCTTGGATATTATAATATTAAATATTATAATATTAGACCTTCTCCTTTGCCTTGCTGAAAACCACTGGAGAACATTAACCTGTTTGACATCAATGACAACAAAACTTGCTCATATTTCCAACATTGCTATCTCCCATTACTTACTACATCAAAAGCTAACAATATTTAATAACACTTGTTGAATGAGATGATGTTTTTTATGATCTTATCTTTAATAGGGATACCCAAGAAGGGTAGCTCATGCTTGTCTTATGGATCAAATTATATTTTCTTCATACATAGGGAAACCTAGATAGATTTTGGGAAAATATTGATTGTATATATATTTCATATTGCACCTACTTGTTATATAATTTTCCAAGGTTCTTCACAAACCATATCTATGTAAAAGAGGACTAGAATCAAAGTTTAGACCTTAGAGAGATTTTTGGATTAGGAGATAATTGAGATCATTTGTTCTAATACACTTAACCATTTTTTTAGTTTATAATTTAGAAAATAAATAGGTAAACCTTAAAGAAAAGTCACCTAAGTTCTTTCTTCAAAAATATCACAGTAATATTAAGTGAGATACTAGTCCTTTGAAATTGATAGTTATGAGTATCCATTTAAAAATAGATGGATAATTTAGGGCTAGTTAAAATTAGAGGTATAAATACTATCATAGTCTATTTAGTTGGTGGACTATATCTACGTCAATGAAAGTAATGAATTATTAATCAAGGTTGGGTGGTGATATATGTCTTTTCCACAACATGTTATTAAGCCTTTCAATACTGATGATAAGAATTTATCAAGAGGCAGGTTATATGAGCTATGGTGTTCATGCAAATTCATTATATAAACATTATAGAAACTACTATTTTGGCCAACCCAAGAAAGGGATATTTTTTGGAATCTACACCTATTTTCATAAATAAACAGAAGTGTTATGTCCACTCCAATCTTATACAAAGAGCATACAAGGATGAAAATAAAATAAGAGAGATAGGAATTAAAGGTCACCCTTAGGCAACATAAATAATCATTGTATTATCTATAAATAAGGATCACAACACTCCAATTTAATGAATGGAGGCATGGGGAGAGTGGGGGTAATTATACTAATACCAAAACCCCACTTACATAAATGATTTTAACATAAGCCAACATAATAAAAGAGATTTAGGTTAATCACATGTTGTGAGGTGGTTCTAACCATAACATGGTTATCAGTCGCCCAATAGGGTTTATATAATAAAATAATACAATAAATTAGATGTAATTGTACAATGATTTCACATAGGTCTATACATGATTGCATTATGCAATATCAATTGTAGCCATAAATTAGGCTACACTTTCAACTCCCACTCATAATATTAACCAACAGGTCAAGGAGAGAAGAAATTAGTAAAAATTACCATATTTCCATATAATAGATTCTCGAGTGGGCCTATAAAGTTGTAAAAGACTCTTGTAAATCCTCCTCATTATTTAAAATATGGCCATATTTAAGGACTTGAATTCAAAATATGTCCTTGTAGCATCCATAGATGGTCTTTGATTTCTTTGAAGACTAAGCCTAGCCCTTGGGCCCATGCATCTTAGTATCTATAGGTTTGAATTTCTTTCTATGAGTTTCCATTTATGAAGTATCTTCATAATTCCTCCTTACTACCTAAAAATAAAGTAGGAGAGAAAAAATTAAATTAAGAGAAATAATATTTTATATTTCCAAGAACATAGTGTTGGGGGTTGGTTGTGATCCTCTTGTGCTACCAAAGTGTTGTAAACACCTATAATTGTGGCCTCAATATCTATCATTTCCTTGATAAAGTGGTTGTGTCTGTTTCCCTACACCTTGTGCGAGGGTGCCAATCCTAGGAATTCCATGAGAACATGGGATGTAGCTCCCACCAGACAACCTCCAAGTTTTTTTACCCAAGGTTAATTCTTTGCTTTTGGATGTCCTTGTTGGCACTCATCATTCTACCACTATGATACTCTACTCCTAATCAAATTGCTTCAGGAAATAAAATATGCAACATAGTAAAAGTAAAGTGTAGAAAAGGAAACCTATCTAGCCTATCTAATGGGTATGATGTGCCAAAGAAGAATATACAATTTCTATCTCAACTCAATGGGATAAATGAACACATGAACAATGCATGACCAAAAGTAAACGCATATTTGCTCATATAAATAGCATGCATAATCAAAATATGCTTAGGGTATATACATATAATTGTCTCAAGGTTCAAGTCTAGACTAAGCAAGAGAATAGAAAAGGGAGAAAGAAAATACCATAGGTCAGATGCTTGATACAACAACAAATCCAAACTTTACTCTTTAGTCTTGAAGACAACTATTTATAATATTACAAGCAAAATTTAACATTCAAAATTATCCTCCTAAAAATTCCCATTCAGGCTAAAATTAATATTGTTATGTTAATGGTCATTTCTTAGTACCCTCCACATTGATATTTTTAATGCTTTAGTAGCCCCTTTGAATATATTGTGTCTTTTGTAGGGAAAGAACTATACATATCCTAAATTTTTGGAGCATAGCTAGAAGCAGTGTGACTGAAGTCTCATTTTTCCCCTATACATGTGATCTTTATCTTTGCTCCCATATGATATCCTAGTTATCACCATTGACATGATATTATTAGATGTTTTCTTTTGTTTTTGACTACTTTGTATGCTTTACATCCTTGGGCTACCAATACCTAGTTTTCTATTTCACCATTATGTATAATCCTAAGGATACAATTATTGGACTTATACACTTACCTTTGTTTGATATCCTTCCTAGGAATTTGATATATTCAATTTTACCCTAGCTAGGATCTTGAATTGGACTCCTTTCATTGAAACTATCTTTTGCATATTATCCCAAATGTGACTCCACCCAAGTATAGTGATAAATAATTACATATAGGAATAAAATGAACCATGAGGTTCAACATCTAGAAAGAAGGAGAGATATTGGAAAGGAATTTTTTTCACACATTATATATCATCATTCTTTTTGCCATTAGAACATCCAATATTTTCTCTTAATACCAACAATCTCGCACTAAAGTCTTGAATATTATAAAATTTAGCCAATTTGAGAGAAAAATATTCAATTCCAAGTGCATTATATTATGTGTATTTAATTTCCCAAATAACTCATGAATTTCAGCCATACCTTAATAGGTTTCTTATTTTTCTAAATATAGAAAAGAAATTTAGGTTCAATTAGCAAGGAGAATAGGCCAAGAGCTCATTCTTCCTTATGCTAGCAACTTTAATTATAAAGGGAAACTAATTTCTCCTCTTGAAATATGCATCATAAGTTCTTATTATATAGTAATATAGTTGTTTTATTTGACCATATGATATATTTTTTCATTTAAGCAAGTAACATAGGCTTGAGGATCTATATCACACAATTCAATCCTTAGCATTGTTATAGGTCCTTCAGCTGATGTCATCAATAAAAAAGATTTTAAAATTATGTGATTAAAAAATGGGATTAAAATACTTTTGTATGCAAAATTTGTGGACTCTAGAAGTTTTTCCCTAATGGACCTCAATGATTAAAAAATTAGAATCCCAAACATTAGACATGCAGTAACTAATCACAAGAAGCCACTTGATACTCTCTAATTTATTGATGTCCACTAATGTTTTCCACCTGAGCACCTTAAACTACTAACTTGAATATGATTATAACATTTGCCTCCATTTAATTGGTTTATAGGGTTTAAAAATAGA
Organism: Wollemia nobilis; assembly: GCA_028583015.1. Taxonomy (NCBI): domain Eukaryota; kingdom Viridiplantae; phylum Streptophyta; class Pinopsida; order Araucariales; family Araucariaceae; genus Wollemia; species Wollemia nobilis. The sequence goes on from JAQPPZ010017198.1 coordinate 6,747,678, forward strand.
AAATTGCTAATACATGGTGTTAAATATGGTCACATCATCCTAGGATTCATAATTTTACACATATGCCAAAATATTGTTGTGTGAGATTCAAGCTCAAACCTATCATGACCTAAATACCTTGCACTAGCTAAGGCATAAAGGTTCCTATTAAGGTTCTTAAATCACTTCCATATATATGATGTAGCATAATGTGTCAACATTGAAGTTGATCTTACAAAAGAAGTTCACAAAAATATTTGAACTATGTCAAACCATTCACCAACACCATCATAAACCTTACATAGCCATTTTGTTATAGATATTTATGATGATTAGTCCATTGATGCTTCCATAGATAATATCATATAAAATTTTCATCATGGGAACACAAAATAAAATTTGTGGTTTGATCATGGAACTCTCTCTTTTTACATCCAAAATCTTGTCCTCTTGACCAATGTACAACATGCTCAACTGGAATGAAACATATAATAGTTGTATGCATTCTCTACTTGGATCTATAAAAATATACAAAACTATATGTATGATTTTGAGCATGTGACCAATAGCAATTAAATATTTACAATACATACATGTAACCAATATACCACCCTTTTTGAATGTATTTTCTATGTGTTCTTTCCATGGAAGAAGGCATTGTGATGCACTCAAACAAAGTTTTCCAAAACATTAGCACATTATATAAATTAAAATTTTAAATTTTCTTGGCACTAATATTCTTTCATACAACACCATGTATTCCCTATGAAGTCTAAAGAGGATGTTTTTGATTTAAATTCAAATCTACACTCAAGGAGTCAAAAATACTTTAATACAATAAAGAAAACTATGAAGTTGGCATAAATTCTCCAAAATACTTTAAAAAGTTGATGAAGAATTGTAACAAAGTATTTCCTCTCTATATTTTTCCAAAGATGCATATGAAGCTCTGAGAAGTATTTCTCCCTAAAAATTGAGAGAAATATTGGAAGCTACAAATACTTTTTCACATGACAAAACAATGCCACTCCATACCTACTTTAATACCATGTAGAATTAATACCTATTTCTAAAAATGAACAGAAGCATTCCATCCATTCAAATATTATATAAAATTTGTAAAAGAATGAAAATAAAATATAGAAATATAGAAATAAATGGACGGACTTAGGTATTATTGGTGGTATTACATCATTTGGTCATGTAATAATTCAAGGTGTGCTTAGTTTAGGGAGTGTGATTAATATTTAGGAGTGTGTTTAATATTTGAGTGTGAGGTGTGCAAGTGTATGTGCAAGGTGTCAAGAGTGCAAGTGTGAGTTGTGAGTGTTAGGTGTCATGTAAGTAGGTGAAGATTCATGTAAGGTATCATGTGTGAGAGTTATGTAATGATGAGGAACTTTGTCATTATGAGAGAAGAGAGAAGGTCAAGAGACATGCATGTGGAGAGTCACATGTAATTATATATTGGTGATAAAGCATTATAAAAAAAATTGAACTAGCATAGCTTCATGCATGCTATAGTAGACTTTATTAATATTTTCACTAGTCTATTGTGTGCATTATTGTGAGTGATATGTGATTTTGGTGAAATTTACCAATGAAATAATCTGACATAATTGCCAACATGTACCATAATAACAATTGTATTGTCTATGGATAAGGATTGAACACTCAAATTTAATATTTGGAATGGTAGGGGTATTTATACAAATAAAAAAACCCCAATTACATAAACAACTTTAACCTAACCCAACATAACAAGAGACCTTGAGTTTATTTACATGTTACGAGGTAGAATTAACTATAACAAGGTTAATCATGGTGTATAGACATAATAAAATATTAAATTAAATTAAAATAAATTAAATTAAATTAAATTAAACTATATTGGGTTGGATTTCATGTACACCTATACACGATTACATCATACAATGTCATCCTTAGACATAAGCTAGAAATATCAATTTTTACATGTGGTACAAATGCCTAGTTCAATACTTGGACTCATTGGACTTATTAACTCTGACTTATGCATATTCGTGTTGTAACTATAAATATGATTAAAATAGAAGATGTGAGACAATATAGATAGACAACTAGGAAGGTACAATAGATCAACTATGCCAAATTTTGGACCTTTTAATTGAAACAATGAATAGAGTAGCCATCCTTGAGCAAAAGAGGTAGGAATGATCATATGAATAGAAAGGGAAATATTAGCACATGTATCATCATATTGAGACCCTAAAAATTAATTAATTTGTGGACATAGGTGGTAAAAACCATGACAAATGGTGAATTAATAAAAAGGCTTACCTAATGGAAAAATATCCAAGGATATTATGATAACAATAGAATTCAATATACAGATGAGAAGTGGTGCATTAAAATCATAAAATATTTCAAACTTTAAAACATCATAGGAACCAAGAACTCTGTGTTACATACTGACTCAATAGAGAATTTGCATCTTGGTGAAAAATCTAAACATATAAAGAGTCATAGTGGTAGGGAGTATCACCTAGGAGAAATATTTTGCTCTAATTTTATATTGGTGACTACACAATTGTACTTTGATAAGAAAATGATAGTTTAAAATCTCACTCATTGAGAGAAAATTATAACATGGTACTTGGAAACTTTCACGAGATCCTAAGTTACATGCCTCAATATTAGTTGGATGAGAAATTTAGAATCATAATTTTTATCATATGGTGGAAACCTCATATTGGATATAATATGGATATTGACATCCCTACAACCATGGAAGAAGTCTTTGAGAAAACTAAGTACGAGTAAAATTACAAGTGATAATTGCATGTCACAAAGAGAACAAGGAGAAGTTCAATACTTCTCAATAATCAATTCTTGCTTTAAAAAAATATTTCTAAAAGGAAAACCTTCCAAGGAGGAAAAGAAAAATTTATGAAGAAATGTTTTAAAATGGAAACCAACAACAAAATTTTATTAGAAAGTGCAACTACATAAAAATTGATAAAATTAGGTAAAGAAAGGACAAAAAAAATGGATGCTTTACCTATGGAGAAAAAACTATATCAATAATTTTCCAAGAAAATGGATCCATTACCAAGTAATAGTAATAGCCAATCTAGCCATAATATTGTATCCATGTATTAGTCTATAACCATCACTCTAAGCATCAAAAAACTCTTTCAACTTATATGTAAGCTTCATAGATGCCATTTAAATATTAATAGAAATTAAAGCAACTAAATGCTTCAAAAATACACATGGTAGCAAAGATATAAAAAAAATTGATTTTTAAGATAACACATGGATGATTTAATATGGGAAATGCGCAACGAGAAAAGTAAAGGAATATCTAAGCATGCTCAAGTTTGAATCTCCAAATTTCATCATAGAAGTAAAAATACTGACATGGTCATTGAATTCAATTGGCAATGTTAACATGGTTATAAATTTTATTATAATTATAAGAGGGTTGAGTACCTCAACGATGAGGAACATATTACCACCATCCATTAAGTATAAAATTTTACTAGTTTAAGAACTTATGTAGCTAAATAAAGACTAGAAAAATGGATGCATATCATATAAAATACATATATGTGATATGGTAGTAGAAGAGGGACATATGTTTGAAGCATATACTTTTTTAAATTAATCCTAGGATGTGTTTCCTAGAGATATGGTAGGGTTTGATCCATGAAGTTAATTTGACTTTCAATAGATTGCTTCTAGGATATAATTGACAATTGAAGACTCCATCAAATCAAGAGGGCAAAAAAACTTGAGAACTAAAAGGGGATATAAAGGAGGATCAGATCAAGAGGGCAACAAATTTTCTTCATATACTCCTATATAATTTTGGAGGTAAAATTCTCCTTTTTGTAATCTACAAATAGTAGTTGTTTAGATATTTCCAAGGATCAACAAGTTGTATAACTTTCCCTTCATTTTCCTATGTATAGCAATACATAAACCTTGAATGGTCTTGCGGGCAAGTTTTTGAGCCCCTTCTTCTGGAATTATCTATAATTTTTCATACTCATTTATATATGTTGAGGCAAAGACTATTTATTTATTTTTATATTATTTCTTGTATGTATGCGTGTTTATGTGTTTATACTAGAGGTTGTAACTAACTAATTTTTGTCCCATTTCCTTTATATGCAATTTGTGATTAATATTTTAAGAGGAGGAATTTTTCACCTTTGAGTTGTTGATGCATTACACTCACATGTTTGTGTGTATTATTATTATGAAGAGGAATCTTATTATGATATTGGTGCATCACCCCCTATTAGCTTAGGATCTTTTTTCTTTCTACTATCTTTGTTTTCTCTTTCCTGTTTTCCCATGAAGCTAGTTATATTTGATAAACTAGAAAGAGTACTAAATATCACATCTTAAATGAAGTCTACCTTGTACAAATCCATGGATACACCTTATTGAGTTGATCCCCATACTCTTTGAGTTATCCTGATGTGTTGCTCCATGTGAGGCATGATAGGCCCAACCATCTAGTCCCTACATCTAGTGGTTGAGACAATAAAAAGGATAATAGTTTAAGTAATTCTTAGTGGGACCCAATTAATTCATTCTTATTGGTTGCCACAATGAAAAGTACTAAATAGACTCAAACCTTGTCTATATGCTTGTTTGAAGCATCTAAAAATATCTCTTGGCAATTTCACTCAAAGAATGAATATCTAAAAGTAACCACTTAGAAAGATATTAGATTGAGATTTCAATGAAGATCTTAATATACTAACTTATAGAGAAAAAATATTATTAACTTGGAAAATTAATTGAAAGAAAATAATACAAACATTTATGAGCAAAATACATACAACTAGATCCTTTATTGTTGCTAATATACAAGTGCTAGTACCACAATATAACACTATTCCAAGAAGAAGAAAAGGTTGAGGCCAAAACATTATTTCTCCACCACCTAGGTCATTTCCTACTTGGAATAATAGAGGTCCATTAATACCACCTACTCTACCTGAAACATGGTACAAGATACCAACATCTATACTAAAATCTCTCTCATACTTCACTAGGGAAGGCATGACAACTCCAATTGAGAATATAAACCACATGGTAAGCCTAGGTGCATTTCATAATGTATCAAAACAAAAATAGTTCTAATATTTTTGGTGGAATAATTCATAGGCAAGGCTCATGAATTGTACATTGTGCTTCAACCTCACTCATTTGCTAACTAGGACCAACCTTCTACCTTGTTCATAGAAATATTTAAAGAGAATGCAGATGGAGTGTCTCTCTAGGAACAACTGTCAACCATAAAAATAGAACCAATGGAGGCTATGAATGATTTGAACCATACATTTCACAAAATATGGCATAGAATACCTAATGAGATTTGACCTCTCCTAGGTATGGAATTTATATACTATTTGAAGTATTTTGATTTTGAAATCTCCTTAATGATATAGGCTATTGGTGGAAATGCCCTATAAGATACCTATAGCATAACTATCAAATCTCAACATGATTTAATTAAGACTGGAAGGCTAGATCCTAAGGCCTCTTATGCCTTTTTATCCCAATATGAAATCTCCACATCAAATCCTTTCGGTCATTAATCCAATAACATTTTGACTAACCTTAGTTTTACCTATAGTAATTGCTACCCTACCTACTCCCCTACTTGCTCTAGTTCCATCTACTTCAAATAACTCAAAATCTAAATAAATGGAATGCCTACTTAGATTGATAACCAATGGAATATCATCAACTAAAAGGTAACAAAATACCAAGAGGTTCTTGTATTAGGATAACCCAAGTTCTAATTTCTAGCAAGGAAACCAGGGTAATAATATTAGGCCAATAACAAAAAATAGGGCCATAATAAAAAAATAGTGTTCATAATAATTTCATTGTAGAAAAAACCTCCTAACCATACCAAGGAGATAGCTCCCATCCAAAAAAATTATGTGGAGGAGTTGGACTATTTTTGCTTCCCATATTCAAACACCTATTCCACCTAACTCTATCTTAGAGAAAATACCCATCCATCTATAGTAACATCCATTAAGGTAATACCTACCTAATATTCCACCACTTATTTAGGAGCACAAGCAAAAAACCAATATTCCCATGCCTTATGTCTCCCTGAGATAAGTGGTGCACATTCAAATTAGATATTGGTAATTTGGGATGAAGAAGATGTATATGTGATATCTAATAGAGCAAGTAACCTAGAAATTAGTAGGCAACACATTCAATCAGATCATATAACAAGATCCAAGAAATGGGTTGTGGAAGAGTAGGAGAAGTGCAACTAAATGACCCCATATCCCTAGAAATGGCTAATTGAGCCTAGAAGAAAACTTCCCACAATAGTCACACCAAGGAAGAATGTATTATATTGTCTACTGGTGAGCAAACCTAAGGTCCTAGAAGTCTCAAAGTAGCCCATACTCCAATAAAAATACACAAAAATTATGCAATCAACTATAGATAGGCCTAAGGTTCAATAGGTGTTAAATGCTCCTCAAAAGACCCACTCCCTTGAATCATTCAATGTGGTTGACCATTGGAATAAATACACCATGGCCATGGCCATATAGGATATATTATCCATCCATAAGTAGAAAGAGAGTCTAAATAAGGCATTTGGAGAGAAAAAAGAAAAAACATGATGGAAGGAACCTATCATTTTTTAAAAATTTGATCCACAAATAAACAGACCTAAAACTCTCCCTTTTTAGTTATCCCTAATCTACAAGGACAAAATGATCCATATTTTTATGGTGGATTAAAGTTCAAGTACTTTGGTCATGTCGAAAGGAGTGGCATATGCCTTAGGTTTGGACTATCGATCCATGAACAAAAGAGTTATGCAATTGGATGGTAGTGTAACCTAGATTTTGGGAGTGGAAAAAGAACTTCCACTCACTTTGCATGACTATTTAGGCCTGACTATGACATACGACATAACATTAATTGATCTTACTATATATTTTTGCATCTACTTATCCAAACACTTTACTGTCAAGTTAGAAGGATATTTATATTTGGATCGATCCCTAATGGTATTTAGAACTTGATATGATACCAAGATAAAAATTCCATTTAAGCCCCTCTATCTGCATCATGTTGAAAACTTACAAATATTTGAGCTAGGCCCTGATCACATTTAATGGCAGAGGAAGAATTGTCTAAGTCAAAATTCTTGGTGGATGAAATGCACTTATTTATCTCAAATGACCAAATGAACCAATGGGAAACTAAGATCTGAGATCTCGATCCACCTTAGGCATATGGATATACAGAAATAGGATGAGCATGAAGCATAATTATGATGCCAACCCAATTTAGGTCAAGTGTATATGTTAAAAAATAAAGGTAAAAAACAATGATATATATATAATTGTGCAATAATTTTATCTCTTTGTGCAAGATTAAAGCCTTAAGGACTTCTTGATCTGCACTAAATGCTTACACTATTTCAAATAATCCAAGAAAATTTTATTTGTACTAACATAGGGGCCCTACCAAAAGAACAATGAGAATTCAAATCCCAATGGTTATAAATGTTATACAAAATTAAGCAAATGCTAAAAGTGTTGGAAATTTTGAGTAATTATGTTGTCATTAATGTCAAGTGTTAAATGCAAGCAAAGTTCATCTCAGTGCAAGGGAATTGATAAAATAAGGGTTAAAATATTTATATTTTAAGCCCAAGAGATTTGGGATAAAGTTCCACATGTCTAGGCTCAAAAAGGGAATAATATTATAATATTAATGTTATAAATTTAAGCCTAAGGGTCAATTATAAAATAATTATAATATTTATATTATAATATTTTATAATCCTAAGTGGGTTTGGTGCCAAAATTTGCAAAATAATTTTAAATTCTTAAGCATTGTCGACGTCCTTAGCATGATTGTCAATTCATATTTATATGGTAATGTTTGGTACCCTAAGTGTGTGGTTCGATGCGCAATTTTAAGTGTTTAATGTGAATTTTTTATGAGCGCAATCATGAGTAAGGAGGATGAATTTTTATTTTAAAAAGAAGAGAAGGCTTTGAATAGGAATAAGGATAAGGTCGTAAAATCTCATTCCCATCCAGGCGGTTGGCCTAGTGGTAGACTGGGTAGAGTTAAGACATAGGGCAGATGACAGGTTTTGAGTTTGAATCTGGACGATGACATTTTGTTCATTGTTTTGAATGATAAGGATTTTGAGTGGAGGTTAAATAGCATGTCGTGTTGTTTCGTCCTTGTGTGAGAAGTTGGCCTACCGAAGGCTCAAAGAGTGCTAGCACGCTGGCAGGCTCAAAGGTGTTGTGTTTGAATATCCCATGGTAGGATTTTTGGTAAGGATTAATTAAAGTTTTAAATTGCCTAAGGTTGAGAGTTAGGCACATGTGGTATATTTGATTGTTTGAGCGTTGTGGACTTAGGAGGTATAAGGGGAAATAATTTTTTAATTATTTCTTGCAATTTCATTTTGAGGAAAAACATTATGGAATGTCCTTTTGTTGAAAAATAATTTTGTGGAGTAATAAGGGTTTGTGATAGTTCTTTTGATGAATGGTTTAGAAAGAAGAGGGAGTTAAAAGGTGTATGAAGTATTTCTATTTTTTGTATTTTACTTCATTTTAAAGGGCTTGGTGTTATGCTTTAATGCTCTAGTTTGAGAAACCAAGAAAGTTGGTTTGAAATTTAATTATGCACATTTATTGTTAGAGGTCTTCCAATATATGAAAAGGTGTTGTGCTAAATTTTATAGTTGCAAAAGATATTGTGTGAGATATATTTTTGAAGACATATCTCCATAAGAGCAAGCTAAAAGGTATGGGCACATCATTCCTTATTTAAGGTGTTTTTTTGAGTGAATGTTTCTAAACAAAAGGTGGAGTGAAAAGTATTGTTTGATAAGTGTTGTTAAAAATATTTGAGTTAGGGTTTGAGACCTACATTGTGCTATTTGTTGGAAGAAGTTTGAAAACACTATGTTAGGGTTTGTGAGAAAATTGTGCTTCATTGTTTGAATGAGTGTGTGAATATTTTGAGCATTGGATTTGAGTGATATTGAAAGAGAATGTGCAAACATTAGAAATTATATTTGTGAAAGCAAGTGTGTAAATCAGGAAGATAGATGTCATGTGCTAGATCTATCTTTAAAAGAACAATAAAAGTGAGACATGTGAAAGTGATAGATTTAATGATTTATTAGAAAATATTGAGATATTTGCAAGTGCATATCATTCTCTATATGTTCCAGAGGTTAAACAAATTCTGAATAGAATATATCCGTTTGAGTAAATTATTTTTGAAAAAGATATAAATGTGTTTGTGTGTAAAGTTTGAAAATATTTGAGCAGATTAAGTGAGCAACTTTGAGGTAGATTTGAAAAAGTATTTGAGAATACTTGAGGATATATTTGAGCAAGTATTTGAGAAGACTTGAGGACAAATTTGAGAAAGTATTTGGGAAGACTTAAAGACAGATTTGAGCAAGTCTTTGAGAAGACTTGAGGACAAATTTGAGCAAGTATTTGAGAATATGTGAAGGTATATTTGAGAAATTTTTTTAGAAGGCTTGAGGATAGAGTGAGCAAAGTTGATAGTAGGTTTGATTGATGATTTGTTCAAGCTTTGTGTTAAGGCTTGAGGAAGATCTAAGAAGAGTTGATAGCAGGTTTGATTGATGATTTGTTCAAGCTTTGTGTTAAGGCTTGGGGTAGATCTAAGCAGAGTTGATAACAGGTTTGATTGATGATTTTTTCAAGCTTTGTGTTAAGGCTTAGGGCAGATATGAGAAGATTTAAGAGCAATTTTTGTTACTAAATTGACCAAGATTTATGTTAAGGCTTGGGGTAATTTTAAGCAGAGATAGATAACAGTTGAGATAGATTTGAGCTAACCTTGTAATGAGGTTTGGTACAAATTTGAGATAGAGTTGAGAATAGGCTTTGTAGTTGACAAAGCAAAGAGGATAACAATATCTAGTGGATAGAGATCCATCAGCTAGTGCAATGGATACAAAGATCTCCAGTGGAGAGAGATCCACAAGCCAGAGCAGTGGAGGTAAAATTCTTCTAGAATATCACCAACCATAGCATATGGGATAGATATATCCTATGGAGAGAGATCCATGAACTAGTACAAGGAGAAATATTTCTCTTGTGGAGTATGATCAGTGAACCAGCTGGGAAGATAGAGGTATTTTGTGGAGAGATATCCACAAACTAGTTGAGGAGATAGAGTTCTCCTAGATCAAGTTCCACAAACCAAGTGCAGATAGGATAGATATATCCTATGGAGAGAGATCCACAAATCAGAGCATAGGGGATTGGTGTCTCCTTTGGATAGATATCCATAAACATTGTAATAGGGAAATGATTCCCAAGATATTTGTTGAGAAAATTTAGAAGAAATATTTTATCCGTGGAGTAGCCTACATTGGGTGAACCACGTTAAATTTGTGTCTCTCTTGTGTGTGATGATTTGTGCATTGCTTTGATTACTACTATTGATATTGCCATTGATAATATTATATAATATTTTTTGGAAAATAAAAGTGAAATTTTATCTTATACTATTCATCCCCCTCTCAGTATAATCTTGTGTTCTTCAAAAATATGGGTAGGTAATGTTATACTTTGATAGTCCAATCATTGAATAGATAGAGTGATTGATTAATTTTATAAACACTCACATTTTTAGGCATTCATAATTCTTGGCATAACTAATTCTAATTTAGAACCAAAAAATATTTCTAAGACTAAATCCAAAGTGTAAAAATGAGAAATATAAGGAGGTACTAGTATATGCTTGGACAAAAGGCATGAAAATGGACACTTCCTATTATTATTATTTTAAGCATTTCTCTACTCTAGCTAATGTACTTTTGAGAGGTTCTCAATTGGAGTGCCTTTTGGAAAATTATAGATCATTTATGAAGGGGTTACTTCTCATGAATTGGTATTTTTGAAGAAATAACCATCATTAGAATGCATGGCTTCAATTTTACCTTGTTCTTAATTCCTAAATTTATCCCAAACCAATTTTTTGCTTTAGAGACATTCAAGAAACTAGACTTTCTTGCTTATAAGTATAGAAGTAGGAAGACAAAAGCATTTTATTATAGAAATCCTATAATTCTGGGAGGAATGCTCCTATAAAGAAATAAATTCACCTTTACTGAAGAGGGTAAGCTAAAAAAGTTAGGGCTCAAGTAGATTTAGGATGGCTAGAACTATGATCCTCAAGGAAGGTTCACTTCATATCTAAAAAATATCAAAGACCCAAAGTTTGATCATGAACTAAGGGCTAAGGTTGGTATTCTAAGTAATATTGTAGATGATATTAGAACATGCCCTCTCAAAATGCTCATTAAAACTTCCCCAAATATTAGATCATATGAAACCTTCTATACAACAATGAGTAAATTTGACCCACAATGCAAATTCAATAATAGGAAGAAAGATTATCTGAGGGAAGTGCATTAGAGGCTAGTGACACTTAATGGGATAAAATTGATATTAAAGATGATCTAAGGGAAGTGCATTGGAGGCTAGTGACACTTGATGGGATAAAATTGATGATATTTCAATGATGTTATTTTAATTATCTAGATTCATTGATTTGGAAATCGATCAATATCTTTAGGTGAGCAGTGAAATTAAGCAAATCCTCAATAAAATCTTTGCAAAAATATACAATGTTAAGATATATTATGTGAAAATAGCCATGGAATGTGATTTTAATTTTTTTAATATCAATATTTAAGATAGAATGGTGATAATATAGAAATTGGTTAATCACCTCCAAAAGAAGCAAGCAATGCAATAGTGTGTAAACCAAGAAAATGTTTCATAATTTACCATCAAAAGGCTCAAGGGGTAGACTAATTGTTTAGTGCAAGGACTTCCATTTCCTTGGGATGAAACTAGAAATCTATGTTTAGAGTGGGAATATTTGTATCTAATTAAGAAAAGCAATGAATATTTATCCCATTTTGATAATTGGTCAGACCCTCCTGCTACAACGAACATGGACTGTGTGATAGGGTCATTGGTAGAGCTAATAATATAGGCATTTGAAGTCACGAACAATAAAAAAAATCTCTTGTGATGATCATATTTAGCTTGATGCAACCTACAAGTATTACAAAATGATCTAATACCCATTAGATGAGAAGTGGGTACAAATTAAACAAGCATTGGGCAAGTTGTCAACCTTATAATCTGTTATGTTTTTCTTTTCTTTTGTGTCTTCTTTTGTAAATCCCTTCAATTTTGACTCCACACCCAAGTATAAAGGTAAAAAATTTTAATCCTCCTTAAAGCATGCAAGAAGACCTTGTGAGTCGCTAAAACTATAGTGAATTCTTCACTATGCATAAAGTTTATTACCTTAGGTAGATTTAAAAGAAAGAGTAGAATAAAGGCAAGATGGAAGAATGCAAGGAAACAAACATCAAATAGATGTGGGTAGAACATTTTCAACCAAGGTAAAATTCCTCTTTGCAAAATTTCTAAGCAAGAAAGCAAGGCAAAATTCCTGAGAGCTTGTGCAGCCTAGATCCTTGAAAAAGCATAGAATAAAAAAAAATATTGATGAATGCAAGAGAGGAAAATATTTCCAACGGTTAAAAGTTTTTAGAGTTCCAAAGGAGAAATAATAAGAAAATTTCCAAAAGGTATATTATGCAAAAAAAAACTCCCAAAAAGTAGAACTCCAAAAAGGTTTGATGGGAGGACATAAGAGAGGAATTCCTTAGAATAGAATTTGGCCTGATCTTAGAGGTTTTCAAGGTTTCAATGTGAGAAGACAATGAAAATTTCCAACAAGTAGCAATAGCCTACATAATTATCTAAAGATAATAAGATCACCCCATAAATTAAAGCATAGATCAAACATCCACCAACTTGAAATAAGGACTAGATCAAGTTGCAAGTCATCAATAATTGTGCACAAGCTCCTAGAAGGGGTAGATGAGCTAGACTAAAACACCATTTTTAATGGAGGCTAAATATCACCTACTAGTGTTTCTTTAGCTCAATAATCCAAGAAAGGTAGGTTTTTGTTGAATTTATAGGTATGGTAGTTGTAATAGCAACAATTGTAAACCTAACAACATTGATTGTAGATGTTTCTTTTGACTAGTTTTCAAGATACCTAGGGATATGGTTGAATATCCAATAGTTTAGGATTACCCCCAAAACCTTGAGAAACTAAAATATGACATAAAAGAGGATCACATAAAGAGGGACAAATATTTTTGTCAAAGACTCCTGTATAATTTTGGAGTGATAATTCCCCTTTTTTAATCTATAAGTAGTAGTTGTTTAGATATTGTAAAGAATCTACAAGTTGTATAACTTTTCCTTCATTTTATTTTGTATACCAGCACTTGAATCCTAAGTGGTGTTCTAATCAATATTTTGATCCTCCACTTCTATCATTATCTATAAAATATCACATTCATATATATTCTTGAGACCATCACTATTTGGTTTGTTTTGTCCCATTTCTTGTATTTATGTGTGTATATTGAACATTGTAATTAACTAATTTGTTTCCATTTCCTTTATATGCAATCTATGCTTAATATGATTAAATAAGGAAGTTTTCACCTTTGATATATCAATTCATTACACTCATTTTTATCTCTTACTATTATGCAAAGGAATATTATTTGTATCTTGGGGCATCACCCCCTATTTGCTTATGATATTTTCCCTTTTCACTATCTTTGTTAGCTCTTTCCATTTTCCCATGAAGTTGGTTAGATAAGGATAGAGGAAGAGCACTAAATATCACATATTAAAAGGAGTCTACCTTAAACCTTAGAGGCAATTTATTGAGTTGATCCTCATGTTATTAGAGTTGTCTTATTGTGTCGCTTTGCACAAGGTGTGATAGGTCTAGCCATCTGGTCCCTACATTTGGTGGTTGAGACAATCAAAGAGGAAAATAGAACCTTATAAACAATGTATTTAGATATTTCTTAGATATATTTGTATTGGTGATTTTGGATGATATACTAATTTATTGTTGGGAGCACAAAGAGCATATAAACCATCTAGATATGGTAATGCAAATACTAAGGGAGCATTACTTATATGGAATTTTCTCCAAATATGTTTTTTTTAATAAAAATAGTTTCATATTTAGGGTATATCATATCTATAGAGGGTATTTTAGTTTATTTGAAAAAATTTAAAACCATTACAAAATGAACAACACCATAGTGTTAGAAATAGATTATATTACATCATTTAGGTCATGTAAATTTACCCTCATAGGTACATACTTAGGACATTATATTACTTTAGGGGGAATTTATCTAGTTACTTCATGTAATGTAATAAATGCATAAGTGTCAATGTGCAATTTGTATATGTGCAAGATGTCCCTTGCACAACTAGGTAGAGTGTTGGCCAAGGAATCTATATTCCTATATAAAAAGGGTCTCATTGTAACAAGTAGGATATACAAGCTTAGAGCATATTCATAGGTAGTAGCATAGTGTTGTGTAGAGCACCATATATTGGTGATGGGTGCAATGTAGTATAGTAGCTTTATTCATGGAGCATCAATTTTCTCCATAGCTACATTGTATTCATTTTCATCGTTTCTATTTATAGCATATTTCAATCATCTCACATATTTACTTTCTTTCATATTATTTTGCATATTGTGATTGCTATCTTCCATTGCATACTATATCAAAATATAACAGTGGTATCAAAGCCACAGTAGATCTAGCCACAGTAGATCAATAAGAAAACCACCATTATCAATGAGCCTTGGTTTTTTGTCAACCTGACATGCTGCTGGACCAACCACTATCAAAAACTCTCAAATGAGCCTATGTGGTAGAATTAGGGAGAGACACAAATGAGGATTGAAAGAAATATTAGTTCTAGAAATACTAATATTACATTTGGATAGAGTCTTTCCACAGAGTTGCAGGAAAAACTTGTGAAGACTAGGACTCAACATTCAATCCACTAGATTGACAAATCATCTAGTGAAGATCATTCAGGATATCTAGAATTTTTTAACTATTTCCCAAAGTTTCTTTTGTTATAGTAAATTAATTATCAGATGATTGGGACACCTCCTACAACAAAAATCTGGGTGACTTCAACATTGTTGCTCAAAGGTTGGCATACCTTCATAGTGCAGAGATTAGTTCCTTGTGCAAGAAAAGTATAATATGGAAGAAGGCTTCTAGAGAAGAGTTGTGGTGAATTTAGGAGACTAAAAATATCCATTGCTAGATTTCAAACTTCACAACAAAAGAAAAAGGCCACAGAATCCTTGTTCTAGAAGAAAATACCATAGAAGCCTTGATCCAGAATAAAATTCCATAGAAGCCTTGATCCAAAATAAAAGGCCACATAAACCTTGATATTGAATAAAAGGCCACAGAAGCCTTGATATTGAATAAAATACTATAGAAACCTTGATATTGAAGAAAAGGGCACAAAAGCCTTGATACTAAAAAAAGGCCACATAAGCCTTGATCCTAAAATAGACTCCAGAAGAGAGTAACTGATTCAGAAGTAGATTAATATTTTAGTACTAATACTTTGTTGCAAGGAAAGAAGATTTAGTGATTTGGGAAACTTACTACAAGAAAGTTAGGAAGAGTATCTTCTTTAGAATCAATCAAGCACCTGAATCAAAATTGAAGGTAAAGATATTAGGAGAATATATCATTGAATAAATTCCATTCTTGGAAGAAGAAGAATGACTAGGAGAGTCCTGCTCAAATACAGAAGCAGTAGAATCAGAGACCCAGAAGAAGATATCACCACCAATACTTCCAGGAGAAGAAGGTTTAAGAAAATGTCTCAAGGAAGACCAAAATAATATGTAAGATAAAATACCTTATGGGGGTCTCAACGAGCATCCAATAAAAGGCTTGGAGAGCCTTATTGAAGAAATCATCAAGGTAGAACCCATTGAAGAAATTTACTACAGAAGATAGTGAAATATTTGGGACAAATTTTGCCATCCGATAACAAGCCCAAAATAAGAATAAGAATTTTCCAAGGAGTGCCAAATATAAAAAGACCTCAAGATATTCATAATATTGAGAATAATATCTTGCTTGAAGTCATAATTCAATAAGAAGACTTGAAGATGGGAGAAGCCTGCCAAATTCAAGAGATTTGAAGATTACCTATCACAGTAAGAAGTCACCATTTTAGAGATAAAGAATTATTCAAATCTATAGAAAAAATGAGGATAATACAAGAGGAGAACAATCCACTGAATCCTAGGCTCGTTAAAGAAAGTTCAAGACCATATTTTGGTGGAGTTATTTAGGATAGCCTACAAAGAGTTGCAATATCTTACTCAAGGAAGTAACTTGGTGATCTTAGACACCAATATCTACATCCTCTACAAAATCCACATCCTATTCAAAATATTTCAGAAAAAAGGTTAGCAACTATTAGTGCAAGTATATTCATTAATTGGATTACTTAGCAGATTTGTTAAAGCACCTTAATTTGGATTAAAGTTGCAAGAAGGAAAATTGGATTATAGTCTTCAAAAGTGCAAAAAGAGAAATTTTACTTTTAAGGTTCATTTGCACATCAATATTTGATTATATTTTTTAATTACAACTATCTATCAACTACCTATCATCTACTTTGGAAAGCAAAATAAGACTAGCCCCTACAACTTTATTTGTAAAGAAATTGTAGAATAACTCTTAAAGATTAATTTCATATTATTCTTGATTAATTGCAGTAAATTGATTAAGTGAATTATTTTGAGAGTTGATTGGATTGATAAGGTGAAATTTTTATTGCATTAAAAGTGAAATTTTATTAGATTCATTTGCACTATTCTATTGCTCTCAAAAATATTATTGTTTGTGTTCTTGAGAAGGGCATAAAATTAGAATTTGGCAAAGTGTCTAAGGAAACTATTAGCGCACAAAATTATGCAACACATAGTGGCCAAGTGAATCCACAAAAATAGGTTAGAATCCTCCAAAACGTGGAGAAGAAGACAAATAACCAAAATCATAAATAGAAGCTTCAAATATTGAGACTTGGTGAGTCTCAAATCCAAAGCATTACAGGGTTAGTTGCAAGGAGAAAACTACAAAAAATTACATCAAATAAGAAGCTTCTATCTGCTTCTCTCTAAGATTAGATTTATCATCAAAGTATCCAAGCAAAAATGGGAATGTGTCTAATCAAAGAGACAACCTCAAAACCCCTACATTGAATTCAAACATTCTACCACAAAAACAAAAATTCAGACCTGAAAAAAAAAAGAGTGAAAAAGAGGGTGCAATAAAGGTTATTTTATACATAAATTTGTTACGTTGTATTGCACTATTATAATATTGTTTATATAGGAAATAGGGCATATTTGAAGGTGCCTCAAAGGTACAATATTCATAGGGTAAACCAGCCAAAGACGACCGAACATTAGCACTCTCTAAGCATAGCAAAATAAGCCACTCTAAGGACTCATACTCCTCATATCTTGGATGACCAAACTTGCAAAATACAAGGCAAAAAACAAAGGGAGAAACAACATTATATTTAAAAGCAATATTATCTAAAAAAGGAGGACATATAATATGTGCAAAAATAAAAAGAATAAGGCACCATTAGAGTGTTTCAAACTCCACATTTGTATTTCTCAAAATCGGTACTCAAGCCTCCAAATCGTTGCTCCTCATCCCAGTTGGAAACAACTCATGAGAAAGTGCCATTGAATGAAGGGGGAGCTAGAACTTTTATTGGTTTTAACAAATCTCCAAAGGGTACATTGATGAAGCATTAGAGAAGACATCCATGCACAAGGAGGGAGTGACACTTATCTTTTGAGGTAAAACTCTAACGCTCCTCACACAAGAACTCATATTGACAAAGAGAGGAGTTAGTAACAACTGGTTTGTGATTGATAATATGAGAGAAATTTGTCAACACAAATACCAAGCGCTCCACTAAAGAATGTAACATTCATACATTACTCAAAGGAAGATACATGTGTTTTCTAGCACCTTCTACTCCTCAAGTGCTCAAGAACAAAATGAGCATTCCAATTTGCACTTAATACAATATTCTCCTCCATTTTAAGGGTGCTAATGACCAAGCATTCAACAAAATTCATGCATCCACATTCAACACTATATAGTCTTTGTGCACAGAGCCAAGTTGCAAAGCCTTTAATGCTCTGGTCAAAGGAGGTCAAAGGTTGAGATTAAAAATGCCATATTTGGAGCATTAAATCCAAGGAGGGTTCTAAGTGTTCTATCATATGAAATGTCCAAAGTAGATATGTTAATATTGCATCCCTTGCACACCTAAAATTGTTTTTATTATTGTAGTCTTTGTATAGTGTGAGGTAATATTTATTTCCATTTTAAATGTGCTTTCATTTTTGGGAGTTATAAGGTTTCTAAATCAAGGTTAAAATTATGAGAATGTAACTATATTGAAAGCCATATCTCAAAGGGAATAATTTATCAAATCAATATAATATTTGCAATATTGAACTTAGGAGTAATAAGGATTTCTACTAGAAATTGTTTTAAAATATTTACAACTATTATTGTGGTATAATTTTCCAAAATTTGAGAGTTATAAGGGTTACTACATCAAATTAATTTATTTGAAATTATGTACACTAAAATACTAAAGGGGTATTAAAAGGGGTTTATCAAATCATTTTAAAGGTTGAAATTTAGCAATTTACTTGTCTCAAAATTTCACAAAAGGGGAAAAAAGAAATCCAACATTAAAACCTCTTAAAAATTGAAAAAATTCTTAGTTCAATAAAAGTAATAAGGTGTTAGAAAAGTTGATTTTTAATATTTACAAAACTTTACAAAATCAATCAAAAATTGAACTACTTTTTACAAGAGCACTATATCATGTTCCAAAATCAGTAGGGAGTCATAAGGAATTCTAAAAAACTTTATAATAATAGCATCTACCAAATATTATCAAGTTGTAAATCCATTGGGAAAATATAAGCTTTCTACAAAACCTCAAATTCCTTTAGGTTTATATCCTCTCATCACTAGGGAGATATAAGGAAGTCTGAAAAACCTAATGATTGATAAAATAAGCTTATATATTTAGGAAGCCATAAGATAACAACTTTCTATATCCTAAACTAGGGAGCTATAAGGATTTATACTTCTCAAAACATAACAAACAATAATAATTTCTTCATAAAAGAGAAGGGTAGCACCATAAAACTTGGGATCATGAATCTACTCATGAAATTTGAAGGAATGTTAGACCTAACTTCAAAGGTAATTCATAGTGAAGCCTTAGAATATAACTTTGATACTATGGAATGTTATCTTCAATCTCATCTCAATGAAGCTATTGATAATGGAAAAAGTGATATTTCACTTTCCTTATACTTTGTGAGCATATTATACATGACATTTCTCACATAAAAACATTACAAGGATGAAAATGTAGGAAAAATAGGCCAAGAGCTTTACAAACATTATTAGGATGAAAATGTTGATCTGTCCTTTTACTGTGGATGATATTAAATGAGCCCTCTTTTACATGAATCCTGATAAAGCTCCTCGCCCATATGGGTTTCCTCCTAGATTTTTCCAAGCCTTTTGTGATATTGTGGACCCTGATCATCCAAAACCATTCCTCACAAGTTCAATTCTACTTTTATCGCCCTGATTCCCAAAGGACCCATTTCCAAATCCATGGCTGATTTTAGACCTGTTAGCCTCTACAATGTGGTCTACAAAATCCTTACCAAAGTGATGGCCAACATAATGAAGGATGTCCTTCCTAGTATCATTGATTTATGTCAAGGTAGTTCGATTCAAGGAAGATCCATTACTGATGGAATTATCACCATCCATGAAGCCTTGCACTCTACATCTCAAACTAAGAAACCTACTTTTATCCTCAAATTAGATATGAACAAATCCTATGATAGAGTCAATTGGGACTTCCTTATTGCCATCCTTCTCAAGTTTTGCTTTCATCTAGACTGGGTTGAACTCATTAAAGGATGCATTTCCACTCCTTGGTTTTCTATCCTTATTAATGGGTTTACTACAGGTTATTTTTAGAGTGTTAGAGGTTTGAGACAAGGATATCCATTATCTCCCTTTCTCTTTATTATTGTAGTTGAATCACTTGGAAGAACCCTAAAATATGCTTACATAATATGTCCCATCTTTGGAATTAGATCTGCCTCGTAGCTTGATCTGATGACACACCAACAATTCATGGATGACACCATAATTTCCACCTATGCCTCTATATTTGAAGCTAAGGTCATCAAATACATTATTTTCCTTTATGAAGAGGTTGTAGGTCAAAGGGTCAATTTCCACAAAAGCAAGGTCTACTTCCTCAACACTCCTCATCAATACCAAATCAAAATTACCCAAATATTGAAGTGTTTTGTGGCTTCCTTTCCTTCCACCTATTTAGGTCTCCCTTTTTTGTGGGAAATCCTACCAAATCAATGTGGAATAATGTGATAGAAATAATCCAAAGAAATTAGTAGGATGGAAAGGAAATATCCTCTCCCAAGCTACCAAAGCCACTCTCACAATGGCGTGCCTTCAAAGCATCCATGTCTACTTTATTTCTATATTTAAGGCCCCTACCTCAATTTATACCAAAATAGAACAAATTCAAAAAATATTTCTTTGGATAGGGTCAAAAAACAAAGAAAGGTTCCATTTAGTGTCTTGGGATAAAGTTTGCAGATCCAAAGCTCAAGGAGGAATTGGTCTCAAAAGAATACACAAACTAAATATTGCTCTTATGGCCAAACAAGCTTGGAGAATCATTTCCAATGTCAGCACTGAATGGATCACTATAGTAAAGAGGAAATATTTGCAGGGAATTGACTTCCTTAATGATATGGCTCCTACCAATGGATCAACTTTTTGGAAATCCATAATCCACACTAGACATCTCTTGAATAAAGGTCTAATATGGCGGTTAGGAAATGGAGAGAACATAGATTTATGGCATGACAAATGGATCAGAGGAGAACCACTAACTGAAGACCCCCATATTTCTATTTTAAAATAATTCATCAATTCCTTTATGGAATGAAAGGTTTATGACTTCATAACTCAATCCAATAACATCCCCACTTAGAAATATTTCATGTGTGACTCTCATCCTATTGAGTCTATCTCCCTAGAATCCCTTATCAATACAATGGTCATACCCACTAACAACATCAAAGATCATTTTATTTGGGAGCACACTAAAAGTGGGGAGTTCTCCATCAAATCTGCATACCAACTCCTAATTCCACCCATTGAGACCTTGTTCCCCTGTCATCTTGTGTGGCTCAAAAATATTATTCCTAAAGTCTCATTTTTTTCTTGGTTGGCAATTCAAGATAAGATCCTCACTACTAACAATTTTCTCAAAAGAGGTATCATTATTCCTAATCGGTGCCACCTATGCAAGTTTTCCTGGGAATCCACTCAACATATTTTCTTGGGTTGCACTTTTTCATCTACCATCCTTGACAACCTTCTTCTCACATTCCACATCCTTTGGGCTAAACCCCAATCCATCATCGATATCTTCACTCAGTGGCCTTCCCATTTCCACAATTCCCACCTTAGTTCCATCTGGAAGTTTTGCCTTCACCATTTCCTTTGGAAAATTTGGCTCAAGAGGAATAACAATTTTTTTTCAAATATTTGTAAGGACTCTTCCTCGTTAACTAGCAAAATCATTTCCTATGCCAAGGAAAATGTCCAACTCACCCCTTCCACTAAAACCACTATTTCTAGGTTTGAATCCTCCTTACTTTCTTCCTTGAACATTTCCCTGGAGGATTCCCCACCCCCTACCCTTCCCAAGGATAGAATTAATACTAAGTGGATTCCTCCACTGATTGGTTGGATCAAATTAAATTTTGATGGTGCTTCTAAAGGTAACCTAGGAAAAGCAGGTGTAGGACGTATTTTTAGAGATCATAAAGGGGATGCCATATTAGCCTTCACTAAGCATCTTATATTTCAATCCAACCATTTCACAGAGGCCATAGCCCTTTGGAGAGGGCTATATTTAATCAAGCATAATCCCAATAGGTTGATAATTGAAGGTGACTCACTCAACATTATCAATTATTTTAGGAATAGCAAAAATCCTTCATGGAAGGTTAGAAGCTACATCGAAGAAGTAAGAAAACTCATCTCTCATCAACATGCCTTCAGAGAAGCAAAAAAGTGTTTGATGTGTTGGAAAACCAAGGGGTCAACCTCAATGGTTTGATTACTTGGTCCAATAACTTCCCCCAAGGAATCATTAATGTGGTCGATAAAGAAAAATATTCAATTCCCCATGTTTAAATTTGCAATGACCAACCTTAATATATCAAGTGTGCTTATCAAGTCCACCTCAGACTTTCCTTTTTCATCGTACAATATTTATGGTATTTTTGGAACCTCTTTTTGTGATAAATCAACCATTCCTGTTGTGCCTTTTACCCTGCATCCTTCCACTTGGGTTTTTCCACATGTTCCCCTTCATGAGACCTTCCTATCACTTTTAGAACTTGCCTCACATGATTCTCATCCTTATCATTTCCACACTCACAAACATCACCATTTACTTTCCCACCTCTCCACTTCCCAAAGGCTATTTTTGTTGGCTCAACTTGATCATGATTGGTGGGATTTCCCTCGTGTCTTTGCATATCACATGCAACACCGGTACTTTTGCATGTTTTGTGATGATTAGAAGCTCTAATAAATCCCTCAATTTTTTTCTTGCTCTCGAGGTTAGATTTCTAAATTTGTGTTCATATCCCCAAAGTATTCGCTTCCCAACACCTAGGTGCCATGTTCCTATTTGGGATTTCCCAAGCATTGTTAATATCAAATTTTTGTTTTAGCTCGCCCATCCCCTTATCAACTAGTTTTTGCTCTAGTTCTTTCCCTACATCAATACGTGTTACATCAAACAAGACATGTTGGAGCTAGATCCTCTCGCTGAATCCATCCTTGATGAGAGAGGATATCTTCCTTTCCTCAAGAAATATAGCAATACTTATGATATAACATTAGCTTTCCTTTGTATTTGGGATGGTGTTAATGTGATTATTCGAGGTAGAGATTACATCGTGGATGCCCAGATCCTATTATAAATTATAAGTTAGAGCTTTACTGGAATATCTTTGAGGAGAGAGAAGCACAATTGGGAGGTGGATATCAAGGAATTCCTAGACAAGACCAGAATTCTCATGTTGGCCAAGTCTAGTATACACATATATGACCTTCCTTCTCTGTGGAATAGAGTCATGATGCCCATTATGTAGTACATTATAGTTGATTACCCTCATAAATCCCTTTGTATTTTTCATTTGGATTTTGTTAATCACTTTAGGGATATTTTTTTTTGAAAAATAATTTGAAAAAACTTGTATTAAAACAAATATCATTTACAAGTTGGGATGAGACTTCTCCTAGACTTAGCCAAAGAGAACAAATGTTTGCAATAGTAGAAGAATATTTTCATTGGAGATAAATCTCTTAAACCATATTTCTACAATGGTTTTCACCTATTTACAACTGTAAAAGAAGATCTACATCAAAGCATAAATCTCCTAAACCATATTTCTAGAATGGTTGTTCAAATTAGCTAAACATTGGATTTGCTCACTAACCCACCTAATAATATCATCCTTAATAGCCATGTCACTGTGCCAATGAACCCCTACCTCCTTCTTAGTTCTCATGTTAGCCAGGAAGTCTACCACTTGATTTAGATCTCTACTCACATAAATTGGAATCACATCATCTAATTTCCTCTATGATTCCTTAATTTTAGTGACAAGAATCCTCAACCTCCATGTCTTCAAAGAAAATTTCCTCATGCAATCTAGAGCTCCAACCATTATTTTAGAATCTTATTCTAGGATTATCCTCCTGTAATCTTGTTTTATTGCCCAAATAGAAGCATATTTGATAGCTAAGGCTTCCACTTCATTGTTTTTGGCCATTCCAAAGCCTTTTAGTTCCCAATAGAGAATTGTTCCAACATGATTCTCACAAACCACTCCAATTACAACTCTATCCAAATTGCCTTTTTCAGCTCCATCAGTATTAATTTTAATCTAACCTTTTGGGGGTATTTTCCAACTAGCTCTATCCTGCCTCTCTTGCACTTCAACTTACTTCTCCATTGTCCCTATAACAACCTGATTTTCCTCTTTAGCATACACTGCCACAGTTTCTATGACTTTGCTCCAAGTGACCTGCCAAACTCCATCTAAATATGAAAAGGTTTCTTTAAAAATTTTGCCATTTCTCTCCAACCACACTTACCACTAAATGAATTTTAATCCAATATCCCAACCAATACAAAGCACTTTAGATTTAAATCTACCCCTCTTCCTTATTTCCCAAATATTAATCCAATTCAAATCACCACTAATTCAAATTTTATAATATAAAAACCATCTCTCCTAGATCTAGTGCATGAATGGGCACTCAAACATCAAGTGATCAAATGTTTCCTCACTCTTGTAGCATAAAACACATTGATATGGACCAATGATTCCCCTACATATGAGATTATCAAAAGTAAGAATTCCATTATGCATGAACTGGTAGGCCAAAAGTTTTACTTTTAGCCAACCCTTGGACTGCCAAATATTTCTCCAATCCTCAACCTGATATGCATGAGGAGGCTCTGGAAGGATCTTATCATATCCATCCTTCATTGTATATACACCAAGGCTCCCATAGCCCCAAGATAATTCATCCTCCTCATCTCTACCTAGTGAGAAATATTTCTTCCAATATTTTAGTCATGATGGATGTCAAATCCAGAGGGATTGAAATTGGCCACTCATCCAACTTCTTAAATTGCTTAAACTTATAATCCCCCAAATGACTAGTGTTGAAATAAATTTTAATTTGAACCCAACCCCGAGTTTCCATGGCTATTTTTATTGGTTGTAGTTCAGTTAATTCAACAATGATAGATGGGTATTGATCCCATGAATCTATCCAAAATCGTGCCTTTTCCCCTCTCCTCACTTTCCAAAATAATCCATATTTCACTACCTAAGAGCCTAACTTAAGAGACTACCACACTAAGGATCCATTACCATCCAAAGGGAAATGACCCACCTCATTTGGGTTTACCTGTTCCAAATATTTACTGGTTAAAATTTTATTGAATAAACAAGTTGGTTGGGAAATCCACCACCAGTAAAGCTTTCCAGCCAAAACTTTATTATTTAAATTTGATCTTCTCAACCCCAAACATCTTTTTACCTTGGGTTGGCTTACTTTATCCCAACCTACTAAAGCCCATTTTCTCTCTCCTTTTGATCCTTCCCATAAAAAGTTTCTAGCCATATTGTCCAACTATTTCCATATGGTATGTGGGGTAGAAAGGATAGAAAATTTATAAATTGGCATGGCCTGAATGACTAATTGTAAAAAAAGTTAATCTACCCCCACAACTTAACCATTTGTGAGACCACTATTTTTAGTTTTTTAAAATGCAAAGGGACCCCTGATTATAACACTAGGAGAGAAGTCCTTATGAATCCCAAGATCTCTAAAATTCTATCCCGAAGCCTTTGATCAAGATTTAAAAAGACCACTTTGGATTTTTTTATCATTGATGACTTGGTTTGTAGCCCTAAGATAGATATTAAGTGCATATCTAATCATTCTTGCTTCTCTAAAGTTGGCCACTCCCACCAATCCTGTTTCATCCACAAACTGTAGGTGAGTCAAAACTTCCTCACCCACATTGATACCTATTAGAAAACCTTGTTGTCTTCTCCTCAAGATGAGTATACCCAAGCCTTCATACAATATAAGTAAAAGATAGAGGAAACAAGGATCTCCTTGATGAAGACCTTGAGTAGATCCAAATGGTTGTGAGGTAAGACCCTTGATTAACATTGAGTATGTCAAAGTAGAAACATAGCTCATGACCCATTCTATCCAATCCTGAGAGAAACCAAAGGTTGCCATCATCTTTGACAAGAAGCTCCACTCCATCCTATCATAAGCCTTTGACATATCCAATTTTATGAACATTCCTCTATTACCAGATGTTTGCATTGAATGTATTGCCTCCTGATCTAGAACCACACCATCCAAGATCTACTTACCCTCTACACAACCCCCTTGATTGGAGGAGATAATGCTATGTAGAAGAGGTTTTAGTCACTCAACTATTACCTTTGTGATTATTTTATATGACATTGCATAAGGCAATAGGCCTATAATCTAAAATATGCACTCCCTCCTCCCTTTTTGGAATTAAGGAAATGAAAGTATGATTTAATGCTTTAAGCATTCTTTTACTACCTTTGTACTCCTCTATAAAATCCATTACATCCTCCTCCAAGTTGTCCTAGAAGGCCTGAAAAAACTCAATTGGAAATCCATCTAGACCTAGAGTTTTTTTTGTGCTCATTCTAAAGACTACATTCTTCATTTCCTCTCTATCAATAGGTTTAATTAGGGCCTGATTTTATTCTTCAAAGATAACAAAAGGGTATGACAAAAAGAACTTCTTTTTTATCCTCTTCATATTGCACCATACTTTCTTTAAATAGTTTTGAAAAATAATCCATTGAATGGAAATGCATACTTGGAATTGTATCAAAGGAGTGTTTGTTCTCATCTTGAAGAGCTTCCATTTTGTTCGTCTATCTCCTAGTACATGTATCCCGATGGAAAATTTTGGTATTTTTATCATCTTCTAATAACCAAGTGGTTCTTGCTCTCTGTTTCTTGTAGGTATCCTCTTGTTTGTCAATGTCCTCAACCTCTTTATGCAATGTATCATCCACTTCTTTGATCTGATCTATAATTGTTCTTTCCCTAAAGTATTTTTTAAGTTCATCCCATATGTCCACCAGTGGAGCTCTTTGGACCTGTAAGTTTGTCTTGTTAGCTCACCTCCATTGTTTTAGTTGATCTTTGACATAATGAAGTTGTTTGTGGAATCTAAACATTGTTGTCCCATATGATGGACGACCTTCTTACCACCACAGTGGAATTTTCATTCAAATTTTCTCTTTTTGTAACCAAAAAAATTCAAATTTTAATGGTTTGTGATGCTACACTATCTTGATCCCCCCTTCCAACAAAATAGGAAAGTGATCTGAAACTGGACCCTCCAAAATCTAAAATTTTATATTCCATTTTACAAATGTCTCCTTTGAAACCAAAAAATAATCTAACTTCACCTTCCTGCTATGTGGCTCCCTATTAGTCCAAGTATAGTTGGTTCTAGGGTATTTAATATCCACCAAGTATAGTTGGTTCTAGGGCATTTAATATCCACCAAGTATAATGCATGGACTTGGGCAATCATAAGTTGATCCCTTGGGTCCAAAATTGGGGTTCCCCCTTCCTAATATCTAGATGATAATTTAGCATTAAAATCCCCAGCAATAATCTAGTCTAACTATTCCCTTGAGACTCTCATGTTATACATAGTTTTCCATTGATGCATCTAACCATCTAGGTTTTGAGCCCCATAAAAATTTGTGATTAAAACATGTTCAATTGTGACATTGTTACTAAAATGTGATGTGAGGACACCCATCCAAGATATATGTTCTATTACAGTCTATTCAAGAGATTTCCAAAAAGTAACTATCCCCGTTGAGGTCCCTTGGGCATCCACTTCCATATGACCAACACCCATCCAAAGTTTATTTACTATTTTACACATAAGATCCAACGATATTTTTGTCTTCTGGATAAGAAAAAAAACTATTTTAAATTTTTCTAAGAGTCTTCAAACAATAGATTGATGGTTTTTGTTGTTTTAACCCCTAACATTCCATGATTGTATAATCATTGGTTACCTTGAGTGCAGTAAAAATCTATTGGCCTCATCAATCCTCCAGTGATAATTTTGTCTCCTTGAACTTCTATTCCTTATTTGATTTTCTACCCACTCCTTGAGAGCTACTATATTTTGATCTCTTTTCCACTTGAGTTATCCCTAGAGTTGGCCTTTCTCTGTTCTTTTATACTATGCCCATGATGATATCATTAATTTTTAGTTGCTCATGGTTATGCACTATCAATACCCTGCACTATCTTATTAAGGTAACTCACTGCACTCAATTACCTTATCTATGATGGGAGGAGATGAAAGAGGGGCTTGACAATGGTTGTTATTCTTTTTATTTTTCCCATCCACTCCTTCCATGAATTGTTCTTGTTCTTGGTCTATCTGTGTCTTAAAGATCTCATACCTATTGGAGGGCTTGAGTTGGGTTTGATCTTTACCATATTTTTTCTTTTGCCTTCTCCTTCTTTTGGGTTATACAAAACCATCTCCCTGTGCTTATTTACCCTGAGAAATATTGGTTGTTTTTTTGTTGATTGTTGACTTACCCTTCTTAGGAAGATTTTACATTCCCAGAGGAGCCTCCATTTTTATGTTCATATTATTTGGGCAATATCGGGCCAAATGCCCATATTTTTGGTAAACTCTTCATCTGAATGGAAATGCCTCATAATCCAGTTGTTGAATCCAAGATAGTCCTACAAGTTTGAGTTCCACCTATGTTGGCAAAGGCTGGCTAAGATCCATTTCCACATATAATCTTGCATAAACAGTTGTGTTTCCTTCCATTATGTCTTTGGAAACACCCAAATGTCTTCCAAGGGAATTTTTGATAATTTCCAATACCTGCTCACTCTAAAACTCCATTGGAAGTGCATACAAAAGGATCCAAACCAAAATAGAAGTGGGTTCAATTCGAGGATCAAATACCACTCTCCAAGGTTGAACAAATAATCCTTTCGAACCATGATTCCTCTTTTCTAATTTAAAAGCCCTATTTCTATCAGCAAGTGAATAAAAACTAATAATAAAATATCCATTGCTAATAAACCACAAATAATACTCACCAAGAAGCTCACAATTTTGTCGAACCCAAGAATACAAAAACAATAGGGTAGGGTAAATACCCATGAATTTACAGATCAAATCATGATTGGATCTATATAAAACTATTTATGTGACCATCCTTTGCTCAATGAAAATCTTTGGCCTTGATTCTAACTGTGGTAAGCTTCCATTAACTCATTGAGATGTTGATCTATTTCCAGCAACCGTAAAAAGTATTTTTAATATAGTTTTTTATGCTTATTTAGTCTCTGATGGAGATTTATCCTTTAATAAATCTGTAAAAGAACTATGCCTCTCTAAAAGAGGACATAGAGGTATCCCCATTGGACCCTCTTAAGGAAGCAATCTTTTCTTCAAGTCCACAGTAACCAAAAATCTCTTTGGCTATCCAATCGATGCCCTAGTTTTCTCTTCCAAAGATCTCAAACCTCATCTCCCGAACATATATCACTTTAGGGATATTAATATAATCAATGTACTTGGATTCCTCTTCCATTACATGAGATACTCCATTGATACTTATTGGAAAAAGAAAAATTATATGTTTCCTTCCCACAAAGGATTGTTCAAAATCATCTACAACCATTTCCTCATCCATTGCCCTAAAGGTTCCCTTACAGACCCAACTCCTTCTATTGACCCTCCCCCAAAAAATTCTAGTCCCTCCAAGGTCATCCTTGAGGAAGACATTTCCATAAGCCCTACGTTTACCCCCTATCTAAGAAGATAAATTTAGTGGGATTTGACAGGGATGCTGATTGTCCCATGAGGAATAAGGTCAAGACCGAAGAGCCTGTTAGCGCTACTAGATCATATACTTACCTCATATTACAGTTCATACAGAGCTAATAAAAATTCTAAAAGGTGGTGTCTAATTATGATGAAAATTTTAACCCTACTTATTTGTTGCTTCAAACACTCATTATTAAAACAATTTCCATAGTAATTTATCAATTTGAGGAATTGTCTTCCACCCTCAAGGAGATGCACAATGCTCTAAACTTACTCTTTTTATATGAAGATTTCTCTACTATGATCACTGATGAACCTAAGGTTGTTAATTCTAAATTTAATTCAAGGGAAGTGGTGAAGGAAGTGACAAAGTATGGTAGAAACAATGTTTCTTAGGTGATGATGCCAGGGATGTTTCTAAGGATGTTGCTTTGGGTGACTCCAAGGTTGTGTTTTGGGAGGCTTTTCTGATGGTGGTTTTCTTAGGATGTGTTACCTTGTGGGGTTTTTGCAGGTTGGATGCCTCACTATTTCATGTTTTTCCTCTTCACAACATCCTATAATGTTGGTTTTGTAACAAGGTTTTGGGATTCCTTTCAAAACTCGTTTTAATGCAATTTAACTTATCAAAAAAAAGGATTGATAGATGTACCCAAAAAGAAGGTAGAACTTAATGAATCATATCTAGAAATGTTTTTTTAATCCTCATGTAGCATTTGCACTTTAGGTTCTACTAACTTAATATCTTATCATGATGCCTTAAGTGGTTTTTTAAAAGCTTTTATACAAATTGAATACAGGAAAAGAGAATCTTCCTTACAAGAACCAAGTAGAAAAACAACCACCTATGAGAGCATAGAAATCAAAATCAAAGGCAAAGCTAAAGATGAAGAAGAAGATGAAGTAGATAAAGGAGGAACACAATGCAAATTCAATTGAAAGAAGAACCTTTAGCTATAGCTACAACTTACTCTGCATCATCTAAAGACACAATAAGTGATGAAGAAGAATACAAATTCCATTATCTAATGGAAGAAGATCCACATTGAAGACTAAAGTCTTCAATACCCAAATAATTTAATATAGGGGGTGTTAGAAATAGATTATATTACATCATTTGGGTCATGTAAATGTACCTTCCTAGGTACATACTTAGGATATTAGATTACTTTAGGTAGAAGTTATCTAGTTACTTCATGCAATGTAATAAATGCACAAGTGTCAATGTGCAAGCTATATATGTACAATATATCCCTTGCACATCTAGGTAGAGTGTTGGTCAAGGAATATATCTTCCTATATAAAAAGGGCCTCATTGTAACAAGGAGGATATACAAGCTCAGAGTATATTTGTAGGTAGTAGCATAGTTTTTGTGTAGAGCACCATTTATTGGTGATGGATGCAATGTAGTCCAGTAGCTTTATTCATGGAGTGTCCATTTCATCCATAGCTACATTGTACTCATTTCCATAATTTATATTTATAGCATATTTTAATCATCTCATAGATTTACTTTCTATCATATTTTTAGCGACCCCGGGGAAGTGGTGCACCATCCACTACTCTATTCATGAATATTATTTACTTAATCATGCATTAAAATGAAACATACAACCAAAATACAAAGAAATGAATAGATAATGCTTTTTATTAATTTTTCTCAAGTTTGGTTACATATAGATCCCTCTGAGGGATTCCCTTCATTTGATACATATTTTACAAATAGGGGTAACGAATGTATAATATCCCCTTACAAGGGGTAGTGCACTTTTGCAGGCTTCCTGGTGATGCATATGAAACTGTATGAGGTATTACAAATGTCTCCTTCTCTAGGTCTAGATCCTAGAGGGATCCTCTTGATTTCATATGTTGATAACCTATCTAGTGAACCTATAGTCCTACAAGCATGAAAACAACAACAAACACTCAGCTATCCGAGATTACCTCCTTAGATGAGGTTGTTATCAATAACCCTAATGATAAACAAAAATATTCTCAATGATAATAGAAACTAATGCTATGAATACAATAAATCAGATCTATGCTAATGGTATAAAAACAAGATAAATGAAAGAAACTAATTCTAAGAACCCTAGACTAGGCCTACGTGCCACTGTCCGAGATAGTGGCTACTAAGATGAAAATCTGTATCTATTGTTCCAAGGCTATGGATCTAGGCTTGTTGCTGATGTTGAAAATGATCATCATTTTTGGTCCGTTGTATTGAATATCTTGTAGATGGTAACCCATAAGTTGGCCAACACTTCATTGCTCTTAAAAGGTACTCCAATTTGCTCTTCTATATGATAAGGCTTCGCTACAATAAAATATCTCCAAGTCTTGAAATCTCTCCTTGGTTGTATCTCTGCAAAAAGTCTCTAAATTCTCTCTTGGTGCTCTTATGTTTGCACCTTATAATGTCTATCAAACCCTAGGTCAATTTCCAACCCTAGGATTGAATTATGCATGCAAACTAGAGGTTAGCATGAGAAGTTTTGTCTTTTCTGTGTTTGAAGGCTATTTAAACTTATGTCTAAACCTGGACTTGAGTCTCTCATGTAAATTGGTTGAGGAGGAATGCAATGTTATCCCTGCTTGGCCTTATTGCATGCAAACTACCACTTCCACCCAGGATTAGGCTATTTTGGTGGGAAATTGCATTTTTAAGCTTAGCCAATGTCATATGCAGTAGCTAGGGTTCGACCACTTTGAGCTTCAGCAGCCACAATTCAGCCTCTTTGGTTCATAGAGGACAGGCTTGGATGGGCTAAGACTACCCCAGATGAGTGGTGAAAATCACTTTTAGCACTTGTAAGGTCCCAAGTCTTAGTCACATGGTCTATGGATGCCCATATGAGTAGTTCTCATAAACACGACATGTTTTAGGTGTCTACAGATGCCCCTTTTTGGGATGCACTATGTGGGAAAAACACATCACTGAGTAAAAACATAGACTGCTATGTTTGTAGGGTGTATGATGATCATTGGTCTGATCAACATTGGATGGCTCAATCACTCAAGATGGTGTGCACCCTTGAATCATTGCTTCAACATACTAGAAGGCTTAATTTAGCATAAGGCTTGCACATATTCACTTGCACTCATTCCTTAAACATAATCGAGTAGCTTATGTCACTACAATGGGATCTAACCAGAGGAGAGATACAACTGAAAATGTCATATTTTGCTTATGAACCCAACAAATAGGGGGAGATTTTCTAATAGTTACCTGCAATGATCTGTAGGATGAACACAATTTTGATATGATTGAGTGATATTTGGTTGACTTTGATTATGATTATTTGAAGAGCTAACTACCCCCTCACACAACAAATTTATGAGGGAAGGTCAATGAACAAAGCGACAAGTTGCTTTGACCAATATGACTAATTTGGTTCCTTTCTAGTGCTTATTATTTTAATGGGTAAACCCCCATACAAGTGTGATATCAACTGTTTACGATGATCATTCATCCCTATCCCCGAGAGCGGTCCGACCATAAATGGCCTTCTTAGGGAATTAGGATGAGTGATTCTATTTAGGCTTTTTGTTGAATCACTTGGATCAGTGTTTTTATGTCATAGAGGAATTAGGATGATTCTATTGTACCCGTGGAGTAGTCCGACCATCCTGGTCTTCTTCAGGATTAAGGGGGGTACATCATGATTCCAAAATGATTAATTTACCCCAAGTAACCCTATGGTAGCTCACTCATCTCATCAAATTGCATGGAGTACAAATCATTGCAACCGCCAAGTTGATAGAGTAAGTAACTAGATACGAGGCTTACTTGAGATTTTGTTTCTATGTGATTTTTTGATTTTTTTGTTATTTTGAGCATTATGATGTTTATGGACCATAAAAATGTGTTTATTTGATATTTTTGTTAGTCCTCATGGGAGGAATTTTCTTGATTTTTTTTGGATTGCTGGCCACTATCAGGTTCAGCGACCCCTAAATGCCTGCTTCTGCCTACTCTCGACCTAAGAGGTCAAGAATTTTGGGCCACTGAAGATGGTAGTGGTCGAGGCATAACTTAGGAAATATAAAAGCAGCCTAGGATTTTGACTTTTCATTCTTCCATCTAGTGATTTGCTTTTAAGAGCTTTGGAGAGAAAGTGACAATTTGCAACTTGGAGCATTTTGCATTGAGGATTATGGTTGTGCAGGGCAAGGCATTGGCAAGTGGAGGAGTAGGAGATTCTTGGGTATGCTTCAAAACCCTAACATTGCTTGTATTTTAGTAAAAATAAACCTCACTAAGCAACAAATAAATGAAACTCATTAAACTTGCTAGCAACGAACCGAACCTGTAGATAGGTCTAGTTTAGGTTTTACTTTGGTGGGCTTGTCCC
The DNA here is from genome assembly GCA_028583015.1 of Wollemia nobilis. Classification (NCBI taxonomy): domain Eukaryota; kingdom Viridiplantae; phylum Streptophyta; class Pinopsida; order Araucariales; family Araucariaceae; genus Wollemia; species Wollemia nobilis. The sequence goes on from JAQPPZ010017198.1 coordinate 6,781,646, forward strand.
CATTTTATATTTTTTCAAATTTTTTTGGTATTTTCAGCCTAGGGTGTACGTGTTTGTCGTGTCGCCCATTGGCCGCTACCATTCAGAGTGGCCACTTCGGCCCATGGCTTGGCCACTATCGACGGTAGAGACCGGTTCAAATCCCAACGGTCAAAAATATGACCATTGGGGCTTGGTCGTTGTTAGCCTCAAAGGCCGATTTATGGTCGCTGTAGGTGAAAGCGGCCAGGAACCTTAGGCAAATTTTTGATTTTTTTTGCATTTTTGTGATAGTTAATTGATTTTTTTTGGATTTTTGAGTTGTTTTTATGAAATTTGCTGCATGATTAGGTGCATTTACTACTCTTTCACTTAGACTTAGGATAGTATGTCATTATTTGCATTGTTTTTCATATTTTATTATGATTTATACGTTAGATGCAGTGTAGTTATATCTTTGATTTTTGCCCTTAGATTCTCACTGCTCAGGATCGAGACCTGAAGCTCCTAAAAGACCTCCTTCCACTCATGGATGATACAGACTAGGCCTGGTTTAAGACTCGTAGACTATAGTATGTGACCAGGCTACCACATATTATGTTGGATCAGGCCTACCTCATGGCCTTGGCTCACTTATGGGATACTTAGACTAATACCTTCCACCTTCCTATTGGTGAGATGACTATGTCACCAGAGGATGTATATAGGATTTTCTAGATTCCTTTTGATGAAGTGGCCATCATATCTTAGGCCACTAATGACCATGAGGTAGTATTTTCTAGGGTGTTCAGGAGGCATGCTGTGGTTGCCTTCTAGGACACCAAATCTAGCAGTGTATCTATTCTATGATGGCATGAGGAGAAGGTCTTCTTTGTGAGGCATACAGTTTTGTTGATGGTCATCAACAATGTTCATATCCTAGATTGCTCAGGATTGAGGTTCCCGTGGAACCTCCTTGCGATGGTTTAGGAATTGATGGATAGCACGTAGCCTATCATCTATGCATGGGTGAGGTCCTTGATGGCACAGTGCTATGAGGAGTTGTACCACATACGCCAATGGTATCATGTCAAAATTTCTTGCAGCTTGCTCCTTCAGATATAGGGATGAGAGCATATCAGCGTAGATCATACCAAAGGGCTCCCCATTAGGATTATAGCTATTGATGATTAAATGTAGTGCTACACTGCCAGATGGGCTTGAGAGTGTGAGGAGTACAAGAGTTGCCCTTTCATGGGAGAGATTTCCCATTATATTGCTAATTTTACTAGGCTGCAGCCCAGAGATGTCATATGATGCCCATACCATGAGTGTCCGTCTTGGCATGATCCAACCAATTTTATAGCTAGGACACGATGCAAGCGATGGCTCATTAGTGTAAGGTCGATATCAGGGAGTATTTATTCTACTCCCAAGTTCTTCGTCAGTATGGATTGTTGTAGGATGTACAACTTTTCCCATTCTTGTATAGGCACATTGGAGTAGAGAGAGACCTCCCTCCACCATGGATCACAGAGCTGACTTATGAGGAGGATTCCCCAATAGTTTACCCAAGAGTCACTAGGGGAGTCATAGATGCATTTTCATAGTGGTGGGGTGATCGGATGTGGCATGGTGATGGCAGTCAAGGTCACGAGGATGACAATGATAATGGAGGCACAGATCTAGCAAGGTGCAAAGTCTAAGATAGGATTGAGGGATGAGGCTAGCCGATAGAGTAGGTGGTAACGGAGGAGCAGAAGGCTCCTAAGGAGGATGAGGAGGAGTTGGATCTCAAGAAGATATATTCTCCTCTGTGAGCATATTTGCATGAGGTGGAGGTCGAGCTCTAGTCAACCAAGATGCATGTTTAATTTTCTTTTAGTTGTATGCATTCAACTTATGTTATGATGTGGCAAATGCAATGTGGAATGTATTATCTACATGGTTTTTGATCTAATGTAAATGAACATATATGCTTTAATCACTTAAAACATAAGGAATGCATATTATATTATTTTAATGATCTAATGGATGACACCACAGGACTTATATTAGTTGTGAATGTAAAAAACCAACTTTATTACAAGAACTAATTTTTTAAACATTCGTATGTGAAATGTAATGGCGTGGAATGTGTGTAGTTTCTTGATAAGCTTCTGTAATTTAAAATATACAAAATAGCCAGTGGCTGTCTAAAAATCATTTCTGACATCCATCCGATATCTAGACTACTTTGTTACTACCCTTTAATTTACAAAACCTCATAAAAAAAATCGATGATGCGATTGATGATATGATTTGTTGCCATATAGAAAGTTTTGAGGCTTTTCCTAAGACTCAAACACTCTAGTTACCCTATCAATAGCTGCGTACTAACCATACAATACTTTTGAAAAATAAGGCTTTCATCATGGACCTAGAGATTCATTATCCTTATGTGTGAAAATAAATATATTTAGATAGAATTCAAGTATTTCCTTCGATGTCAGGCAAGATTTTTTTAGTCCATTGCTAAGATCGAGGATCCTCAATTGTTCATCTGATCTTGTGTTGGACTTAGTTGGACTATACCACTAGGTAGTATTGAGTTACCCAAATCTAGCTCATACACATGCAAACATTGGTCTACACAAATGCAATATGCTATTGTGATAGACATATCATCATGCGTAAGGGTATCACCATTGCCAGACATGGCTATACACCAAACCTATAATGGGGATCCCCTTCCAATTTTGTACAAAGAAAAGAATTCCAGGGATTCAAGCTCCATTCCCTTCTTTTCTTCATTTCATTTGGGATACTTGCTCATGCTTAGTTATGGAAATCATTGTTTATTTTTTATTTATTTTTCTCTTGAGAAAGAGACTTATGTAGGGATCAAAATCACTTGTTTGTTTTGACTTTGACTTTTACTTGATTTTGGAATTTTTTCTTGTTTTAATGAAATCAAGGGATTTAGTGATGATAATCACTTATTTTTGGGTAGGGCGACACTTGTCCTTTTGTCAATTCTCAGCATCTTTGGACCGGTCGCACAGGGGTATAAGCAAGGAAGACCCTTTTTGCTTAAGGTAACCTAGACCACTTTTGCAGCTTTCATCTTCCCCTTGTACCAACTAGGATATTATTGATTAGTAATAGGATCATGAATATCTAAGGAATTCACAACTAGACCTTACCCTCTACTAATCAATATGGATTTCCACAAAAGTTGATAAGACCACTAGATATGGTTGAATGACCAAAAAACCTTAGCCTATTCTTTATATCAACAAGAACAATTGTGTTGAAAAACACAGTTACACACATGGATGAATGGATGAAGATGGAATTGAGTATTTGTGGTTGTGATACAAATTGTGGCATATTTTATGAGATTGTGATCATAACATGTGAAAATGTAATGGATATGAGTGTGATGCAGCTATGTGGATGCAAATGTTTTTGTATTTTTGATTATTTGACATTGTTTTTGTGCCTTTGATTATTTTTTTGAACAAAGGGCTTATTATGCCTTTGGGGCTTTTTAGGGGTTGAAAAAATGACATGCAGATACACTTGGAGCATTTTAATTGATCGAGGTGACAAAACAACATGAAGATACCCTTGGAGCATTTTTGATTGAGGTGACCAAGTGGCATGAAAATACCCTTGGAGCATTTTTGATTGAATTTGACCAAGCGACGTGAAGATACCCTTGGATAGTTTTTGATTGAGGGGACCAAGTGGCATGAAGATACCCTTGGAGCATTTTTGATTGAGGGTACCAAGATACGTGAAGATACCCTTGGATATTTTTAATTGATTTTGACCAAGCGACTTGAAGATACCCTTGGAGCATTTTTTTTTGAATCTTTTATGTTTTTATGATTTGTTTGTAATTTTATGACATATTTGAATATTTTTGTATTTTATGCATATTTGAATGTTTTTGTATTTTATGTATATTTGAATGTTTTTGTATTTTATGCATATTTGAATGTTTTTGTATTTTATGTATAGAACTCCTTCAAATGAATGATATTGAGAGGCTCAGGATCTTCAAAACCATCCAATGATGTGAGGCGATATGCTCCAGGGCCAACCTTTTCTGAGATTATGTATGGACCTATCCAATTTGTAGTAAATTTGTCTCATAGGTGCGGCGAAAGATTTGAGTTTTTCTAGTTTTCTTTGAGCACAAGATCTCCAACATTGAATTCTCTTAAGTGGACTTTACTATTATAGGCTCACGCAAGGTGATCCTGATAAACACAGAGATGCTCTAAGGTATTGACTCAATTTTCTTCAAGAAGCATTAATTGATCAAGGCGGGATTGTTATGCAATGTCATCATCTATGAAGTCCTTCAATGTTATGCGTAGGGTTGGAATTTCCAACTCTAGGGGCATGATGGCCTCAGTGCCATATACAAGTGAAAACGGTGTTGCCCTAGTGGGCATCCGCACACTAGTACTTTATGCCCATAATGCAAGAGGTAATTGTATATGCCAGTCCTTATGATTATCTTTCATCATCTTCCTAAATATGGAGACTATTATTTCTTTTTAGACTTTCATTTTCCCATTTGCTTTTGGATAATAGGGTGTTGAAAAATTGTACTTAATATGGTATTTGTTTGTCAAAGCATACACATTTTTGTTTTTGAAAGATGGCCCATTATCCAATATTATTTTTGAAGGGACCCCAAAATGATTTATGATATTGTGGAGTATAAACTCTACAATCCTTGGTCTATTTTTCGATGTCAAGGGGATCACTTCGACCCATTTAGTGAAATACTCAGTGGTCGTTATGATGAACGTGTGTCATCTTGAGGATGGGGGTGAGATCTTCCCGACTAAGTCTAGTCCCCACTACGAGAAGGGCCATGCTTCCTGGATGGGTTGCAAGGCTTGTGATGGTAGATGTGTGAGGTTCACGTGATGTTGGAACTTAATGCATTTCTTGACATACTCGCAATAGTATTTTTCCATAGTGGGCCAATAGTAACCCATTCTCAAGATGTGCTTAACGATGGCCATGCCACTGAAGTGACCACCACATGTACCATCGTGAGCTTACGAAATTACCCAAGATGCTTCCTATGGCTCAAGACAATGAAGGAGCATTCCATCGTAACCTCATCTATAAAGGATCTCTCCCAATAAGATGTACCTTGTTGCCTTCTATTTAAATGTTCATCTTTCAACATGCGATAGGCCTTGCGGTACCATTCCAAGCTTTAGGAAATCCCATAACTGGGAAAGCCAATCCTAATAAGCCACAACTTCTATAGAAAATATGGCCTATTCCTCCTGCTTCTCAGAACTCATGAATATATATTGAGAAACAACCCTATGGTGAATGGTTGTACCACACTCCGTAGGACCTTGAGAGATCAAAGACCCCCAAGGTGTCGTTCGTAAGAAATCTCTAGCTCTGAAGGACCAATCCTGATTTGGTTCAATATTGATCATGTTGACTGACTCTTGATTATCAATAGCCTCATGCTGTATCACTGAGTGTGAGAGCACTTTAACATGAACGGTTGTGAAATCTGCAGATGGATTCTGAGGGATTAAGGATCCCAAATATGCCATGGTGTCTACAAATATATTTGACGTACGAGGGATTGCCTCGATGTCATACCATTCCAGTCGGGCTAGGTAAGTGTCAACAAGCTCTTTGTAAGCTTTTAGGAGTGGGCACCTACATTGGAACAATCCTTTGACTTGATTAACTATGAGCAAGGAGTCACCAAAGATATTCAATCTTCTAATGCCCATTGCGATGGTTATTTGGAGTCCCAAGATTAGGGCCTCATACTCGGTGTTATTTTTTGTGCAAGGGAAGTCTAGTTTGAATGATAAGGGCAATGGAGCGCCCTATGGTGTGATAAAGACAATCCCTACTCTTCCCCCTTGCTCACACTTCGAACCATCGAAGAACAATGCCATGTCTCTTTCTTTCTTAGGTTCTTCAAGTTTCTGGTGGATCTGATAATGCAAAGACTACATCATCGAGAAATTCTATGGTGAGAGGCTTGCTATCCTGAAGAGGTGCCTCTACTAATTGATCAGCTATGACTTATCCCTTGATGGAATTTTGGCTTATGAACTCTAGATCAAACTCTATCAATAGCATGATCCACTTTGCAGTACGTGTATTGTGATAGGTCTTGTTCATCATGTATTGCAAAGGATTTTGTTTTGATATAACGTAGGTCATATGGCTCAACATGTAGTGTCACAACTTTCTGGTTGCAAAGACCATTTCTAAACACAACTTTTCTACATACGCATACCCTAGCTCATAACTCACCAAGGTGTGACTGATGTAATATACGACTTGCTCTTTGTCTTGTGCATTATTTTGGGCCAACATGGTGCCCAAAGTGAAATCAGTAGCCGATATGTATAGTAAAAATGGTATGTCTGGCCTTGGTGGAGCCAATACTAGTGGTGTTGCTAGGTAAGTTTTGATCTCTACAAAGGCTTTTTGGCACTCTTCATCCCAATGAAAAAGGACTCCTTTGCATAGCAGCCGATTCATGGGTCGACACTTGTCTGATAATTGCGCAATGAATCATTTGATGGATGCTACCTTGCCTTGTAGGCTTCTCAACTCCCTAATGTTGGTAGGGGTGGCCATTTCCAATATAGCCTTTACCTTTGCAGGATCAAATTCAATGCCTCTCTTAGAAATGATGAACCCCAAGAGTTTACCAGAAGTTACGCCAAACACGCACTTCTTAGGATTCAATCTGACGTTGTGCTCAATGAGGTGATTGAAGACTTTCTTAAGGATCTCAGCGTGCTCTTGCCACAATAAAGACTTAGCTAGTAAGTCATCCATGTAGTCCTCTAAGATTTTATGCATATAGTCATGAAAGATGTATGTCATGGCCCACTGATATGTGGCACCAACATTTTTAAGGCCGAATGGCATCACCTTGTAACAAAATATTCCCCATGGAGTAATAAAAGTGGTTTTGTGTTGGTCTTCGAGTTTAATTCTGATTTGATTGTACCTAGAAAAACCATCCATTAGGGAGAGCATCTCATGACCTACGGTGGCATCAACAAGAGCATCTATGTTAGGCAATGGGAATGAGTCCTTTGGAGTTGCCCTATTCAAGTCTCAGAAGTTTGTGCAAATACGAACTCTTTCATCGGGTTTCCCCATGGGCACCATGTTCGAGACCCATTCAGGATAATCAATAGGAATGATAAAAATCACATCCAATAGTTTTTGTAACTCATTCTTCACCATCAAAGCGATGGTTGGATGCATTTTCCTTAGCTTTTGCTTGACTGGCTTCTTCATGGGATCCAATGAAAGGTTGTGAACAACTAACTTTGGATCAAGCCCTGGCATGTCTTTGTAAGTCCAAGTGAAAAGGTTTGGCCTCTCCTTGAGGAGAGGGATTATGATGGCTTGTTCCTCTGGAGATAGACTTTCTCCGAACTTGACTTTCTTTGGTTGAGTAGGATCATCACTGATGTCCACCTCGAAAGTCGCTTCTATAGCCATATGCGACCCATCCTCTAGCTGGTGAGGCATGGGTATCAAATGAATGTCATCGATAGGATTTATAGGTCCTACTGACTCAGGATCCAAACCAGCATGGAATACGTCATATGCATAGCCTGATGCAAAATGAAATGGTTGTAACATCTCTTCGCTAGGGAAAATATCTTCAGGCTCTATAGGTGAATCAACGTGATCCCAATCAATAGCACCTATATCAAGATACAATGGTTTGGTAGGATCTTCTGGGTTATGAAGTGGAGTGGTCAAATCAATGGATATTGTATTGATGGATGGAATGAAATCTCCAGGACCACATGGGTGAAATATTGTCTCATAGGTTTCTCCCCCATGCTCACGATGAGGCTCTAGAGGAAAAGGAATTTTTAGGTCTGGCCCATGAGCAGGCTGGATAATAGGATCATTGGGTTCCAAGAGCTCTCTGAACGTAGGCGGAGGGGGATTGATTGCATGGTAAATGGCATCTAAGTCGATAGGTCTCCCCAAAAACCATAAGCCAGGGTCTATGGCATGAAATGCCACTTCTCTTTCTACCAGCATGTTGACTTGTCGCAAGTGGTGAGGCCCAAGATAAGCCATCTCAGTCTCATCTTCAAAGTCATCATCACTTATCCAGAAACCATTAGCATTGGTATGTGGCCCCAAGACAAGGGGCACGTGTCTTGGCCCCAAGTAGGCCATCTCTATTTCATCCTCATATTCTTCATCACTTATGAAGATGCCATTTGCATTAGTGTCTTGCCCCAAGCTATGGGGCCACTACCTTGGCCCTAGGTAGGCTCTTTCTATTGAGTCCTCTAACTCATAGCCACTTTCATTCGATATGTACCCACTCTCGTTGTGGCTGGACCAGGCAAGGCTTTGTAAATAGCGAGGCCCATGATAGGCTAAGCTTGCCTGTACTTCATCATTGCTTGCCCCATATCCACTTTCTTCTCACTCTTCATCCCACAAGGTGCAACCTGTAGGGGTGGCATCAATTGAGAAGTTTGGATGATAAATATTTGGTGGTGGTATGTTTACCATGGCCACTTGTCTGTTGATCAGATGTCTTGTACTTGGTGGGTGATAAGGAATAAAATCGATGTCTTCTCCTAACCCCAAGCTTAATCTATCCAAGGATGCTTCTAGAGAGTCATCTTGACCTCTGATGTGGTAGCCTAACCCAAACTTGTTAGTGGGAAGCTGGTATTGTGGCTCGCATGGATGCCTACACCCTTGCTCATATATACCAAGACCGTAGCCATGCCAATGGTAACATTCAAAGTAGCTTAGAGAAAACTTGGGATTGGAGAGGTAACGAACATTGACGGTGAATAGTTCATCATTGTCCTCTTCTACGTCTGAAGACTTATGGGTGCAGTCCAGGCCAACATAGATAAAGTTGATCTAGTTGGGAGGGATTCCAAGTGGAACCATTATTCCCACTGGTGGTCTTAGGTCTTTTGGTCATCCCATATCTCGTGTAGACTCAATGAAGGGTGTGAATGTTATGTTCTACACAAGGTACTCTCCTATCCTTGTACTTGCCAAGTGTATCATCGCATGTGATGTGGATGACCCTACAGATGACACTAGTGAAGCGGGTTCTAGTATTTCCTTAGCTTGATTCTGGAAATCTTCTTCTTCCATGGGACTTGGGATTTCTGCAATGGCTATAGTTGGCAATTCCTTGGGATTTTCTTCCTCGATTAAGGGTACCTTTAGCTTCTGATTATCTTTAGGTTTTGACGTTGATGGTCTCTTAGAAGCGTCAATTGTTTTGGGTGCAAGAGGAGGTGTTGATGTGGATGGGTCTTTTCGTACCCCTTTGTTTATGTCATCTAGTTGCATAGTTGGAGATGAAGGTCTTACATACAGGTGGGTGGAAGGAATCACAAAATCTCCTGGAAGATCCACCTGATGGACATATTTAAATGGCTCTTCATCAGCCAACACTACATAGACTTTGTCATCATGCACATACTTGACACATTGGTGTAAAATCGAAGGAACACACTTCATATCTCTTATCCAGGGATGCCCTAGGAGGATGTTGTATTGCATAGCCCTTTCCAAGACATGACACATCATAGGGATGGTCTTATGCCCCACCTTAATGGGTAGGACTATCATTCCCATAGTAGAGCATAAAGCATCATTGAAAGCTCTCAACGTGTAGGCCCCTAGAATGATATTGGATTTGGGGATCTTAAGGTGCCCTATTGCTGTTGTTGTGATGATGTTGATTGATGAACCTGTATCGATCAAGACCCACTTGAAAGGTAAATCATTGACTAAAGCAACAATGTGCAGTGGAGGGTCTGGTATGGCAGTAGGTACTGTCTTAATCTCATGATCATAAAATCGGATTACAGGTTCCTGGCATTGTTGTACTTGTCCCACAAAATGTGTGAATGCATTGGGGTCTTGTGGTTGGAGCTCAATTGATCTCAAAATCTCCATCAAAGTCTCCCTGTGCTTTGGGGACTATTGTATGAGCTCATAGATAGATAACTTGGTCAGAGTCATTTGTAAGTTTTGTTCTAGTCTACTCTGAACAGTTACCATAGGTCGGGTTGGTGGACTTGGAAGGTTGTTTTACCCCTACCTCTGCCCAAGTGTAGCTGGGACATTAATGGGAGATACAGGAGGCTATGGTTGACCATATCATCTAGTCCTAGTGGCTATATTGACAATTTCAACCATCCCAATGCATCCATGGGTAGGTGTATCGATTCGGACCTGATTGACTTGGGCACCTTGCCCTCTAGGGACCTCATGGTTTGGCAACAGGTTTTTGTATATGCCCATATCTCTATTATTGGGAGCCAATGGGTTGTCAACTTTAAGTTCTCCCACTTCAATCATATTTTGCACCTGGTTCTTGAAACCCATGCATACTTCAATGTCATGCCCTAGTATTCTATGATAAGGGAAAAATTGATCTTCCCTATATCCTTTTGGCTTAGGATGGTTGGGATCTAAAAGAGGTACATCAAGAAATCTGATCTTCCTAGCCTCGCTCAACTGGTTGAAAATTGATTGCATTGATTCTGAAAAAGGTGTAAAGTAGCGAGGTGGCTTACGTTCTCTGTTTCACCCTTGATTGTTCTTTTGATCGTAATTGGCTGGTGGGGGTTGTGCTTGATAATTCTGGGGTTGCTACGTAGCCCCATCCTTAGGTGCAACCAATACGACTTGATTAACTAGAGCAGGGTTGCCCTGCTTTCATTTGTATTTGTCATTCTTGCCATTCTTGTTCCACTCCTTCTTGTCTCGGAGCTTAATGGTTCCCTCATCTACTTTTATGTCCTCAATGAGTTTGGCCTGTGCCAAGGCTTCCTCAAATGAAGGATATTGTTGAAGTTGTAGCAAGAGGGAAATGTGTTTAGAACAACTCTTGGTAAACATGCGAACAATCTCTTCTGTGGGGACGGAGAATGATAACTTTACCATGACTTTTCTCCATCTATCCCCATACTCTATTACTGGCTCATCATCATAATGTTTTAAGTTGGCTAGGTCTGAAAGGTTCACCTTCTTTTTAGCACCAAAAGAGAAATATTTTAGGAAAGCGTTTACTAGTTGTTCAAAAGTGGATATGTTGTGCTTAGGAAGTTGGTTGAACCATTGAGTGGCAGCACCCAAAAATGTCATAATGAAAGTTCTTAGCATAAGAGCATCATTGTCTTCAATATGAAAACATGCATTGATAAAATTGGTGACATGCTCTTGTGCATCCTCTTCACCCTTGAATTTTTCTAACCTAGGCATCTCAAAGTGCTTAGGATATGCAGGGCTAGGAACTGATGGGCACAATGGTTGGTTGTGTATTTTACTCAATGTTGGTTGGTTCCCAACCGTATCTTGCTTCTCAAAGGATTTCATATTTTCCATGAGTGCCTGGAATACCTTTGAGGTGAGGAGTTCCTCTTCTTGTAGGCCCACTCATGGTGGTAATGGAGGTAACCCATTATCCACTTGACTTGTTCTATTCTCCTCCCTCCTACGAGGGGATTTAGGATGTGTTTGATCCTGATTTATCATGTTTACCCTTTCTCCACCAGTTTGATTTTGTTCATGATTTGAGTGGTGGTTTCATTGTGGGCTGTCTTCTTGCCTAATGCGCCCTTCTTGTTGTGAGTCAACGCGTTCATTTCTTGGGTGATCACTACCATTTTCTTGTAGGTTTATACGAGCTAGCTGCTCAGCTTGTTCCCTTAAACACTGCTCATGTTGGCACAAAAGCCTTTCTCTTTGTTTATCATGCTCGAGAGCTTCCACTAGCTCTCACTCTTTGTGCAATGCATTTTCTAACCATCACATGCGGTCAGATTGCATTATCAAAGAAGATTCATGTTTGTCTGATTCTGTTCTTGTGGTTCTGACTCATAGATTCCTCGAAGGGGTTTCCACTATTTCTTTGCTCTTGCTAGTTAATGTAACTTTTTTAGTGTGTTTTTAGGCCTCTATGATCAGACTCTGTATGTGTACTACAGGGTCACTTTGAAGCATCCCCAGGTTGAGTGGTGCATTTAGAAGTTACACTTTGTGAACTTCTAGATGCAGAATTTTTTGTGGCTATAGTTTTGGGAGTTGTTCTTGAATGAAACTGATCCAACTCATCTAACTATCTTGTTTTCCATGGCTGATCTCGTGGGGTGCCATTTACTCCAATGAGGTCATGATCTATTGGAATCCTTCCTCTTGTGTGAAGGGTATCTTCTATTTGATGTCTATGACTGGATGTAGCTCTAGTTTCTTGCCCTTCAGTGGGTAGACCTATTCTCAATGTCTCATGTGAAGTTTGAGATGTTGTGACTCTTGTGTGTCTTTTTGGTGATGAGGGCTTTGTGGCCCCACATTTTCTCCATGAGGATGGAGGTGGGGAAACCTCATCATCCCTATGTGAAGAGTTGGGTCTAGAACCCCTTTTATGTCCATGTGGGGAGGAAGCTCTTGAAGCCTCCTCATGTCTTTGAGAAGTTTCTGTGTGTTGAGAGGAGGGCCTTGAGGCCTCCCCGAGTCTTCTTGATGATGATGGCCATGAAGCCTCTTTGTGTTTTTGTGACTTAGTTCCATGATGTGACTCCCTAGGTGGGGTTTCTCGAGGAGAACCCCCAAGGGTTGAGTTATCACCCCTTAGGCTCGCGAAACTATGTCCCACGATCTTATGAGTAGGTGTTTCAATGTTACTACGACTTCACCTATGGGTATGTGTTGCTTCAGATTCTACCTCGGTGTTGGACCGAGGATGTTTACTTCTAGTTTTGACCATTGTGCTTGTGAATTAGTCTTTTATGTTGCAATTAGAGATAGCCAAACAATATCAAGCAAGTGTTTATCTTGATTACCAATTTATGTGTGCCCTAAACTATTTGCTATGTTTTGATGTGTTGTTGTTCTTGTTTTCTTGCTCTTGTTTTGGATTTAGAATGAGGAGACTCATCCATAGTGGGAATCAAGAACACCCATGCCAAACATGATTTTCTCAAAAGAAACTAGGGTACACCATTGAAGTCCCAATGGGGGGTTCGCCTAGCTCTTCCACTCTAAACCAATGATTGTTCCAATAGTGGGAGACAATTTGAACATGAGTAACTTAGTACCACTATAAAGAAGTTCCTTATTCCATTCTAGAAAGATCTAGGGGGCAAGCCGGTGGAAGGAGATGAATGCCAATGTCACCGGACTGAATTGAGGGTTGGTGATGAAATCCAACTCCCTAATGTTTAAAACATGTGTGCATGTGTGGGGTTCATTTTAAGTTTACATAAAGTAAAATGCATCATACAACAACAATGATTCTTTCCTATATGCCTGATATAAATGATATTTCACTTTTCAGAAAGATGCATAACTAGTATGAGATTCATGGATGCACTCTATTTTGTGCAAATATGGCCTCTAGCAGGGCCTCAAAGCAAGCAAACCAACACATGATTTCTAGCACGCTGGATTCTAGGGCAGACTTTACAAGCATAAGTCATTGTTCCTAGAAATGCCTAGTGGAAATCTAAGAAAAACCCTAAAATGCGCAAGATGCAAGTTCTTTCCTTTCTATTCCTTAGTTTCCAAATCAAAATGTGTCTTAATTTCACTATTTTAGGAAAACAGAAGCAGATAGAGAACCATAAATCATCAAAAAAGTTGTACCAACCTCAAATCCAGCTCAGAGAACCAATATTTAGTCCTCTGCTGCACTCCAATTCTAACCGTTGTCGACCAAAGCGACTGATTTTTGGCCGTTGTTAGCAGGAGCGGCTGATTTTTGGATGTTGTAGACTAGAGCGGCTGATTTTTAGCCACTGTAGAACAGAGCGGCTAAACCTACACACAAAAATATGGATCAGTAAAGTGGTAGAAAATAAAAACTTGGTGGGGGTCCCACCGTGATCACCATCTGTAGCGACCCCGGGGAAGCGGTGCACCGTCCACTACTCTATTTGCAAATAATATTTACTTAATCATGCATTAAAATGAAAGATACAACAAAAATATGAAGAAATGAATAGACAATGATTTTTATTGCTTTTTCTCAAGTTCGGTTACATATAGATCCCTCTGAGGGATTCCCTTCATTTGATACAGATTTTACAAATAGGGGCAGCAGATGTATGATATCCCCTTGCAAGGGGTAGTGCACTTTCACAGGCTTCCCGGTGATGCACATGAAACTGTATGAGGGCTTATAGATGCCTCCTTCTCTAGGTCTAGCTCCTAGAGGGATCCTCTTGCTTTCGTATGTTGATAACCTATCTAGTGAACTTGTAGTCCTGCAAGCATGAAAACAACAACAAATGCTCAATTGTTCGAGATTGCCTCCCTGGATGAGGTTGTTAGCAATAACCCTAATGATAAATAAGAAGATGCTCAATGATAATAGAAACTAATGCTATGAATGCAATAAATCAGATCTATGCTAATGGCATGAAAACATGTAATAAGCTAAATGAAAGAAACTAATGCTAAGAACCCTAGACTAGGCCTACGGGCCACTGTCCGAGATAGTGGTTGCTAAGATGAAAACCTGTCTCTATTGTTCCAAGGCTATGGATCTAGGCTTGTTGCTGATGTTGAAATGATTGTCATTTTTTGTCCGATGTATTGAATATCCTATAGATGGTAACCCCTCAGTCGGCCAACACTTTGTTGCTCCTAAAAGGTGCTCCAATTTTCTCTTCGATCCGATAGGGCTTCGCTACAAGAAAAGCTCTCCAAGTCTCAAAAATCTCTCCTCGGTTGTATCTCTACAAAAAGTCTCTAAATTCTCTCTTGGTGCTCTTAGGTTTGCACCTTATAATGTCTTTGAAACCCTAGGTCAATGTCCAACCCTAGGACTAAATTCTGCATGCACACTAGAGGTTAGCATGAGAAGTTTTGTCTTTTCTATGTTTGAAGGCTAGTTAAACTGATGTCTAAACCTAGACTTGAGTCTCTCATGTAAACTGGCTGTGAGGAGGAATGCAAAGTTATCCCCGCTTGGCCTTATTGCATGCAAACTACCACTTCCACCCGAGATTAGGCTATTTTGGTGGCAAATTGTATTTTAAAGCTTAGCTATTGTCATCTGTAGTGGCTAGGGTTTGGCCACTCTGAGCTTCAATGGCCAAGATTCAGCCACTCTGGTTCATAGCGGCCAGGCTTGGATGGGCTAAGACTACCCCAGATGAGTGGTGAAAACCACTTTTGGTACTTGGAAGGTCCCAAGGTTTAGTCACATGGTCTATGGATGCCCATATGAGTAGTTCTCCTAAACACGACGTGTTTTAGGTGTCTACAATATTATTCTACATCTTGTGATTGCTATCTCATATTGCACACTATATCAAAAGCTAACACATAGAATGTCCATAAAATCCATAGTTTTATAGAATTAGTGAGCTATGGAAGGATTTCTTAATATAACTCACATTATCACCTTAAACTAAAATAAAAGAAAGTTATATGTTTAGACTAAGAAGGTCCAAGAGGTATTATAATTGTTGAATTAAAAAATGATAATAGATCTAGCACTAATGGTATCTTATCCAAATAGGGAATTCATTATGATAACCAATGCCTCCAATGAAATATCAGGAGCATTATTTATCCAAGAAGTCTTAGTAGTTGCCTATGATTCAATGTGTTTAGTCAAATAAGGAACATCATTTCCACTTCTATCATCAAATCAATTTAAATTAAAGAGAGGGTCTTAAAATACCTAAAAGAGAATGCATACTATCAAAAACAAAGGATTGCACTATAAATAGATTCTCAAGACTATAGTTGTAATGGTTATCAACTAGATAGAGAGGGGATTTCATGACAACATAAGAACCATAGTTCTTAAGGATGCATATTGTACTCAGTATTAAAAATACCCAAAGGTATCAAGGCTATTAGTTGACCTTAGACCGCTATAATAGTGACCAGGACTTAGGAAGGATACAATAGAATTCATGATAAAATACTTCAAACATCAATAAGTCAAGGTTAAACATGTACATCTAGTTAGATTATTATATACACATGATGTGTCAAAATAGAAGCAACAAGTGATAAGTATGGATTTCATGCAAAGGTTTACAAAATCCAAGAACAAACATAATGTCATCCTTGTGGTGAATGATAAATTGACCGAAGTAGAATATTTTATTCTTTGAAACCTCAAGGATGGTACCCTAGATTTAGAATAATTTTTTTTACAAGATATCTTTAGATTGCATGGAGTACCTAAGAAGATCACATCCAATAGAGATACAATTATAATATTATGGAAGACCTTAACTACTACATTGGATATCAAACACAACATCAGTTAATTAAAATACCAAGCTATCAATGGCCAAATTGAGAAGGTGAACCATATTTTAATAGGACATGTTGAGGATATACTAAACAAATTAGTAGTACAAATGGAAGGAATACATACCTTTGGTGGAGTTTTCCTATAACAAATTTGGAGATGGATCCATTCATGTCACTATATGGAAGTATTGAACTTCTCTTATATGGGACAAACAAGAAAAATAAGTGATCTTAGGTCTAGATATATTGTAGGAATTAGAACAATTCAAAAAAATCAAGCAATGGTTCAAGGATTCTAAATATGTAGAAAAACTATGCTAAGTAGAATATGTTCCAATGTAAATTGTAGTAAGAGATAAGGTGTCTGTGGGGGTGAAACCTTAAAAGACTTTGATTAAATTTGACAAGTTATTGAAAGCAAGATATGTAGGACCATTTAAAGTTATGTAAGTGGTCAACCTAGTTTCCTACATACTTTCTCTACCCCTAACTCTCTCTCAAATCCACAATTTTTTCTATGTATTTTTGCTAAATTCATATCATGTTGATGCATATCATATTCTTTATTAAAATACATTCTATGTGTAAGACCTAAGTGTATTCCAAGTCAAGCTTATAAGAATTTTGGATATATACAAGTTGCATTCATGCAATAAAGAGCTAACTTAGTGGAAGGTTCAATTGAACAAATATTTAGAGGAAAAATGTCACATGGTGGGATGCTAAACAATTTTGGAGTCATTTTTTTTCATATTTTTTAATAGATAGACAATGATGTACTTCTAATAAAATAATTAGTATGTGATAACTTCTAATAACATGATGTATCTTAGATTGATATTTATAAAGTTCTATTGTATATCAATTTTGATTAATCATAATGTATGATCTAGATAGATAGTTTAAAACTTGTACACCATATTTATTTTGCTTGATATCACTTAATAACAATGTATGTCATATAGGTCCAAGGTGCAGACCTATTGGTTCTCCCAAACCCCATAAAGGGGGTGGAGGTCAAAGGTTCAAATCTTGGGACTCGTTGGACTAAACGTTTGTCCCTTTTTTTGTGCTTTCAATTGTGTAAGAGGTTTAAAATGATCGTGGCATGGTAGTTATAGGGGTATACTATGTGGAGATTTGTGTGTCAACTTTTGGGGTGGACAACATAGAATATTGTGGCAGCCACAAAAATCTAGACAGCCTGTTGAGATTCATGGCAGCTACCGATTCCACCATGTAAATTTTAAAAAATAAAATAATGTATGTCATACATTAACAACTAAAAATATTGCAATAGTTATATTTTGATCTAAAAGTTTTTCATTTGGTATTCTTGGAAAGTAAAATCAAATATTTCTCATTGTAAATACAACTTATCATGAATTATTGTTGTAAAAAAATTAAATTCAATTTAAATTATTATTCATGTGTTTACAATTTGTTTGGTAGTTGCTTGGTTGGTCATTCTTAATTAGATAAACCAACCTAGATTGCATTAGAGTGGTATCAGAGTATTTTTTTATGGCATACCAAGGAATAGGAATACTAAGAGGTGGTGGAAACCAACAAGCAAATCTGATTGAAGCATTGTGGAGAATCACCTTACAATTGGAGGCCATTGAGATGTCCCAACAAAGAGGAGTTCACATTAAGGATGTGATTGAAAGTGAGGATGAAGATGTTGGTTACATAGAGGTAATAAAAGAATAAGGAATTGAAGAACCTAAACCACTATAAATACAAGCAATCTCCAAGGTTGAGAACAAACCCAAATTAAATACCTCAAATTTTAATGGGAGTTTGAATCTAGATTTTACGAACTAGATAATGGAAATGGAGAAGTTTTTTATTTATTATGATCTATGGTTGATCTGAACCAGGTCAAATTTACATGCACACGATTGAAGGGGCATGTAGAACTTTGGTAGAAGCATGTGCAAAGGGAAAGGCAAAAAAATAGCAAGGACAAAATACAAATTTGGAATAGATTTATTGTCAAGATAAAATCAAATTTTTACCTATTGATTATCATATGAGTTTATTTAGGAAACTACAAAATATCAATAAAAATAAATTGGTGTTGAAGGAGTATACCAAAAAAATTTACGAGTTTTCCATAAGGGCTGCTCATGTTGAAGATGATGATGAAATAGTGGCAAGGTATGTCAAAAACTTAAGATTATCCATACAAGATGAAATAGGCATGTTTCAAATGATATTTTTGGAAGATGCATATCAATATGCACTCAATATGGAAGAAAATTTTGCCCACAATAAACAAAGAAATAATAGAGGGAGAGGGAAGTCATTTCATGGAAGAAATCAACCTAGCTGTGGTAGAGGGTAAAAATTTCATAGTGGAGAAGAAAGCTTTACAAGAGAGAACAATTTAAGCTAAAGAAACCATGAAAAAGATGAATAAATAAGAGGTCAAGGTGATTTTGGTAGAGAAATAGGTAGAGGTTTCATCGACAACTATTACCGATGTGAAAGAATTGAACATAGAGCCTTTGAATGACCTCCAATACAACAACCAACAATTGAAGAAAGGAGTCTCAGAACCACATGGCTCATGTAGATGAAGAAAGTATTGCATCTCTAGAGATAATGAAATAACTAGAATAGGGAGAATCATTACTCATGAAAATAGTACTTCTAAAACCAGCCAAAGAAGATAAAGAGCAGATCCAAAGAAAGAGCTTGTTTTAGACTATATGAAAGTCCAGTGGCAAGTGTTCCAAGGTTATATTTGATAGTGGAAGCATAGACAATATAGTATCCATGGAGATGATTGACAAACTAGGTTTGCAATGGAGGAAACATCCAAATCCTTCAAAAGTATTTTGGCTTTAAAAATATCATAGCATCTTAGTGACTGAGCAATGTGTTGTTGATTTTTAAATTAGTTCATACAAGTATTAAGTATTGTATGACATCATGCTTATGGATGCATGTTACATATTGTGTGGTAGAACATGGTAGTTTGATAAAAAGGCTATGCATTATGGACTATTGAATACCATAAGTATTTTAAAATATGGTAAAAACATACACTCAGTCCTTTGAGGGAGAAAAATGAAGATGTTGATAGTTGTCTTAAAGTATACATTTGTACAGGTAAGCAATTTTTGAGTGATACAATGAAAGGAGAATATTATTCACGCATAAATAAGCTAATACAAGTTGGAAAATAGAGGAAGATAAAACACCATCATAAGTGAAAGAAATACTTGTTGATTTTGAAGATATTTTGTCGAAAGAGTTACAGAAAGGATTACCACCAATGTGGAGCATAAGTCATCATATTGATTTCATTTTGGGAGCTAGCTTGCCAAATAAGGTATCATATTGCATGACACCAATGGAGCAAGAAGAAGGGTAGAATCAAGTCTAAGAAATCTTAGACAAAGGGTTGATTCATTATATTTTGAGCCCATGTGCAATACCAACAATTTTGGCACCAAAGAAAGATGGAAGATAGAGGATGTACATAGACTCTAGATCTATAAACAAGATAACAATCAAGTATCAGTTCCACTACCCTAGATGGATGATATCATGGATTTCTTGGGTGGAGCAAAGTATTTTTCAAATATAGATATCAAGAGTGGATCTCACCAAATCATAATTTGAGAAGGAGATGAATGGTATACTTCTTTTAAGACACAAGATGGCATTTATGAATGGAGGGTCATACCATTTGTATTGATCAATGCACCTAGCACTTTCATGTGATTTATGAATGAGGTATTAAATACCTTTATTGGTAAGTTTGTAATTGTATATTTTGATGAGATTTTGATTTTTAGCAAGAGCAAGGTTGAACACTTGTCACATTTGAGGATGGTATTGCAAAAATTATAGGAAGAGAAGTTACTTGTGAATATTAAGAAGTGTAGTTGGATGCAAAAGGAGTTGGTTTATTTGGGGTTTATAATCTCCAAAGTAGGTTTGAAAATAGATCCAAAAACGGTGCAAGCTATAGTTGAAGTAAGAAGTTTTTATGGATTGTCCCTTTTATATAGAAAGTTCATATTAAAGTTTAGTGGTACTAGTGCATCAATCAACAAAATAATTAAGGGTGCAAGAACACAATTTTAGTGGACTATCACAATAGAGAAAAGCTTTCAGTTGTTGAAGCAAAAGGTTATGGAGCAACTAGTGTTAGCATTGCAAGATTTTCAAAAAGTGTTCCAAGTGGATTGTGATGCTAGTGGTACAACTATTAGAGGTGTGCTTAGCCAAGAGGGTAAGCCCATAACTTACTTCAATGAAAAATTGAGTGAGGCTAAGAGGAAGTATTTAGTTTATGATCAAGAGTTCTACATGATTGTGCAAGCTCTCAAGAAGTGGAGGTATTATCTCTTGCCAAAAGAGTTTGTACTATTCATGGATCACCATGCATTACAATTCATCAATAGCCAAGGAAAGTTGAATCATCAACATATGAGGTGGGTAGAGTACTTGCAAAGTTACTCTTTTGTACTCAAGCATAGCAGTGAAGCTTCCGATAGAGTATTTGATGCACTAAGTAGAAGATGTTTATTTTTGACATAGTTAAGAGTCAAAGTTGTTATATTTGATACTATGCATCATTTGTATGAAGAATATGAGGACTTTAAAGAGGCTTGGGTAGCATGTAAAAATCCAATGGGATTGGATAGATCACCATGGTTGAATTTCTTCATCCAAGAGGGATTGCTCTTTAAAGGGCAATAATTATGCATTCCAAGAGGTTCTATGAGAGAGAACCTAATTCAAGAGAAACATAGTGGAGGACTAGCATGATACTTTGATGTTGACAAAACAATGGCTCAGTTGGTTAAGATTTAGTATTGGCCATGCATGTAATTGGATGTTATGACTAGTAAGTCTAAAGGGTACTAGTCTGAATGCTAGATTATATTAGCCTTTACAAATCCTAGAAAGGCCTTGGGAGCATGTAAGTATGGATTTTGTTCTTGGATTGCCTAGGACACAAAGAGGTTATGATTCCATATGTGTCATTGTGGATTGTTTTTCTAAGATGGAACATTTCATTCCATGCAAGAAAATCGATGATGTTGCACATGTTGCTTCCTTATTATTCAAGGAGATAGTGAGAACACATGGAATTCCAAAGAACATAGTATCGATCGAGATGCAAAATTTGTTAGAAATATTTGGCAGACTTTATGGAAGAATATGGGCACCAATTTGAGCTATAGTTCAACCTATCATCCACAAATGTATGGGCAAATGAAGGTGGTAAATAGAAGTTTGGGTAACTTGTTGAGATGTTTGACTAGAAAAAGGCCTACACTATGGGATTCTATTTTGGCACAAGCAAAATTTGCTTATAATAATTCTCCTAGTAGAAGTACAACAAGGAGCCCATTTCAAATAGTTTATGGATTTAGTCCTCAAGGATTTTATGAGCATTAAAATACTTCTGATTTGAGGAAGACAAGTGCCACAACCAAATATTTTGTTGATTATATGCATGAATTGCACTAATAAGTGAGGTTACAATTGGAGTAAAATACTATGAAGTATAAGGTGGAAGCTAATCATAAGAGGAGATTAAAAATTTTTAACATTGGTGACTTGGTTTTGGTTCATCTATGAAAGGAGAGGTTTCCAAAAGGTACATACAACAAGCTAAAATGGAAGAAAATTGGTCCATGCAAATTGCTATGAAAGTTTGATTCATCTAATGCATATGAGATAGAGTTATCAGATGGGGTAGACATCTCACCAATATTCAATATTATAGATCTATATCCATATCATGAAGGGACAATAGTAAATGAAGGTCAAATCAATTTTGATTTATCATTTGGAGATAGGATACAATAGTTGTCAAAAAAAAGGATAAATGGAAGTGTGTAGTTTATTATTAGGTTGCTAAGAAAACTAGAGGTAAAGCATATCAAGAGTATTTAATCAAATGGATTGGAAAGTTAGTAGAAGAGGCAACTTGGATGAGTGAATTAGAAGTTCTCAAGCATGGGGTCTCGGTTGAAGATCTCATGAAATGTTCATGAGCTTTCTATCCATGAAATAATTTTCTCACCTGGGGTGTTTAATGTAGGAGCATCCAAGGTGTACGAGCAATCCCACATCACCCAAAAAAAAAAAACTAAGTTCTGCATTTTAAGATTTAAAATAAAAACAATTGTACTTTTTATTTTTTAAATAAAACTCCATATTCATGGGTGCCTAGGTGTGGATAATATTTTTGCATGTTAATTGATTTTTCTCGGCTATTTACTACCAAAAACAAAGGTAGGGAATTAAAGGGTTTTTTATATATTTTTTATTTTTAGAAATCTACCAATTTGTCAACAAGAAGTCTATAAATAAGGAAAAGACAACTAAATGGAGGAGATCATGCCTGATTAAAGTATTACGATAGCAAAAATGAGAAAGAAAATATCTAGTTTGGGTCTTGGAGGAGTTTGTATTGACATTCTAGCATAATATTAGCAATTGTACTAGGTAAAAGAGAGTTTTGGCATATTACTAGTCGTTGTAATAGGTTGAAATTTTTTTTTGGCACAAGACTAGCAACTATAGCAAGTAAAGGAGAATTCAAGCATAATAATAGCAGCTATAGTATGTTGAAAGAAATAAGAGGTTCTACTTTTTGGAAAGCAATTCTCAATTGTAAGGAAATCATCAAAAAATGTTTAAGATGGATTTTAGGTATTGGTGAGAGGATAAATTTCTGGAATGACAGGTGGGCTAAGGATGAACCACTGACGCAATATCCTAACTTAGCCCGAATCAGAGATATCACGAAAGAACTCATTGGCAGAAAAGTCTCCAATTATATGGTTGAGGACAGAGGCAGAATGAAGTGGAAACAAATAAGGATTCAGGGATTTCAAGCGGAATAAAATGATCTTTGTAACATTATCGGGCAACATTTTATCCCCATGAGACCCAAGGAAGATCAAGTGACCTGGGCTCCTACGAAAAATGGGTAGTTCACTGTTAAATCAGCTTACAAGCTTACGCTTGATGACGAGTATTTTGTCCTCCAAAAGGACTTAGTTTGGATAAAAAATTTAATTCTAAAAATTGCAGTATTTTCATGGCTGGTTATCCAAGGAAGAATTCTAACCATTAATAATATGATGCGTAAAGGTATTTCTATCACTAATCATTGTTATCTATGTAGGGCTAATTGGGAGACCATTTATCACATTTTCCTTGAGTGCCATTTTTCCTTGACTGTCCTAAGCAAGGTTTTTTAGGCCTTCAATATTTCCTGGGTTAAACCAACCATCATACTTGATTTGTTCATCTAGTGGCCTTACCTCTTGTCAAGCCAAATATTTAAATACATGTGGAAAATTTGTCTCAATCACTATCTTTGGAAGGTGTGGTTAGAAAGGAACCATAGAGTCTTTAATGATTCTATCCATGATAATAAAACTATCATTGCCAAGATCCTATCCTTTGCCAACGAGAATGTGAATCTTATCCCTTTTGATAGTCGTAAACCTCATCTAAAGGAGACCATAATTGCTCAATATTTAAGCTTAACCTTGTTAAATGAATCTGTGTCTAGGGTAGTCAACCCCAAAGCCAATATTAAGTGGTCCCCACCTCCTACGGGTTGGTTTAAGCTTAATTTTGATGGAGTGGCTAAGGATAATCCTGGAAGAGTAGGAACTGGTGGCATTATGCGAGATCATAATGGGAATATGATGCTTGCATTTTCCAAATATTTGGGAACAAGGACAAACAACAAAGCTAAAGCTAGAGCTATGTGGAGAGGCCTTCAAATGACTCAAGACTTAGAAGGAAATTTTATCATAGAAGGAGACTCTATGCATGTTATAAATCTCCTCAATAATTGGAAAACACCTCCTTGGAGGATTAAAACAATTGTTGAAGAGGCTAGGATCCTTTTCCAGGGAAGATAGGATAGAAAAGCCAAACATGTCTTTCAAGAAGCTAACAAAGTTTTTGATAAGCTGGCCAATTTGGGTGTCGATGGTGATGGACTTTTTAATGGGAACACAGTGTCCCGAGCGAAGTAGAGGAGCTTATTCAACAAGAATACCAAGAATGATAGTCAAATTTACCAACAAGGAAGGCACTGTAAGTTCAAAGGCTATGAGTATTCCCATATCTTTTTTGAAATGGACTCACAATAAAAATTATTCGAGCTGTCAGTCTTGGTGGATGCTACTTGGAAATACCACAAAGACTAATGGGGAAAATCACATGTCAGATAACATGGCTCCTAGTAATCTTAGTAATTTGAGGTTGGTTGATAATCACAGGGCGGGAAAGAAATGACAATATAAGACTTCGAACCGAGCCACGTGGACCACCAAATAGCCACCGCCATAAATCTAGCCAACAGGTTCACTTCTCCAAGGCTGATTGGCCAAGACGGGATGTGGTCCCAAAGCATGTCATATACGAAAGAAAGCAATTACCAAAGAATTATTAAGAGTAACTATCAATACAGAGCTTATGGGAGTTTTTTTCAGTACTCTGCTATGTGTGTCTACAACTTTTTGTTTCTCCACTATTTCAAGGAAGGGATCTATGTTTGTTTCTTTTTTTGTAATTATGATGCATGTGTATTTTCCCGGGGTATACCCAAAATGTTGTATGGGAAGTTTCTTTTTGATAACAAGCTATGTGCCTTACTGGATGTAATGGCTTTGGCAGCATGTAGATTTTACATATATAGGATCCTTAGTAAGGACATGTTCATCAACAACCCTGGGTTGATTTTTGTAAAATGTTTTGGGTCAACTTGTAAAACCCGGTATTAATGCTATAGTATCTTATCTACCAAAAAAAAAAGAATGTTTTGGCATAAGATCAACAATTGTAGCAGGCAAAAGAGGATTCTTTCATAATACCAATAGCTATAGCAAGTTGAAAGAAATTTTTGGCATAATACCAACAACTATAGTTGGTCGAAAGAATTTTTTGGCACACGATCAACAACTATAGTAGGTTATTTCCAAGTTGTTCAAGAGTATTTTAAGGAGATTTTTTTTTTGTGTAATCAAGCAAATGTGAATTATATCTATTGTTGTTAAATATATAAACTCCCAAAAAGTGAAATAAGAGATTTCTCATTCTAAATATAGCATGTTGCAAATTGTTGCTATAAAAAAATTAATTCAAATTATTATTCTTGTCTAGAAATTGTTTGGTAGCTACTTGGTTGGTCATCCTTAACTATATCAACCAACCTAGATCACTTCTTCCATAAATTTAACTGTGGATTTTTTTATTTATTTACTAAACCACAAGTGTGTAACACTATGATGATTTTCATTTTTCAAATGGTGTCTAATCTCATTGTAACCAATAGAGAAACTTGGATGTTGTTTAGGTAAAGGGTTTTTAGTTTATAGAAGACTTGAGCAATGATATGTTTAACATAATTATTATAAATTAATGAATATAATTAACTCGTGTTGAAAATTATTTTTACCCTTGATTTTGCTTCTTTAGGTTAAAGGAAAAGCTCATTGTGGTTTAACATCCACTAGTAGTAATGTTGCTTTATTTTGATCATTAAAGCATCTAAAAATAATAGCGTTTTTGGAGTATTTCACAAAGCCTAGTATTAAATATTGCTTTTTTTATAACTTCATAAAAATGCTTTTAGGTCAAATAGTACTTTGAAATGATTTATTATGAAGATAATAAAGTTTTATAAAAATTGGCCATATTTAGATAGAAGAAATAACCATGACCATGGAAAAATGACTGCATATAATTCTAGTTGTAGTCAAATATTTAATTAGAATGTAAGAATACATAATTTTGGTTCACAACTTGCCTAAATTACTACTACAAATTAAAAAATTATGAGTGTTAAACTATATATGAAGTTTGAAAAATTAGAAAATTGGATTTTCTTTTATAACTACCAAATTTGAGGAAGCAATTGTCCAATGGTATTATGATACATAGTCTTGGATCCTATTATTTCACCCTAGAAACCCTCGACAAAGCAACAAATTGTGAAACATCATGATTGAGGACTAGCCAAACTCTTAAAGTCTTGGAGGTAAGATAGAGATAAGTCGAAAAGAAGGGTGGGGAAACCTTGTAGACTAACTATCAAGGATACCTTAGTGGGAGAACATATGAGGCATCACGCTTGTATATAATGGTATATGTCAATGAGTTTATGAGAAACTATATCATGATATATCGACCACATAGGCTTTATATTGAAAAGCTTAAGTACACTACAATTCTAATCAATAATTATATTCTCAAAATTGCATGTTTTATTTAACTTTATATAAATTAAATGTATGCATCATGTGTTAAACCACATGTTTATTTGATTCATGTAGATATATTAACACATCCATGGATTCTATTTCTATCATGTTGCTACTTTGTATGTGATATTCTCATTGAAGGGTTAGTTCTTGTTAGATTTTGATGCTATATGCAATGGGAGATACCAATCACAAGATGCAAAAATAATAATAATATGAAAGAAAGTAAATCTATGATATGACTGAAAATATACTATAAATAGAAATGATAGAAATGGATACAATGTAGTTGTGGAGGAAATGAACACTCCATGAATAATTCTACTGGACTACATTGCACCCATCTCCAATATGGGTAGCTTTATCTAAGCCCTATGATGCACTATGTGCTGCTCTCTATGACACTATGTTGTATGTGTTATCTATATCTATGACTATGAAAATAAGACTATTATATAAGAATTTCTACCTTATTTTAGAGTAGTTCTATACCCATCCTTTTTGTTCTACATTTTCATCATTGTAGTGTTTATATATGAGCAATGCCATGTATAATATGCTCACAAACTCTAATGGAAGTGGAATGTCACTTTTTCCATTGTTAATTACTTCATTGAGACAGGATTTAAAATAGTATTCCATAGTATCAAAATTATCTTCTAGGGCTTAACTATAGATTACTTTTGAAGTTATGTCTAACATTTCTTTAGATTTCATGATTCCAAGTTTTATGGTACTTCATTTCTCCTTTTTGAGGCAATTATTCTTATTGGTAATTTCAATATTTTGGGAATTAGACATCCTTGTGGCTCCCTAGGGATATAATATAGTGCTTTTGAAAAGATAGTTCAATTTTTGGTTGATTTTGTAAGGCTTTGTAAATATCAAAAATCAACTTTTATCTATCCCTTATTGCTCCTATTGAACTAAGCACTTTTTCTCAATATGTAGAGGTTTTAATGTTGGATTTCTTTTGTCCATTTTTTATGTGTTTGAGACAAGTATATATATAAGTTCCATCCTTAGCCCAAATATTTTAATAACCTCTTTTTAAATATCCCCTATGTTTTGATTGAAGTGAATCTAATTTCCAATTAGTTAATTTGAAGTACTAATCCTTATAACTCCCAAATGTTAGAAAATTAGATCATAATAATATTTGTAAATATTTTAAATAAATTCTAGTAGAAGTACTTATTGCTCCTATGTTAATATTGCAAATATTTTATTGATATGATATATTATTCCCCTTTTTGGATATTGCTTTCAATATAGTTGAATTATTTTAATTTCAACCTTATGACTCCCAACTAAAAGAAAGCATATTATGGTGGAATAAATATTACCTTATATCATTTAATATTTGACACAGTATTCATTATGCATGTGTTACAATATGGACATTGATTATGTGGATCTCCATTCAATGGTTTTCTTGGAACCTTGGTGGCAAATAGACGTTTCAAATGTGACCCTTCTACCAACAATTTTCTTGGAAACTTAGTGGCAATTAGATGTTACAAATGTGGCCCTTACATCAATGATTTTCTTGAAACCTTAGATGTTCTAAATGTGTCATCATTTACATCTTCTCTTGACCTTATTTCTTCAAAAAATTGAAGGCTATTCCATGCCTTGCTTCCACACTACAACTACGCCCTGTGATTGTAGACTTCATATGTAAAATTCTTCTTTCACTCTCTCTTCGTTGCATTTAATGGCAGTCAATTATGGACAAGTGGCACCTATATTTCTTTAGAGCACTGCCACTTCTTCTTATAATGCTGCTGCACCAAACGTTACTCCTTTGTAATGTTAGGGAATATTATGCCAAGTGTCATATGGACTTCATGCATACAAATTTTGATGTAATACCTTCAATAAGGAGATTGTATTCCTTCGTTATTCTTCTCCTTAGCTTTCTATGCTTTCTTGGGCAACAAGCAACATGTTTTTCTCTACAACCAATTCATGAGTCATCTTGTATCTTCTAATGAGGATGGAGTAGATATTTTTATTTCCTATGTTAATGTTATTCTCAATGTAGCATCTATCCTTCTCTTTGTGTTTATTCCTTCAATGTTCTCCTTGTTCACATTGATAGAAGTTAAGTTTGACACGCTTGTTTTCTGGATGTGATCTATCCTCTTTTTTTATGTAAATAGGTTCTTCTTTTCCTTGTAAATGTTGATGATAAAATTGCCATGATTTACGTAAATTATTTTGATAAACTTATTTTGGCTTACATAAATAACCTTGGTATACTTTTTTTCATTTACGTAAAACTTTATTTGTCTTGTAGGTCCAATCCTAGATAGAATACCCTTTCATTTTTGGAGAACGCTTGATACTTCGACCCTTCTTTTGTATGCCTTTTTCCTGTACCCATTGTGCCTATTGTAACACCTTTAAATCTTCTCATTTCCTTATGTTTCATGTATTGTAGAAGTGCAATACCATGTAGCCTTTACATGTATATAGAATATTTTTATTGAACCTTTTATTGCACTCTTTTGCAGGATTGAGTTTTTTATTTTTGTAGCATATTAGTGAGTGCAAAATGAGGGTTTTGAGGATGCCTCTTTGGCTAGACTCCTTACCATTTTTTCTTGGATGATTGATGGTGAATCCAAGCCTTGTAAATTCTGTAAAATGAAGCTTTCTTTTAGTTGCACTAACCCCTGAGTGCTTTGGATTTGAGATTCACCAAATCTCAATCTTTGAATATTATTTTGATTAGTTTCCTTTTGCATGGACTAAACAATTTTAGTGGCTTCTATTGGACACTTATAGTTGTAGGTTTTGTGCTTTCAAGAGTGTCTTTAGACACTTGATACAAACTATATTTTGTAGCTTTTTTCAAAGTATAAAAACTATTTATTTTGAGAGTAATAGGATAGTAATAGGATAGTGCAAATAAATCTAATAAAATTTCCCTTTTAATGCACTAACAAGTTTACCTTATCACTCCAATTAACTCTAAATAATAAATGCACTCAATAAATTTACCGCAAATAATCAAGAATAATCTAAAATGAATCTTCAAGACTTATTCTAAAATTTTGTTATAAGCAAAGGTAGTTGGAGCTAGTCTTCTTTTACTTTCCAAAGTAGATGATAGGTAGTTGATAGATGGTTGGAATTCTAAAATTTAATCAACTCCTAGAGTGAAAATGAACCTAAAAGGAACCTTTCTATTGTTAGAATTTTCCAAAATAGACTTGCAAAGCATTACACAAAATATGAAGAGAAGAGTAGAACTGATTGATTTATTCCATGGATCAACTTTGTATAAATAGCAAAGTTGATCATTGAGAGTCGTTGGATTACAACAACTCATCAAATCTGATCTAGACTATACTGAGAGTTCACCTGACTCATGGAGGAGTGGTAACTCAAGTAAGTCTTATCCTAGTAGAACTTAAGAGAATAATTACTTATTCTAACACCCCCCTTAAGTGATACTAGGGGTGTTGGATACAAATGAGTCCCGACAATAGGGCCTGATGAGGTACTCATGTATAATGATTTCTTATTTGAAGAGATGGTAAAAACCACATGGGAAAAAACCATCTTTCAAAAAGAAAAATGAAGAGGCATGTCTTCGGTTTGTGAATATTGTCCTCATTGACCAAAAGGATGAGTCCCGACAATAGGGCCTGATGAGGTACTCATTTACATATATGAGAGATGGTGAAAAAACCACTTGGGAAAAAACCATCTATCAGAAAATAAAGAAAGAGGCATGTCTTCGGATGGCGAAGATTGTCCTCATGAAAAAAAAGAGAATGAGTCCCGGAAACTTGGCCTGATGAGGTACTCATGTACAATTTATACATATAGGAGAGATGATAAAAAAAACCACATGGGAAAAAACCATCCTCCAAAGTAAAGAACAATAAGAAGAAAGGAGAGGTGAAAACCTTTGTTCCTTTTAATGCAGCTGCTTTACCCCAAGTTTCTCTCGCAACTGAATGTAACGCGGAGAAGGAAATGATTTGGTGAAGATGTCTGCAATTTGATTTTCAGTGGGAATATAGTCCAAGTATATTTCCCCTCTTTGAATATGTTGTCGAATGAAGTGCATGTGAATCTCAATGTGCTTGGTGCGTTGATGCTCAACTGGATTGCGTGCAATATGAATTGTGCTCTGATTGTCACACCAAAGAGTAATAGGTTTGTCATGGGAAAAACCAAATTCTCTTAGTATCTGATGAAGCCAAAGAGCTTCCTGACTTGCCAAAATTGTTGCCCTGTATTCTGCCTCTATAGATGATAAAGCCACTGCTTGTTGTTTTTTGCATGACCAAGCAATTGGTGAAGAACCAAGACAAAAGACATAGCCAAAAGTTGAACATCTATCTTCTACTGAACCTGCCCAATCAGAATCCATGTAACCAATGATATCCATGGATTTTCCCTCATATAAGAGCCCAAAGTGAGTAGTTCCTTGCAAGTAGCGGAGGATTCTTTTTGTTGCTTGCCAATGACTGAAATGAGGTTGATGTGAGAATATGGATATCAAGCCAACAACATATGAGATATCTGGGTGAGTATGAGTAAGGTATAATAGACTCCCTACAAGTTGATGGTATAGAGTTGCATCACATAGAGGGGATGTGCAAGAAGTACTTAGAGTTACTCCAGACTAAAAAGGTGTAGATGAGGGTTTGCAATCAGTCATCTTAAACCGTTGAAGAAGGTCTAGAGTGTATTTCTATTGACACAATGAAATTCCTACAGCTGTTTGATTTATTTGAATCCCAAGGAAGTAATGAGCTAAACCCAGATCAGCCATTTCAAATTTTTTAGAAAGGGAGTCCTTGATAGATTGAATGTGAGTGATGTCACTACCAGTGAGTAGTAGATCATCAACATAGAGAACAAGTATGGTGATTTTTTCTTCATCTCTCCAAATGTAGACTGTGGCATCAGACTCACAATGAGAAAAACCTGAGGAAAGAAGGAAGGAGTCCATTTTTTCATACCAAGCTCTAGGAGCTTGTTTGAGGCCATAGAGAGATTTCCTTAGCCTACAAACAAGGGAGGAGTCTTGAGTGAATCCAATAGGTTGTTCCATGAATATCTCCTCCTTTAAGTCCCCATGTAAGAAAGCACTTTTTACATCCATTTGAAAAATAGGCCACTTTTGGGAAGCAGCTAGAGCAAGTACCAGTCTAACAGAATCCATTTTGGAAACTGATGCAAAAGTTTTAGAATAATCAATCCCTTCAATTTGAGAGAAACCTTTGGCTACCAAGCGAGCTTTGTGTTTGTCAATTTCTCCATTAGGTCCATATTTCGTTTTGTAAATCCATTTACAGTGAACTAACTTCCTTCCTTTAGGTAGAGGAACTAAATCCCAAGTTTTGTTTTTTATTAAGGAAGAGAATTCATTCTCCATGGCATCATCCCATTCTTTAATACCAGTTGCTTCTTTGAAGGATTGAGGATCTGTGGAAATGGACTGATAGACAAGACCAGAGCCTATGGAGTTGCCTAATCTGGATGATGGAAGATTTTGGATGTATGGAGTTGCTTCTTCAACAATGGTGCGGGCCCATTTAGGCATTGTGGAAGGAGTAATTGGAGTGGTAGGACTTTGAGTTGGAGTTTGGAGTAGAGGATCCTCATCTTGGTCATTTTGATCATTAATCTCTAAAGTGGGTTCTTCATTATATTGAGGCTCTAACATTGGAGATGGCTCAAGAGAATCAATGGTGGAAGAGGATGGTTGAGGATCTTTATGAGGGAATGTTTCATCAAATTCAACATTCCTATGAAAAAATACCTCATGAGTTGTGGGATCAAGGAGCCTGTATGCTTTCATTTCCTCACAATAACCAACAAAGATGAGTTGTTTGCTTTTCTTATCTAGAGCCTTCCTTTTCTTCTTTGGGATATATGCCCAAGCAGTACATCCAAAAATCTTGAAGAAAGAGACATCAGGTTTTGAGCCAGTCCATGCTTCCTCGGGAGTCAAATGGCCAAGAGCTTTATGAGGTGTGCGGTTTTGAATATAGTTTGCATAGTTAATTGCTTCTGCCCAAAATTTTTTGGAAGATCTCTTGAGTGGAGCATACAGTTTGCCATTTCCTTTAAAGTTCTATTTTTCCTCTCTGCAATGCCATTTTGCTACGGATTATGGGAGACATAATGTTGATGAATTATGCCATGACTTGATAGAAAAATTGAGAACTCATTACTGAAGTATTCCCCCCATTATCTGTACGAATTTGCTTGATTTTGCAAGAGGCCTGATTTTCAACTAAGGCTTTGAAGATTTTGAAGTGGGATAGAACATCACTTTTGTATTTTAGGAAGTAGACCCAAGTTCTTCTGGAAAAATCATCAATGAAGGTTAAAGCATATTTTGCTCCTTTGAAAGAAGGCTCTGGGAAGACCATCAAGTCACTATGGATTAACTCTAGAGGTGATGAGGCTTTTAGAGAACCACTTGGGTGGAAAGGATCTTGATGTTGCTTTCCAAGAGCACATCCAGGACATACTCCATCAATAGAAGAGACTTGTGGTAATCCTGTTACCATATCATGGGTGTTCAATTTCTTTAGGTAGTTATAACTGAGATGTCCAAACCTTTCATGCCAAATTTTGCTTTCAATATCTCCATGTGCAACAAAATAGGAGGCCCCTTCTAAATTTTTGAATCCTTTGAAGTGAAATAGGTGAGTGTTGTGATCAATATCTCCTTTTGCTATGAGAGAGTTTGGGTCTTGAAAGTCTCTTATCTCAACTCCTGTTGGTGAGAAGAGAATTGTTTTGCCTTTTCCAGAAGTACAAATCTGATAGACGGAGAGGAGATTTGTTGCAATGTTTGGAACATAGAGAACATTATTGATATAACCACCATCAATGGATATGTCACCCTTTCCTTTGACTGGGATAAAGGATGAGTCACCAACTTCTATGCTACATGTTGAACTTGAGGAGATTGAAGTGAATGACTCATCTGAGGAAGTCATGTGATGAGTTGCTCCTGAATCTAGAACCCAGTATTTTGATGAAGTTTTTATAGTCTTGCCTTGAACATTTAAGGCTTTTCCTATCTATTTCTTAGTGTCTATATTTTGATCCTTCATTGCTGCCTCTAGTTGTTGTAGTCTTTTCCAACATTTGTTCACAGAATGACCATTCTTTTTGCAGTGAGTACAAGTTATGGGACTTCTTTCTTTCTTTTTAAATTTTTCTTTAGTAGAGGTGGATGCTACTAAGGCTTTTGAGGAAGAGGAAGAGATCTCATACTTTGCAAGTTTTGTTTCTTCTCTAGTTAGCCTATCACAAAATTCCTCTAAGGAGGGCATTTTAAAACTTGCACCAAGAGCATCTTTTGTAGATAGAAAGGTGGTTGCAAAAATTTGAAATACACCATTTAATTTAGAAAGAATTAGATAGATGCATTCTTCTTCTATTTTATTTTTTCCACTACCTTTGTATTGAGTAAGGACTTCTTTAAATTTGGTGAGAAAGTCAACAATATTGTTGAAGTCTTCAGGAGATAATGTTGTTAATTCTACCTCTAGTTGCATTGACCTTATTTGATCTACTTTCCCAAACAAGTTCTTTAGTTTTTGCCAACTCTCATATGGAGTTTTACAATCTGAAATGTGAAACCATAAGCTTTCATTTACATTAGTGCTTATAATACCCATTGTTTCATACATCTTCCCTTTATGAACAAATACTTCATATTCCTTTTCAAATTCAGGTTGCTTCTCTTCTAGCAAGTGTGTGAGCCCTTTTTGAGAAATGAGATTTAATATTTTGGGTTTCCATGTATGATAGTTATGAGGGGTGAGTGGATCAATTGTATTCATTTTGCCAAAGAAAATTGAAGTGAACCAATAATTCCCCCCTTTAACTTCAAGTTCTTTTTTAGAGAAACAATTGAGCTTTAAAGAAGGAAATATAAGCCTGATTAAATACCAATCTTCTCAAATTACCCACCCTAACATGAGGGAAACTATAAGTAATTGAGGAGATTTGATATATTGAATTAGGCTTATGAAGCAAGCAAAAAAAAGGCCAGGCTTTTATATCTATTCTTCTCAATTACCCGCCCTAACTTGAGGGAAACTATAAGTAATGAGGAGAAATGATACGTGGAACATAGGCTTTTAATGCAAGTATAATCAGCCAGACCTCTATATCGGATATCTCAATAACTCACCCTTACGTGAGGGAAACTATAAGTTTTAGAGAAATCCAATACGTGGAACATAGGTGATTATAAGAAGTTTGTGAGTTCTTTCTTCTTTGCTTTATATGAGATGTTCATAGATGTTTTTTTTTGTTAAAAAATAGTTTGGCTTGAGATCTTTTGAATATTTTGAAATGAAGATATAATAGAAAGTGGCCTACAAATTGCCACCAATAGCATGCACCACAAATCTGTCTTCTTAAATCTACCTAGTGAAAGAGATGGTGGAAAAGGAACCTTTGAGAGTAAGCCAAGATCAGATATAATGCAAGCACCATCAAGAACACCCCCCTGAAAGAATCCAAAAAAAAAAATGGTGCATGAATCAGCACCAATCACCCCCCTCGGAAAAAGAACTTTGTATTTAGAAATTACAATGTGCCTTTCACTTTTGAAGCCTTCTTTGGAACAGGCTTTAAAAAAAGTGAGAGGAGCAAAAAAGGTGTTAATTTTACAAAGTTTTGATCTAGAATAGATGGAAGAGGATTTGAATAGAATCAAAGAAGGAGGTTGATTATAAGTGAGAAAACATCATTAAGCATCTCAAAAGAATGCCCTCAAATACTGTCTAATCAGCAACATGGTAATTAAAAACCACCAAAGAGGACTTCTTTGCAAAGCACGTTGGAAAGCCAACGAGGGCGCCGAAGCTTGCTAGAACGTCGAAGGTGACCATTTGAAAGAGATGACGAATGTTGTTACTATGTAGGAGCATGTGTCAAAAAGAAATTTTATGGAGCGATTCGAACAATGGTGGCCTCTCCTCTTTGTTGCGTAGTCACAATCATAACAACAACTTGGAGCGATCGATCTTAAAAAATTCTTGCGCCATGTATCTACGTCATCGACGAAACTCGAAGGAGGGCAATCTCTCAATTTTTCAACCTGCAGATGAAATAGATAATAGAAGAGGCGTAAAAGAAAAAATGTAAGCTGAGATACTTAGCAAAATGTCTTTAATAAAATAATTTTATCTATTTTTTTGAAGAAAAAAAGATAGATTTTTTGAGTCGCATCATTTGTTGAGCACCAATCGTAGTACGCCTCCTTGCTTAGATGGAGCTTGATCATAGAGAGAACCTAGCAGGGGACAAAAAAAATTAATCAAGCATATCCTTGAGCAGAAATAAAGATGTTCGAAATGCAAATGGAGAAGGCTCGAGCTAGTTAAATAGGAGATTTAGATAGGGATAGTCGTTATCATAATCACCAATGAAGAAGATGAGTCTTTGTTCTACTGAGGGCACAAACTGAAGATATCTCTGATAGAAGTGGGCACTTTGGTTTGAAATTCGTCGATGAGAGCAGTGCAACTGAAGAGGACGTCATTGATTACAGTGCACGAGAGCCAAACATTTTAAAAAAAATATTCCTTACTAACACTGCAGTTGTTGACTTCAAACTGTGTCGATGAGAGTGTGCTTTTAGGGTGATGGTAGCTTGTATGAGATGCACCAAGTAGGAAGTGTGAGACGTACGCTTCAGAGAGTGCACTCGCAAGAGATGGTGCAAGATCTCCTATGATGGAGATATCGAACACGATTTTGGGGGGCGCGAAGAGAGGCGATTCACGAGGAGCAACAACGATGCTTAGTTCTAAAATAAATGCACTCAAGAGGTGCCCAAATATGGGCACTCTTTGCATATTTTGTGAGCCTTCAATAGAGAATATTCGAGTGCAAGAACGATAAAGCAGCGATGAAGAGCTTCACCTGCAAAGGAAAAACTAAAGATAGGAAAAAAAAATTCCTATATTTTTCAAGCTTTAAAAATTAAAGAGGTTCTAAAAGAAACAACTTTTATATTAGCTGAAAAAAAGTGCCCCTTTTTTTAAAATAAAAATGAGCAAAAAATATTTTAATGGATAATAACATATGACTATTTTCAATCAAGTGAGCTAGTCAAAGAGCTACCCAAAAAATGAACCAGATCTATGAAAAATGGGTAATTTTTAGCTGAATAAAAATTGATTTTCACTAAAGCAGTAGTGAAGTTTCCCTTCCCTTGTTTGAATCTGAGAAGAAGACAAATATTATTCAGAATAACCCATTTACATATATCTCAAAAAAATATAGTTAGAAAAAAAACTATATATAAAAGCTTATTGTAGACTTGAAAAAAAAAAAGGTGAGAAGTTGATGCAGGAGCATCCAGTGGTGGCCGAACAATCTTGCATCTTCATCAAAATTTCTAAGTGTTTGCCTTGGTGTCGTGAAATCGTGACAGAAAAAATGTCGCGATATCGTGACATGTCACAGAATCGTGACTCAGGAAGGAGAGAGAAGGTGCAGGGCAAAAATTGTCACGATTTCACGACATGTCACGAAATCGCGACCAGCAGCAAGAGAGAGGAGATGCCGAAGAAAATGTCGTAATTTTGCAACATGTCACAAAATCACGATCGACAACAGGAGAGAGAAAGTGCCATTGAGAATGTTATGATTTCACGACATTTCACGAAATCGTGACCGTCATGAAATCACGACCAGGAGCAGTTGAAAGGAGCCGTTGAGAATGTCATGATTTCACATGTTGCAAAATTGTGACCAGGAGTAGCCGAAAGGAGGAGCCGTTGAGAATGTCACAATTTCGTGACATGTCACGAAATCACGATGAGGAGCAGCCGGAAGGAGGAGCTGTTGAGAATGTCATGATTTCGCGACATGTCATGAAATTGCGACCATCGTGAAATCGTGACCAGGAGTAGCCAGAAGGAGGAGCTGTTGAGAATGTCATGATTTCATGACATGTCACAAAATCGTGACCATCACAAAATCATGACGTAGGGTAGCCGAGAGAAGACATCATTGAGAATGTCACGATTTCATGACATGTCACGAAATTGCGACCATCACGAAATCGTGACCAACAGTAGGAGGAAGAAGTTGCCGAGGAGATTGTCATGATTTCACGATGTGTCACGAAATCATGATCAGAGCAAAAAAGTAGAGGCATCCAAATGAATATGTCACAATATCGCATCCCAAAGGCGAGGAAGGAGGCAAAAATGAAAGATGTTGCAATATCGCGACCCGAAGTGAAGGAAGGCAGCGATGAAGGGAAACGTCACAATATCGCAACATGTCGCGATATCACGACCAAAAAGGGAGGAGCACAGGGAAGCCAAAATGTTGTGATATCACGACATGTCATGATATCATGACTGGAAGAGAAGAGGAAGAGGAAGAGGAAGGAGATGTCGTGAAATCGCGACAGGCTACATTTTTAGGGGCCGTTATAGAATGACACGTGGTAGCACAGAACGATACATGGCACCAAGGTGCAGTGAAAACAGACGTAGATGAACAGTTAATGGAAGATGTTACGCCAGTTATAGAGGACATTATGGATTGTAGTTATGGAGTAGACGAAGACGAACAGTCATGGCAGAAATGAATTGAAGGACCGCCAGATGGAAGACGAAGAGGCACACCCAAAAATTTATAAAAGGATGAAGTAGAGGCATGTACAGGGGTTGGGAAAATGGCAGTTGCAGATTTGGAAAACTGCAATTGCAGAGTTGCACAGTCGAGTTGTAGAGTTGAGGCAGAGGCCACTCGGACCGGCTTGAGTGCTTTTCCTTCCATAGTTGCAGAGTGAGAGATCTGCAATAGAGTGTGAGAAAACTAAGCCAGTGCGCTAGTTTTTGTAAAGCCTGTGGGCTGTTACTGTAACATCTTTGCAAGTTAATGAATGGAAAAGAGTGTTCCTGTTTCTTGTAGAGTTGTTTCTAAATTTTTGTGT
Source organism: Wollemia nobilis (assembly GCA_028583015.1). Lineage (NCBI taxonomy): Eukaryota > Viridiplantae > Streptophyta > Pinopsida > Araucariales > Araucariaceae > Wollemia > Wollemia nobilis. Next base: position 6,820,142 of record JAQPPZ010017198.1, read on the forward strand.
AAAATTTGGATGTGTGTGTGGTATGATTTTTTTTGTCCCCTATCAAGTGGTATCAGAGCCGAAAGTTCCTGAGTGTGTAACAGATCACCGAACGTGAGGCAGTTACACCAGGATCTATGGAAGGGCTTATGAGAGAGTGAGCAGAATGCCTCCAAGAAGAAACCCTATTGGTGGGAGAGGCATGGCGATAGCAGAAGATGTCTGAGTTTTGTAGAGGCAAGTGAAAGCCCTGCAAGAGGAGTTGCTCAGAATGGATTTGTGGAAGCAAGAGGAGCTACGCAGAAAGTGTGAAGATAAACTGAGAAGTAGAGGCCAAGAAACGGAGTTGAAGCAGACTGCAAAGGTATGTGTGCATTTGGAGATGTTGCAAGAGGTGGCAACCAAATAGCACAAAAGTGAAGATCACTTCTCCATCAACCCCGGTGTCTGATGCAGGAGCATCCAGTGGCGATCGAACAATCTTGCATCTTCATTAGAATTTCTAAGTGTTTGCCTTGGTGTCATGAAATTGTGACAAAAAAAATGTCGTGATATCATGACATGTCACAGAATCATGACATGTCACAGAATCGTGACTCAGGAAGGAGAGAGAAGGTGCAGGGCAAAAATTGTCGTGATTTCGTGACATGTCACGAAATCGCGACCAGCAGCAAGAGAGAGGAGATGTCGGAGAAAATGTCATGATTTCATGACATGTCATGAAAGTTCCATTGAGAATGTCACGATTTCATGAAATGTCACGAAAGTGCCATTGAGAATTTCGTGAAATCATGACCATCGTGAAATCGCAACTAGGAGCAGCCAGAAGGAGGAGCCGTTGAGAATGTCACAATTTTGCGACATGTCGTGAAATCACGACCGTCATAAAATCATGACCAGGAGCAACAGAAAGGAGGAGCCATTGAGAATGTCATGATTTCATGACATGTGAAATCATGACCATCGTGAAATCACTATGAGGAGCAGCTAGAAGGAGGAGCTATTGAGAATGTCACGATTTCGTGACATGTCGCGAAATTGTGACCATCGCGAAATCATGACCAGGAGTAGCCGGAAGGAGGAGCCGTTGAGAATGTCATGACTTTGTGACATGTCATGAAATCATGACCATCACAAAATTGTGACATAGGGCAGCCGGGAGAAGACATCATTGAGAATGTCATGATTTCGTGACATGTCACCAAATCGTGACCATCATGAAATCGTGACCTTCGTAAAATCACGACCAGCAGCAGGAGGAAGAAGGTGCCGAGGAGATTGTCGTGATTTCGTGACGTGTCACAAAATCATGACCAGAGCAAAAAAGTGGAGGCATTCGAAGGAAGATGTCATGATATCGTGACCCGAAGGTGAGGAAGGAGGCATAAAGGAAAGATGTCGCGATATCATGACATGTCACGATATTGCGACTTGAAGGCGAGGAAGGCAGTGATGAAGGGAAATGTCATGATATCGCGACATGTCATGATATCATGACCAAAAAGGGAGAAGGAGCGCAGGGAAGCCAAAATGTCGTGATATCACGACCGAAAGAGAAGAGGAAGAGGAAGAGGAAGGAGATGTCATGAAATCACGATAGGCTACATTTTTAGGGGCCGTTACAGAATGACACATGGCAGCACAGAACAACATGTGGCACCAAGGTGCAGTGAAAACAGGCATAGACGAACAGTTAACGAAAGACGTTACGCTAGTTACAGAGGATGTTATGGATTGCAGTTATGGAGCAGACGAAGATGAACAGTCGTGGCAAAAATGAATCGAAGGGCTGCCAGATGGAAGACGAAGAGGCACACCCAGAAATTTATAAAAGGATGAAGCAGAGGCATGTACAGGGGTTGGGAAAATGATAGTTGCAGAGTTGGAAAACTGTAGTTGCAGAGTTGCACAGTCGAGTTGCAGAGTCGAGGCAGAGGCCACTCGGACCGGCTTGAGTGCTTTTCCTTCCATAGTTGTAGAGTGAGAGATCTGCAACAGAGTGTGAGAAAACTAAGCCAGTGCGCTAGTTTTTGTAAAGCCTGCGGGCTGTTACTGTAACATCTTTGCAAGTTAATGAATGGAAAAGAGTGTTCTTGTTTCTTGTAGAGTTGTTTTCGAATTTTTGTGTAAAATTTGGATGTGTGCGTGGTACAATTTTTTTCATCCCCTATCAGAAGTCTGCAAAAGATACAATGAACCAACTCCTAGAACCTTCAAGAGAGATTGCTAGTAAAATCTATCCTTCTATGGTACCATGTTAGAATTTCCCAAAATAGACTTGCAAAGCATTACACAAAATATGAAGAGAAGAGTAGAACTAATTGATTTATTCCATGGATCAACTTTGTATAAATAGCAAAGTTGACCATTGAGAGCCATTGGATTACAACTCATCAAATATGATCTAGACTATACTGAGAGTTCATTTGACTCATGGAGGAGTGGTAAATCAATTAAGTCTTATCCTAGTAGAACTTAAGAGAATAATTAATAATTCTAACATCTATTTTGCACTTTTTAAGATTTTAATTCAATTATCCTATTTGCAACTTCAATTCAAATTAAGGTGCTTAAAAAAATTTGATAAGTAATCCAATAAATGAATCTACTTGCACCAAAAGTTGCATACCTTTTTTGAAATCTTGTTTGCCACTTCTATAGAGGATGTAGATCTTGGTGTCTAGGATCACCAAGTTGTTACCTTGTCTAGGATGTTTTAGCTCTTTGTAGGCTTCCTTAAATAGCTTCATCTTCACCAAAATATAGTTTCAAAATTTCTTTCACGAGCCTAGGATATTTGTGGCTTGTTCTCCTCTTGTAGTCTCCTCATTTTACTATAGATTTGAAGAGATATTAATTTTTGAAGTGGTGCCTTTTGCTATGAGAGGTAATCTCCAAATATCTTGGACTTGATAGGCTTCTTCTATCTAAATATTCCTTCTAATTTCTTATCAAATTTTGACTTCAAACATGATATTCTTCTCAATATTTTGAGTGTCTTGAGGTCTTCACTAGATTCTTCTTCTAGGATTTGGTACTCCTTGCTAGCTTCTCCTCTTGGGCTTGTTGTCGTATGGTGAGAATTTTCCCAAGTCATTCACTATCAGAGGCTTATCCTTGGTAGTGTATTTCTCTAATGGGTTCTTCTTTGATGATTTCTTCAGTAAGGTTCTCTAAGCCTTTTACTGGATGCTCATTGAGACCTTTGTAAGGTCTTTCATCTCACAGCTACTTCTGGTCTTTCTTGAGACCTTTTCTTCAACATTCTACTCATGGGAGTGTTGGTGGTGAGATATTCCTCTGGATATTTGCTTCTATTGCTTTTTAATACGAGTAGGACTCTCCTAGTCGTTATTATTACAAGACTAGAAGTTCTTCTCCTTATATATTTACCTTTAGGTTTTGGGTTGATTTTGAATAAGATACTCTTCCTAGATTACTTGTGGGAAGTTTTCATGACTCACTAATTCTCCTTTCCTTGCAAAAAAGTATTAGTACTAAAATATTAATCTCCTTCTAAATCAGATACTCTCTTCTGGAGTCTTCTTCATGATCAAGGCTACTATAGTCTCATTTCAGTATCAAGGCTCCTATGGCCTTTTTTAGGATCAAGGATTTTGTGGCCTTTTCCAAGATCAAGGCTTATGTGGCCTTTTTCTTCTGGATTTTGACTTCATGGCATTTTCTTCTTGATCAAGGATTCTATGGCCTTTTTCTTCTAGATCAAGGTTTCCATAGCCTTTTCTTATTGATCAAGGATTCTATGGAATTTTATTCTAAATCAAGGATCCTATGGCCTTTTCTTTTTGTGTGAAGTTTTTAATTTAGTAATGTAGATCTCATGTCTCCTAACTTCACCACAAATTTTTTCAAAAAGTCTTCTTCCGCAATATTCTTTTCTTGGACAAGAAACTAACCTTAGCACTATGAAGATACACTAACCTTCGAGCAAAAAATATGAAGTCTCCTATATTTTTGTTGTAGTAGGAATCCCAATATTCTGAGAATTATATTTTTGCAACAAAAAGAAACTATGGGCAATAGTTAATAAATTCTAGATATCCTGAATTCACTAGTTGATTTGTCAATCTACTAGATTGAATGTTGAGTCCTAGTCTTCACGAGTATTTCCTGCAACTCTGTGGAAAGAATCTAACCAAAAGTAATCTCATTATTTCTATAACTAAGATTTATTTTAGTCCTCACTTGTGGCTCTCCTTGTTTATACCACCTAGACTCTTCTGAGAGTTTTTGATAGTGATTGGTTCAAAGGTACGTTAGGTTGACAAACAAACTCAGGCTCATTAATAATTATGGCTAGATCTACCGTAGCTCTGATACAACTATTAGATTTTGATGCTATATGCAATGGGAGATAGAAATCACAAGATGAAATAATAATAATAATAATATGAAAGAAAGTAAATTTGTGAGATGACTAAAAATATACTATAAATAGAAATGACAAAAATGAATACAATGTAACTGTGGAGGAAATGAAAACTCCATGAATAATGTTGTTGGACTACATTGCATCCATCTCCAATATGGATGAATTTATCTAATCCCTATAATGCACTATGTGTTTCTCTCTATGACACTATGATGTATGTTTTCTCTATATCTATGATTATGACAATAAGGCCATTATATAGTAAGATAGGTTCCTTGGCCAACGTTCTATCTAGTTGTGTAAGAGACAACTTGCACATGTACATCTTGCACATTGAAACTTGTGCATTTATTACATTGCATGAAGAAACTAACATCCCCCTAAAGTAATCTAATATCCTAAGTATGTATCTTGGTAGATACATTTACATGACCCAAATAATGTAATATAATGTATTTCTAAAAACCCCTGTATTACAATATTTGGGTATTAAAATATTTTAGTATTCAGTGTGGATCTTCCTCCATTGAATGATATTTAATTCTTTTTTAGTTGCTTCAGTCCTCAGATGATGCAAAAAATAGGCTGAAGTTGTAGGTTCTTATTTCAATTTACCTTGCATTATATTACTCCTTATTTGGATTCATCATCATCATCATCTTCTTCTTCTTCTTCTTTAGCTTTGCATTTGTCTTTGGAATTGGTTTATGTGATCTCATAGATGATTGTGCTGCTCCTTGGTTCTTGTAAGGAAGATTCTCCTTTCCTACCTTCAATCTATACAAAAGCTTCTAAACAACCACTTAAGGCATCATGATAAGATTTTGAGTTAGTAGAACCTGAAGTGCCAATGCTGCATGAGGATTGAAAAAACTTTTCTAGATATGATTCATTAAGTTCTAAATTCTTTTTGAGTGGTTCTATTAATCCTTTTTGTTCCACATTTTCATCCTTGTAGTGTTTATATGTGAGCAATGCCATGTATAATATGCTCATAAAGTCTAAGGGAAGTGGAATGTCACTTTTTCCATTGTTAATTGCTTCATTGAGACGAGCTTGAATATAGCATTTCATAGTATCAAAATTATCTTTTAGGGCTTCACTATGGATTAATTTTGAAGTTATGGCTAACATTTCTTTAGATTTCATGATTCCAAGTTTTATGGCACTTGCTTTCTCCTTTATGAAGCAATTATTCTTATTGGTAATTTCAATATTTTGGGAAGTAGACATCCTTGTGTCTCCCTAGGGATATAATGTAGTGCATTTGAAAAGATAGTTCACTTTTTGGTTGATTTTGTAAGGCTTTGTAAATATCAAAAATCAACTTTATATCTATCTCTTATTGCTCCTATTGAACTAAGCACTTTTTCTCAATATGTAGAGGTGTTAATGTTGGATTTCTTTTGTCTATTTTATATTTGTTTGAGACAATATATATATATATATATATCATCCTTGTGTCTCCCTAGGGATATAATGTAGTGCATTTGAAAAGATAGTTCACTTTTTGGTTGATTTTGGAAGGCTTTGTAAATATCAAAAATCAACTTTATATCTATCTCTTATTGCTCCTATTGAACTAAGCACTTTTTCTCAATATGTAGAGGTGTTAATGTTGGATTTCTTTTGTCTCTTTTATATTTGTTTGAGACAATATATATATATATATATATATATATATATATATATATATATATATATATATATATATATATATATATATATATATATATATATATATATATATATATATATATATATATATATATATATATATAAGTTTCTAACCTTAGCCTAAAGCTTTTAATAACCTCTTTTAAATATTAATTATCAAGGTTATGCATAGTGGCAAATATTCACAAATTGGATGAATATTAGGATTTCCAAAATTGGAAATTGGTGAATATGAGGACCCTCGATGTCGGCCCATTTGCCTAAAATTTTCAGGACCAATGTTTTCTTAGGGTCAATTTGCCACAATATATATCCAAACATAGGTATATTTGTACTCGTTGGAAAGCTCTTTTCAAGCCTTATCTAATGGTGGTGTTTTTATGAAGTTATAAGATGATTTAATAGGTCAAAATGTGCCCCAAAGATGACCTTAATTTTTAGGACTTAAAATTCCCCAAATTTTGGTGTGAATATGATTGATTTGATTTGCTTAGGATTTGCCTTGATTTACCTTGATTTTGATTAGGATTCACCATTTTTTTACAAGTACATTTTGATTCCAACCCCTTATGCATAACCATGTCCCTTATGTTTTTATTGAAGTGAATCTAATTTCCAATAACTTAATTTGAATTAGTAACCCTTATAACTCCCAAATCTTAGAAAATTAGATCACAATAATATTTTCAAATATTTTAAATAAATTCTAGAAGAAGTCCTTATTGCTCCTATGTTAATATTTTAAATATTGTATTGATATGATATATTATTCCTCTTTTTGGATTTTACTTTCAATGTAGTTGAATTATTTTAATTTCAACCTTATGACTCCCAAGTAAAAGAAAGCATATTATGGTGGAATAAATCTTACCTTATATCATTCAATATTTGATATTGTATTCGTTGTGCATGCACTGCAATATGGACATTGATTCTAGGCTCTCCTTTCAATTATTTTCTTGGAACCTCGATGACAAATAGACATTTCAAAGGTGGCCCTTTTGTTAATAATTTTCTTGGAACCTTGGTGGCATATAGATGTTCCAAATGTGGCCCTTTCATCAATGATTTTCTTGGAATCTTAGACGTTCCAAATGTGTCACCACTTACATCTGCTCTTGACCTTCCTTATTCAAATAATTAAGGCTCTTCCACGCCTTGCTTCCACATTGTTGTTGCACCTTGTGATTGCAGACTTTGGACATAAAATTCTCCTTTTACTCTCTCCTCATTGCATTTAATGGTGGTCAATGATGAACAAGTGGCACCTAAATTTCTTGAGAGTACTGCTACTTATTGTAACACTACTACACCGAATGTTACTCCTTTGTAACGTATGTGAACTTGCTTTGAGCGCTTGTAACTCCTCAATGTTGATCTCTTGAGTGTTAGAAATATGATAGGCATTAGGGAATATTATGCCAAGTGGCATATGGACTTCATGCATATATATTTTGATGTAACATATTCAAGAAGGAGATTGTAACTCCTTCGTTATTCTTCTCCTTAGCTTGCTATGATTTCTTGGGTAGCAAGCAACATTTTTTCCTATACAAGCAATTCATGATTTTTCTTGGAGCTTTGAACAAGGATGGAGTAGCTATTTTACTTTCCTCTATTGATATTCCCAGCATAGTATCTGTAGACACCTAAAATGCATCATTTTGAGGGAAACTACTCATATGGACATGCTACAAAACCATATGGAGGATCTTGGATAGACTCCAAGATAGAGCAATGGTTCTAACCACTCAATTTAGGCATTTTAGCCTAAGCAGTCTGAACTGCAACCCAGACCTATGGTCTACAGTCTAAACTATGGTTGACACCTACGGTTTGTAGTCTGGACCACAACTGTGACCTACGATCTTAAATGAAGTTTAGTTAGGCCTTCCATTAGAGCCAAATCGATTGGAATGGCCGAAAGATCTATAAGGAGGTAGTTGAAGGATGAAATATTATAGAGGCTTCCATCCCAACTATCCTAACCACCCTTCTTGGTATTGGCTTCTCCATGAAGCCACCCCTAGCCCTAGGGGCATGCTATAAGTACCCCCTCCAAATGGGGAGAAAAAAGAGAGATTTAATTGATCGAAAGAGCAGTGAAGATCTATCAAATTGCATACTTAATCTATGCATTTGAGAGCCCCTTTTCTATTCACCTAAAGACCAATTAGCCATGGATGCCCTAAATTCATAGGAGATTCAAGAAACATAAATCCGGGTAAACGAAGGCACTTCACAACAATTTGATTGCCAAATCTATTAGAGGACAACAAAGGTGACCCTTGAACATCAATTTGGATAAGGAGGTCAAGCCCACTGCCCCTAATTCTGAGGGTAAACCTATCAAAGGTTAAACTGTGGCTATCAGTCGCGGTTCACAGTGTAGACTGCCAACCATAGCTATGGTTTGCAATAGGTGTCTGATCATCTTACTTGCTTTGTTTTTGATCGCATAGATTAGTTATATTAGTCTTTTCATAGGTTTAATTGCATTTTAGAGAAACTATGACCATAGGAATTAGTCGTTTCGTGCATTGTATTAAGTAGGATTATATTGGATCTTTTATGCACTTTATTGCTCCTAACTTGATATTTGATCCATGCATCATTTGCTTATTCATGTCCTTCATGTTGTATTATAATTCTTGATCAAATTAGAATATTTTAAAGTCTTTCTTTATGTTTTATTGTTTTACTAGTTTAATGGCATTTACATACATATTTCCTTAAAGGACCTCATCACGAGAGGCTATCAATATTTTTAATCATGTGCTGTTGTTTCTTGTTTGCAGAGAGACAGGTGCAAGAGGAGCTTATGTCATAATCCTTCCACATAACGAAGAAGGGGGTCAACTCCACCCCAAGGCAGTTTGTGACTAATCAATAGAGCACTATAAGTGCACCTACCCTATTGAGAGCATTGGAAATTGTAATATCAATATCATATTTCAAGTGACCCTAAGAGGGCATCTTTGTAATCAAAGGTCATTCAAAGATTGATACAAGAACCTTACTTACATTATTTTGTTCAAATTATGTACTTATGTGAATATTTATGCTTTCATGATAGTATAGATCAATACAGTAGCTAGGTGCATGCTTCGTGGTTAGGTCAGATGGTGATCACGATGGAACTCCGCATTTCTAGCCCCTAAGTATTGACATATTTGTTTTTTTATCTCAGGGCTCATGGATGTAACCTGTGGTCACTACTATAGCCTGCAGATCGGGCCTACGGTTAACAAAGGAAAAGACAGACAACATGAAACTCAGTGGGAATCAGAGCAGGAGCTAAGGTAGGCCCCAATTTCACTATATGTTTTGAATTTTTTGCTTTGTGTTTTTCTAGAAAGCATTGAACTGTTGCAAACTAGGAACTTAAAAAATATATATTCAATGAACTAGTCTTAGTTTGTTTATGTTTTCCTTTCATTAGAAATGCGTTGTTGGGAATAGTGGACCTCTGAGTCTAGTACACCCCTAAATACAGTGACCTTAATAGATATTGTGTGTCATTTGCATGCTTGAGGCATAATTAGTGGCCATGTCATTGTAATTGTATTGTCAAAATATCATATAGGACATTAGCATGCATTCTTTCTAAATTTGAAACATTCCTTTATTTTCATGCATATCATGTAGGAATGATCATTATGCTATTATATGCATTTGTCATTTTGCAAAGTAAAAGGAACAACACACATCACTTGGCACTTAAATGCTAGTGAGTTGGGCTTCATCTCCAACCACTAGTAGGGTTCAACGACGGTGGGCGTAATTTCCATCCGTTGGCCCAAATACCATGTACCTTGTGTTACTAGACCATATCGGGTCCAAGATCCTTTCGTACCTTAAACAATTTGCATATACTCCTCTTCGAAGGGTATGATGTTGATTGGGGTAAAATGGGTGAAGAACTGGGAGGACCTATACCCCATGATCATGTGTGGGCTTCACTTACACATATTATAGGTTAGTTTACATGACTTGGGTTTCATCACCAAGTTGTCAATCTGTGGGTATACAGGTGAAAGCCAATTTAACTGAGTATAAAATCCAAAAAATTTTCAAAACATGTGAGAGTTTCTAACACTGATACAACACATCTAAAAATAACATCAAACAATTTAGGGCTCACAATAAAAATTTAAAAGGAGATAATCATCATTTGTATATGTTGTTTGCATAATAAAACACATCTAGACGTTAGGTACACAAATGGTGAACACACGGGGTGATCGTCAAAGGTCTAGGATCGATGCCCATGATCAACCCCCAACAGGTTCACAACAGCATGTGTCGAGTCCTCATACACATGAGCAAACCGAATGATGTTAGGTGAGAATTAGAGGTGACAAATCGACATGGGGAGATCTCGTTGAGTGGACCCCCAATAGAGGAGCTTCATTACACTCCTCTAGGCATAGGACTGAGCACAGAGCTTATCAGCATGAGGATGCTCTACTCCAAAGCCATTATCGAGACCGCACTACACGCGCGTCCATAGGATCGGCTAAGGAATATGTTGTGTAGGGGACCAAGTTGGTTCCCATATGTACTAGGTCCATAGGAGGTTCTAACCCTCCATAGTTAGAGTATAGATGGACCAGGGATCCACCCATTTAGGGGCAAGAGGATAGGATCGCTTTCGAGCATAGGTCCACCCATACTCCTGTGCGTGGCCCACCATGCAAGATCACCATTGATATATCAAAGGTGGGAGCTAATGGAACACCACCGCATGAGTGGTGTAGGTCTAGACAGTTAGATGATCTAGGTAGTGTTCTTGAGAAGCTAGGCTATAAGCCTATAGCTTCACCCACTCATGCTTCGAGTGAGCGTAGCGATAGTTGTATCAATATCACTAGAGAGCATGGAGAGGCTTCTAAGCATCCTCATGTCACACGCCCGCCATCAACATATTTTTTTGATGGGTACATAACCCATAAGGTAGCTCGCATAAAGCATACACACTAGAGGCATCCCACGGTCGACTAGATTGACAAATCACATAGACTGGTGTCTGAGAAAAGACATCAACTCCTCCAAGATCAATTGGAGGATTCTCACCTAGAGAGGCAACATATTGAAGATGAAAATATTCAAGAACAAAGGCTCCTACGATAGATATTATATGAATAGCGCATGCGTGAGGAGCGTATTCTAGCTTAGAAGGAGCATATAGAGCAGGAGGATCGGCTAGCCAAGGCTGGCCTATACCCTCCCGAGGAGCATAGAGAGCGTGTGCATAGGAGGGTTGTGTCCCTAGCCGATATGCACAAGGAGCGTAGAGATGCTTGTACTCATGTCAGTGCCCAACAGAGGGAGCGACTGTCATCACTCAATGATATTAGACAGAGGCAACATGAACATGTAGATGTAGACGGATACGATCAAGAGTATCCTGAGAGTTACCGAGTTAAGGAGGAGGAAGAGCCATGTCCTCCACCTCCCCCGAAGAAGACCTTACCTCCTAAACCGCCTCCACATCAGCTTAAGGAGGAGGACTTTTTATCTTTTGAGGCATACAAGGTTTTGGTCGATAAGGTCAAAGCAACAGAGAGGAACGACATGGCTATGCAAAATTTGACACTGAGGAAGATACACAATGAACCTCTAGACCCCTTAGTGCCTATGCATCCATATCTCAAGAATTTTGATATGCCCAGGTTAGAAAAATTCAAGGGTGATGAGGATGCGCAAGAGCATGTTACAATTTTTCTAGATGCTTATTTCTAGATAAAGAGTCATGATGTCTTGTTGTTGTACACCTTCATTATGACACTCTTCGGTCCGGTTCAAGAGTGGTTCAACTAGTTGAAGAAACACAATATTACTGGTTTTGAGCAGTTAGTCGATGCATTTCTTGAATGCTATTCATTTGGCATCAAGAAACAAGCCAACCTTTCTGATTTGGCTATGCTAGCTCAGCGTGACAATGAGCCCATCAAGCAATATAGAAAGAGATGGCGTAGAATAATGGCAAAGATACCATTCCATATTCTTGCAGCCAAACTGACCCGAATGTTTACAAAGAGTTATGCTAAGCACATCTCGCTACTATTGCAGCTGCAGCAGTACGCTACATTCAAGGAAGCTATGGTGCAAGCCTAGGTGATCGAAGACATCAAGTTACAAGAAGGCAACTTGAAGCTCAAGACCAGGAAAGAAGGGTTTAAAAAGAGTACTACAAAGCAACAGGGCAAGCAGGCCCACATGAATCAAGTAGTACTAAAAATTGGAGGAGAGGACAAGGGACAACAAAAGACTAATTATCAGGCCCAACCTCCTCCTGTGCATTATGAGACATGCTAAAACAAATATAAGGGCAAAAATAGATAAGAGCACCCACCTCTAACAGAATCGATGACTTTTATTTTCCATAAATTGTGTGAGGCCAAGGCCATATGATTGCCTGAGGTCAAATTAATAGATCCGAATGTGCCAAAGTCAAAGTGGCATCAAGATGACCTGTTCTCCATATTTCATAAAGTGAAAGGCCACAACATCGAGACATGTTCGTACTTCAAACACATTGTGTAGAACATGATAGAAAAAGGAGAGCTTGTAGTACCAGACAATCCACAAGCACCCAACAACATAAATATAGGGATTGTTGGCAATTTTGGGTACCTTGGGTACATTGTCATTGCTCAAGTGTAGAAGTTGTCATTGATGTCAAGAAGCTCTTGAAGGAATTTGATTTAATGTCAGATTATTCAGAGCATGGACAGTGGGCTTCCAAAAAGATCATAGTAGCCCATTTGCAAAAGATCAAAAAAAAAAAAAAGCAAGTTAGAAAAAGTTTGCAGCAGGGTGGAAAAACTGTCACGATTTCGCGACATGTTGGAAGAGAGAGAAGAAGTTGGCAAAACTGTCGTGATTTCGTGACATGTTGGAAGAGAGAGAAGAAGCTGGCAAAACTATCATGATTTCGTGACATGTTGGCAGAGAAGGAGATCAAGGTGGAAAGTGTCACGATTTCGTGACATGTCGCATTTTCGCGACTCAAAAAGTGCAGGAAGGCAGAAAAGGAAAAGTGTCACGATTTCGCGACATATTGCAAAGAAGATTGTATGGACCGAAAAGTGTCACGATTTCGTGACATGTTACAGGAGACCGAAAGGAAAAATGTCACGATTTCATGACATAATGCTGAAAGGAGAGTCCATAGTGTGAACTGTCACGATTTCACGACAAGTTCAAAGAGAGAGAAAGTTACTCGAAAGGTGTCGTGATTTTGCGACATGCTAAAAAGCTCAAAGTGAGAACTGTTGTGATTTCACAACATGCAGCAAAGGGAAGAGTCTGAAATGAGAAGCATCATGATTTTGTGATGGGCTACAAAGAAAGCATACGGAAGCTGAAAGCATCGTGATTTCATGATAGGATGAAAGAAAAGCATATGGATGCAGAAAGTGTCATGATTTTGCGACAGGTAGAAGTGAAGAAGCCAGCGGATGAAGATGTAGCGATTTCACGATAGGATGAAAGAAAAGCGTACGGATGGAGAAAGTGTCACGATTTCACAACAAAAACTGGAAGCAGGTCTTCTATAGGAAAAATGTCACGATTTCATGACAGAAGTAGAAAGGAAGGCTATGAAGACAAAAGCAGAGAGGAGGCAGAGGTCTTCTAGAGGATCACCAGCTAGAACAGAGCTAGGGGATTGGTGTCTCCTTTGGATTGATGCCCATAAATATTGTAATCGGGAAAGGTATTCCTAGATTTTGAGTTGATAAAATTTAGTGAGAGATTTTATCTGTGGAGTAGCCCACTTTGGGTGAACCACGTAAATTGCTGTCTCTTTTGTGGATGGTGTTTTGTGCATTGTTTTAATTACTGCTATTGATATTGCTTTCTATACTCTACATAATATTGATTTGAAAGTTGATTTGGAGAAAAAAGGTAAAAAGCGGTCTTATACTGTTCACCCCCCCTCTCAGTATAAGCTTGTGTTCTTCAAGGATTTTCAAGAATCCACTACCTAATCACGAGGTGCCTCATAACAACACCGGCCAGGTCAATCAAGTGAGAATCGAACCACCTACCCAGGGGTTTGTAGGCATGGTCAATGTTGTTATTAGACACGATAGGTATGATTAGCCGAATAAACCTCATGCTCCCATTAGAATACAAGCTACATCGGATCAATGGCCAGCTCAGAACATTCCAGGCCCACCAACTATACCAGTGGTGACCATAAGGAGCAGGTTAGTTCAGAACCTGCAGATAACTCCTATGAAGTTGCCAATATATGAGCTTATTCAGCAGTCCCCTAGACACAGGGAGACTCTTATAGACATTCTGAGGTCCATTGAGGTACAGTCCCAAGATGCACATGCATTTACAAATTTCATGGGATATGTACAACAGTGTCAGGAACCCACGATACAATTTTATGATCATGAAGTGAAATTGATTCCTACTATTACAGCTGACATGCCACTGCATATTATCATGTGTGTTAACCACATGCCTTTCAAAAGGATCTTGATCGAAATTAGGTTCTCGATCAATATAATTACGACCAAGGCATTGAGTCATCTCTAATTACCCAAATCACACATTGTTCCTACCACCTTTATGTTGAGAGTGTTTAACGATGCACTATGCTTGACGATTGGCATAATTGTTCTACCTATTCAGGTGGGACTCAAGACCATCTCTATGATGTGTCACATGATAGAGGGCACCATGCAGTACAACATTTTTCTTAGAAGGCCTTGGATTCATGAAATGTGTTGCATCCCCTATATCTTGCATCAATGCATGAAGTACATTCATGAGGGACAGGTTCACGTAGTGTCCTCAGATGAAGAACCATTCAATTTTGTGAACCTAGCAGATTTGCATGGGGGTTTTGTACTCCTGTCGATGCACTTGGATATCCGACCTGCTTCGCTAGTTAAGATTCCAAGAGGTAAACCAGTAGCCCATGCTCAACCATCAACATCTATGTCACATAGATCTGAGCATACGAATGCAACTTATCTAAAAATGACTACATCAATAATGCATCGGCAAGACAAGAAGCTAAAGGTAAAATTGAACGAGAAAGTAGAAGATCATATGCCCAGACCAATCACCAATGAGACTCCCACTCCCATGGATGTGGAATAACCTCAAGACAAAGCCAAGGAGGCACCTCAGCCTGCTTCACCTGCATCTTCTGTAGGGTCATCTACATCGCAGGTGACCGTTCATCTAGCTAGCATAGGGTTGGGTGAGTATCTTATACAAAATGTTACTTTTAGACCTATCCTGAAGACCGCACAAGATATGGGCCGACCGCACGCCATCAATTTTTTATTGGATCTGTAGTGTCACTAGGTGAGCCACCCAACCAAAAAAACTTCGTCTACGTAGGGCTAGATTAGGTGCCCACCAGAATGTCCATAGATGAGGATGATGATGAGCCATTCACTGTAAATGTGCACTATCTATCCAACATAGAATATGCCATGCGCATTTTTGAGTTGTATCATTGGCATGGACACGACCTTGGTCTTTTTGAACAAGGATGTAGGACCCTGCTCGAACCTCATTATCAGTTAGGTACTAATAGGTTCATGTTAGGGTTATAGGTACAGGATCATGATGATTTGCTTACCGCATCCTTAGATCGCATGTACCTGAGTTTGGGGGATGATATGGATTTTAATCCATATCACCCTAATCCTTCCAACTATTGGAGGATTCACTAGATAGTATCATTTGCTACCATAGAGCCACCTAATTCATATCATGATGAACCCTTAAAGGACAACCCCAGAGAAATCCTAGGTAACCAAATCTGTAATGCTACCGATGACACTGGTATGCAGGGGAATAACCCCACTACTGTAGGCAATCTCGAGTTAGGAGATCTTTGTGATGATGATGGAGAGGAGTCCACCTCTGAAATGAGTGGACCTAGTTATGATGCAGATGATGAGTCCTCAAATTATGATCAATTTGAAAATGAAATCGAGTCGACCTTTCCAGTTTCAACATTTATACACCATCTGCTACCTATGGAACAAGTGGAAGAGATGAATGAATGCTTCATAGTCGATAGTGACTATAAATATGAAATGGAGGAGGCCTATTTAAGGCCTCACCCATCTAATCTCCCATTGTGCATAGACATAATAGATTGGTCCATCCATGGTAGTGACCACAGTGATGTAGATGAGAGGACCAATTCTAGGCTCGTGTATCCACAATATCTATTGCCTAGGGAATCAAAGCATGTTACAAAGGAATTCCCTCCCAACATTGAGAAATCTAAGGAAGAATTAGTGCCATTTTATGTGGTAGTATCATATATATAATCATTCTATCATATTTATCTGAATAGTGATGATAGTGACCGCATAATTAGATACATGATGGGGCTACATCTGGAAGATCGCCCCTTAGAAGAGGGGGGAAGTGACAGATTGTATTTATATAGTGATGATGAGGATTCATTGGAGATGGCCTATTTGGGACCTCATCACCTATGTAATAGGCCTCCACCTATAGGTCCCCCACCTATTACAGTTGTAGGTTTGTGTTGGGAGATCAATATCCATCACAGCCTGAGGGAAAGAAGAGAGCTCAAAGAGAGGTATCAGGAACTCTTTCTCCATCCACCTACTATGTGGAGCTCCATGAGCCGAGAGATCCCATTTTGCAATTAGTGCACCGGGAGGATCTAGTTATATGGGCATCCCATAGAGAGGATCCGTTTGTGCCCATACCATTCAAGCTAGATCTTGGTCACAGAAGCTACGCTTTAGATATAGATTTTTGTCCATGTGGTTTAGGAGATCAATTCCATTCCATCAATATGGTCTCCATTGATTTGACCACTCCACTCTGCAATCCACTAGATCCGTCCAAACAACTACATCTGAACATGGATGATATCGATTGGGATCGCGCTGACTCACCAGTCCAACCTAAAGATTTCTTCTCTAATGAATAAATATTGCAACCATTTCATTTTGCACCAGGTTGTGCTTATGATGTTTGTCACATTAAGGGTGCTTCCTGCGAGGAACATGTGAACCCAGTTGATGACATCCATCTGATTCCTATGCCTCACCTGCTTGAGGAGGGATCACATATGTCAGTAGAGAAAACCTTCGATGTGGATATTAGTAAAGATCCCACCAAACCAAATAAGGTTATATTTGGAGATATTCTCACTCCATATGAGCGTGATAACATCATCCATCTACTAAAAGAGAGACCTGATCTATTTGCTTGGACTTACAAAGACATGTTGGGTCTAGATCCGAAATTGGTTACTCATAACCTTTTGCTAGATCTATCGAAGAAGTCAGTCAAGCAAAAACTCATAAAAATACATCCAACAGTAGCCTTAATGGTGAAATATTAGTTGCAAAAGCTGTTGGACGTAGAGTTCATCATCTCCATCGACTATCCAGAATGGGTGTCCAATATGGTGCCCATAGGAAATCCAGATGGAAGGGTCCGTATTTGTATAGATTTTAGAGATCTCAATAAGGCAACATGCAAAGATTCATTTCTATTGCCAAATATCGATGCTCTGGTAGACTCTACTATAGTTCATGAAATGCTCTCCCTTATGGACGGTTTTTCTAGATACAATCAGTTCTGGATTAAACCCGAAGATCAACATAAAACCATGTTTATAATGCCATGGGGGACATTTTGCTAGAAAGTTATGCCATTCGGTCTTAAAAATGTTGGTACCACATATCAGTGGGTAATGTCATATATCTTACATGACTACATGCATAAAATATTAGAATATTATATCGATGACATACTATCTAAGTCATTGCTACGAGCAGAGCATGCATAGGTCTTAAGGAAGGTCTTCAATCGCCTGATAGAGCATAATTTTAGGTTGAATCCTAAGAAGTGCGTATTTGGTGTAACTTTAGGTAAAATCTTGGGATTCATCATTTATAAATGAGGCATCGAAGTAGACCCAAAAAATGTCAAGGCTATTCTAGAGATGCGTCCTCCCACTAATATCAAAGAACTAAGAAGCCTTCAGGGCAAAGTAGCATCCATAAAGTGATTCATCACTCAATTATCGGATAAATATCGACCCATGAATCAACTGCTACACAAGGGGGTCCCATTTGATTGGGATGAGGACTGCCAAGTAGCCTTTGCTAATATTAAGCAATACCTGGCAACACTACCAGTACTAGCTCCACCAAGGCCAAATGTGCCTTTTTTGCTATATATATTGGCAACCAACTTTGCATTAGGGACCATGTTAGCCCAAAATAATGTGCAAGGCAAAGAGCAAGCCGTATATTACATCAGTCGCACCTTGGTGAGTTATGAGTCAAGATATGCATATGTTTTAGAAGCTTTGTTTAGAAGTGGTGTTCACTACCAAGAAATTGTGGCATTACATGCTAAGTCATACAATATATGTTATATCAAAATAGAATCCTTTGTAGTATATGATGAGCAAGACATATCATAACACATGTACTGCAAAGTGGATCATGCTATTGACAAAATTTGATTTGCAATTCATCAACCAAAATTCCATCAAGGGACAAGTCATAGTTGATCAACTAGCTGAGGCACCACTGTCCAATAGTAGGCCTCTAACCATTGAGCTTCTAGATGATGCGGTCTTCATAATATCTAAAGCTCTTCAACCCAAATAACCAGAGAACAATGCTAATATGACATTGTTCTTTGAAGGTTCTAAGTGTGAGCAAGGGGGTGGTGCAAGAATAGTGTTTTTCCCACCACAAGGAGCTCTAATGCCATTGTCATTCAAGTTATAATTTTCATGCACCAATAATAATGCTGAGTACAAAGCCCTACTTTTGGGCCTCCATGCAGCCATTGCCATGGGTATTAAAATATTGAACATTTTTTGCGATTCTCTACTCATAGTTAACCAAGTTAAGGGGCTCTTTCAGTGTTGATGTCCCGTACTAAAAGCCTACAAATATATTTTTGCCACTTATATGGCTAAATTTGAATGGTATGACATCGAGGCAATCCCTCGTTTGTCAAATAGGTTTGTAGACACCATGGCATCTTTGGGGTCCTTGATCCCTCAGAATTCATCTGCCGATTTTACTACCATCCATGTTAGAACACTCTCGCACCCAGTAGTGGAGCGTGCAACCTTTGATAACAAAGAGTTAGTAAACATGATTATCATGGAACCAATAGTTGATTGGTTTCGTAGACCAGAAGACTTTCTTAAGCAGGAACCCTGGAAGTCATTGACTTCTCAGAGTCCTATAGGGAGTGGTACTACCATTCACCATAAGGTTGTTTTCTAATCTGCATTTACAAAGTTAAATGCATAGGGGGAGCAAGTCATCTTAGCAGTCAAAGCTGAGGCTTGTCAAAGCTGGATGTTGCAAATCCAAGACTTCTTAAAACTTGGTATGATCCCAAAGGGATTGTCGCATGTCGCAAGATGCACATTCAAATAGAAAGTGACTAAGTATGTCTTGATAGGAGATATTTTGTACCGACACAGCTATGAAGGAGTTCTCCTTCGATGTATTGAGCCCCAAGAGTCATCTTGGGCAATTTTAGAAGCTCATGATGGTACGTGCAATGGCCATTTTAGTGGCATGGCTATCATAAAATGCATCCTTTTCATGGGTTATTATTGGCCCACTATGGAGAAGGATTGCAATGTGTATGTCAAGAAATGCATTAAATGTCAACATCATGCTAATATTATGCACTTTCCATCACAGGCCTTACAACCCATTTATGCGGCTTGGCCATTTGCTCATGGGGACTAGATCTTATTGGTAATATTTCTCCTCCATCGTTAGGTTGACATATATTCATTATCATGGATACTAAGTATTTTACAAAGTGGGTGGAAGCCATTCCCCTCACAACGACCACTGGAGCTCGGATCACAAAATTTATTCTCGAGCATATCATATGTCATTTTGGGATACCATCCAAAATAATTTTGGATAATGAAACTTCTTGTAAGAACAAAATTGTGTAGGCTTTAACATCTAAATACTGCATTAAACATAGTTTTGCAACTCCATACTATCCACAAGCAAACAGGCAAGCCGGGGCCTCCAACAAGACTATGGAAGCCATCTTGAAAAAGACAGTGCAAGAACACCACAAGGATTGGCATATACAATTGCCCCTTGCATTATGGGCTTACAATACTAGCATTCGAACACCCATTGGGGCAACACAATTTTCACTAGTATATGGCATCGATGCCATTATGCCCCTTAGAGTTGGAAATTCCAATGTTGTGCATCGCATTGAAATATTTCATTGATGACAACACTGCACAACAATCTCACCTCGATCAATCGGCGTTGCTTGATGAACGTCATTTGAATGCCCTCGAGCATGTCCGTGTTTATCAAGAGCGATTAAAATGAGCTTACAATGTCAAAGTCCACCAGAGAGACTTTGAAGTTGGGGATTTTGTGCTGAAAGAGAACCACTAGAACTCGAATTTGTTGCCTAATATGTGAGACAAATTTGTGGCTAATTGGCTAGGGCATTACATTATATCTAAAAATATTGGTCTAGGTACCTATCGCCTACCATCGCTAGAGGGTATGTAAGAGCTTGAGCCTCTCAATATCATCCATCTTAAGGCATTATATGCTTGAGAGTGTAGTAAAGGCACCAAAGGCATCTGTAAGCCCTTTGGTAAACCCAACAGCTCTTAGGTTTTGTCCACAACTGCTCGGTCATCCCAAAAGGCTCCGAGTTCTCAAATTGAGAAGCTTGGTCAAGTAAATGCACCAAAGGCATCTGTAAGCCCTTTGGTCAACCCAAAAGCTCTAAGGGTTTGTCCACAACTACTCAATCATCTTAAAAGGCTCTGAGTTCTCAAATTGAGAAGCTTGGTCAAGTAAAGGTAACAAAGGCATCTATAAGCCCTTTGGTCAACTCAAAAGCTTCGAGGGTTTTGTCTCAACCGCTTGGTCATCTCGAAATACCCCAAGCTCTCCGTTGAGTAGCTTGGTCAAGTAAAAGCTTCAAAGGAAGTTCCTCACCATTTGGTCATCCTTAAAAGCTCCAAGGACATGTACTCGTCATTTTGTCAAATATAAAAGCAATAAAAATCCATAAAAATTTGTAAAGCATAAAATCCAAAAACATTTGCTTTTGTAGTTTGCATTTTCATACATGCATTCACATCATCATATTACATTTAGGCATTTTTCATTTGTTGCATTCCATAGTAGAGCGTAATGTGTATATCAAAATCTTACAAATGATCACACGTTTGTGTTTCAATCATGCACCCTTGCATTTATCATAATTCATTGCATTCATATACGATACTTGTTGTGGAGAAATATGTATGTATATTAAGTTTTCTAGTCACTCAGCCATACTTAGTGGGTTCTTCAAATATTGTAGAAAGCTTGCTTTGCTATTATAGACAAGGTAATTAGTTGGGATAGTGCTTTAACATATCAGAATCCCATCACTAAGCAAAACAATATAAAATCCTGCTAAGACAAGAGAGGATGAAAGCTGCGAAAGTAGTCTTAGGTATCTAGAGAGATGGGTTTCACGACCTACTTATCTTGCAAATAGTCGGTCTAGAAAGGTGTACTTTGGCAAAAGGACAAGATTTTCCTCTATAAATCCCAAAGTCACAAAGTTTAAATCCCAAGTTACAAAGTGCAAAAGTACAAATTTCAAGTTCAAAATGTAAAGTGACATAGTGAATCAAAAGCACTATAAAAATCCCTTGCTTACATAAAATGGTAACACGTGGACTAACAATGATTTTTATCACTACATATGAGCAAGTAAGAAGGGTGAGAACTTGAATTTCTAGATTGGACACCTTTTGAAAGCCATAGAGTGATCCCTGATCACAACAATGGGTTGGAAGAGTCTCGCCTGCAATCGTAGGGGTAGTTCTATTGGGTGATCCCCAAATGTAGCAATGGGTTGAAAGAGTCCCACCTGCATTTGGAGGGGTAGCCCTGATCAATTTGCAAGATGATCTAGCTCTAGGTACCTAGGATTGTCTAGTTGTATAAGTCTAATCAAAGCTGAAATAAGGATGGTACGATCGTATGAGGAACCCTATCTCACATATGGGTTGAAAGAGTCCCAATTGAAATACGAGGCATGCTTATGATCTATCTAAAAATACTCACATGCACACACAGGGATAATGAATAGTTGGATCGACCACGGCAAAAGTCTTGTCCAATATAAGCCTTGTACAGTCAGTATGTGATTTTTGAAGAAGTCTACTAGGGTGTTTGAGTCTCAAGGAAAACCCCAAAAAGTTCTCCAATAGCAAAAATATACCAAATATCATTAAACTTCAGAAATACGAGTCATTCATTCATCAGAATGCATTTTACAAAGCACAATCAAACATATAGGATAAATACCGCATGAATATCATAAATGATGTTTAGACGGCCACTGACTATTTAGTGCAACAAAGAAGAAATATACAAAATTACATATTCATTCATTAGCATTATACCAATCCATCTCACTGCATTTCATATATGGGTGATTAATTGATTAATTTCTTGTAATGAGAATTATCAATTATTTTACATGATTGTTATACATTCTGTGGTGTCATATTTTAAAAATTGATATACACAGTTTACATTCATTCCTTATGTTTTAAGTGATTAAAGCATATAGGTTCATTTCCATTAGATTACGATTATGTACATAATGTATTACCATATATTGCATAGCATACCATAAACTGCATAAAATAAACACATGCCCACAAAGCAAAAATAAATATGCATTTAAAAATAAACATCACATCCATATGTATATATCATATCTCGCACATCTAATCATCTAGATCATAGTATATCATCATCATAAAGTAAAATAGATATCTAGTGCATGTCATACATACATCGCATCATATAAACATAGCATTTACATAAGCCTTGCATCCATGTGCATCAAATAAACATAAAATCAAAAACAAATAAATAAACATGTACACATAATGAGCCATAAAAGATCATATCATATATATGTGTCCAAAAGAGTACATAGGGAGTACAAAATGCTCGTAGGCTACAACTGTGTAGGTCCTCGACCTTACACACAAAATGATATATAAAAAATGTAGTCGACAACTGCTATAACTAAGATCTAAGCTGCTCCCCCTATACTGGAGCTCTTGCCACCTCCCTTAATGTTGTGCTCTGGATCCTGATCTCTTAGCTGACCTGGCACCTATGGTGGATCCTACTATGGATTATGCCTACCTCCAAAGCCTAAAGAACCCAACACATGGGAAATTGGTAACTATAGCAAGCTATTCCTCTGACTGGAGGCCCCTGATGTCTACCTTGGATCTCTAGTCCTAGCCTACGATCTCGTTGTGTGTGTGCTAGAGGACCTGTGCATCCTCTCAGTCCTATGAGTCCTGTGACTCGAGCTCACTGTAGACTACCCTGAGGTCCTATACTTGGTATGCTATGACTCTGAAGATAAAGGATCCTCTATAACCTATAGCCCATGCATCTCTATATAGCTAACTAGCTGATCAATGCGAGCAAGTCAGGCTATGTGCATCTCATTGGTCCTCATGACCATACCACACAATCGCTCTACCTTAGTCTTTGGATCCTATGTAGCTATTGTACCTACTGTTGGTGCTACAAGAGGCCCCATAGTCACCTGAGGAGGTGGTATATCCCCCCTCAATGCTCAAGCAATATCCTGATTTGCCTTTGTTGTAGTCCACTACACCTATGCTAACTCTAAGGTAGTTTGCAATCTATGCACCTAGGTCTCTACATCTGTGGCCCGAGTCGTGAGCTCCTGTACCTAGTCCTATGCCTCAGGTGATGCTCCCTATCATCCACCTTCACCTCTAGAGTGGCGATGGTAGTGTCTATCTTGAGTTTCTATGTGTGAAACCACCTGAGCTGACTCTACAAGTCAGCCACCTGAGCCAAAAATTGTCCCTCTATGCTGTCAGGGGGAACCTCACCATCCTCTGGAGTATCCTCCTGTCAATCTCTAGAATATCCTCAGTGATGGCCTCTGCACCCCAATTTCCCTCTATACACTAGTGCACCCTATGCCCGTTAGGATCTACCTCTACCTCTACTTGAGTCGGCTCTTAGCCTAGAGGCCCTATCTCATGCCATATAAATAAGGACCACCATCCATCATAGTTTGGCATGGTCCCAGCTGTCTCAACCCCCAAATCTTGGAATTCGTCGGGTGCATCTCCTAGTGGTGGAGGAACTATCAACGGGAGGTCCCTCTCTAGAGTTAGGTGTTTGTACCTCAATGGCATCTCTGGTATGTCCTGCGCCATGCCAAACTATCATAAGACACGTAAAAAGAACTGATACTCTCTGACCTATGGCTTATGCTAGATAAGCCATCTATCTCGACGAGCCCATCATAGCCACTCGTTCACCTTAGGCCATGTAGGGCAATCCATGTAGGGGTGCCAGACAATGTCCCCTAGCCCAAGTGATGCAAACCTAATGATATAGTTCTCAGTATTCCCAACATGAGCTCTGCTATAGATACCCTCATCAGCACAAGACCAGAATGTGACATAACATTGATGGTCGGTGTCTATGGTAGTGATGTGTAGTGGTAGCTCTATAGGATACTCGATCTGGATGTGCTGCCACCCCCAGATCTGTAGCAAAAGACTATAGCTGATGCTCTTATGGCTACGCTCTATGATCTGGTACAAATCCTTGTAGAGATGGCATAATAGGGTGCTCCCCCAAGCTAATCATAGTGTCTCCTCTATAGAGCTCTGAAGCATCCTCCAAGCAGTGGCTAACATGTTCCAATGAATCCTCATGCTCGAGGAGTCTAGAAGGACAATCTGCACAATGAGATGCATGAAGAGGGTCTGTAATACAAAAAAGACATCATCGTGGTACTAGTCATCGATGTGCACCCCTCTGTGGTCAGAATCATCCTGTGCATTGGAAATCTGGACACCAAATATGGCATCAAATATAGCATCCTTTACTATGGAGGTAGAGGATATGATAGCCTCACCATCGATAGGGATCCTGAAGATCCTGTAAACATCCTCCAAAGTGATAGTCATCTCGCCAGGAGGAAGGTGGAAGGTGTTGGTCCATGCATTCCAATGTCGGGCCAACGTAGTAATATAGGCTTGATATAACCTAATGGTGGGTAGATCCATGATGAAACCGAACCTGACAACTCAAAACCAAGCTTAGTCATCATCAGACAAAGCCTCACGAAGAGTCTTCATAAGGTCAGGCTCCCACGCTCTAGAAGTTAACTTTAAAAAACAAAAATCATAATGTAAGCTAAATCTAGCTAAGCAGAGCTAAAGAAAATTAAAAAATTTAATTAGACAACCTAGAAAAAAAAAATAGCAATAGCAAACCGCAACTGAAACCTGCGGTTCCCAATTTGTAAATTGGGAACCGTAGCTAAAACCTACGGTCCCCAATTTTCCAACTTGTAACCATAGCTACCAGTTTTGGTTTAGGAATGACACCCATTTTGGGCACCCTCATAGAACACTAAGGCATAAAATTAAATCCTACAGCTAGCCTAAACTAGTGGGGTTCATTACCAGTAGTTTAGTGAGCTTCATTTTTCTGCATTACTTAATGTAGTTCATTTTACTGGTATTGAGTGCATGGTCTCAGTTTCGAGTTACCTTGCTCGCACCCTAGACCTAGCTAGTAGATGGATGATCAGGATCCTCCATCGAGGTAGATGAGTGTAATAGCGGTAGAGTTTGGCAGTGTTCCCGATAGAGGAATGTTCTCTCTCTCTTAGAGCTCTCAAATTGCTAGTAGTTGCAAGAAAAATAATGAAAATTTCAAATGGAAATTCAATTTATAGGTCCTCATAGTCTCCACAGACCGCAACTGACACTTGTATTTCCAAAAATAGGGTTTTTCACCCTCAGGTATGACCCACGGTTCCCAAAATTTGGAAATGTAAATCGCAAACCTTACCTGTAGTCCGCAACTAGCAATAAATACACTCAAAACCCACCGTGGGAAGGTCTAAAAAGACAAATTATTGACTTCTACAAAAAAAAATTAAAATCAATGATCAAAATTGCAAATTTGGTGATGTTAAAAGCACTAGGATCAATAAAATAAAAGCAAAATTAAACAAAAAAAATCAAATAATGAAAAACCAAATGCGCCTCATATTCAATGATTTATCCTATAAAATTGGTGGTTGTAGCGACTTGCGATCCATGCAATCCGGCAAGATGAGTAAATCACCATAAGGAAATTTGGGGTAAACTTGTCATTTCTTTTATGACATATTTTAGCAAATCATCGACAATATGATTCAACACAAGTATAATTGCATTTGTATCATCTTGATTCCCTAAGACGACGATCATAGCTTGACTACTGCATGGGATAGAGATGTGCAAATACTACTAAGAGTTGCAATCATAAGTTGAACTAGACCTAGCCAAGTCATTAAAAGGCTTGAAAATAAAGTTGTTGAGGATCATTCATTATGGTCAAGTGATTTCATCGCTTCATACATTGTCATTACCCTCATCGACTCATCGCTTGAGGGGGTAGTCATAATTTCATGTCATAAGAAAAATCAATAGAAGATTTTAGAGATCGTAGATCCCTTGATCTTGTCAAAATTGCATTCGTTCTTATGAATCATTGCTAACAACTATCATAAGCTTCCCCCTTTGCTTGGGGTAAATAGCAAATATGAAATTTTGTTTGTAACTCTCATCCTTCGGTTATATAGGCCTAACTCCTATTGTAGCACCAAAGCTACCCAAACATCTGATGGTGAGTGTAGACTTTTCAAATATAAGCCTTTCCAAGTTGAAAGCAATGATTCCAGGATGCGCATACTTTTGCTGGACCTGGGGCATCTAATGTTGATCAAACTAATGATCATCATAGAACCTTCGACATCATTTTAGGATGTATATTTTTACTCAGTGTTGTTTGATTTCAAAATGCATATCAAAAGGGGCATCTGTAGACACCTAAAACACATCATGTCAAGGGCGACTACTCATATGGACATGCTACAAAACCATATGGAGGATCTTGGACAGACTCCAAGATAGAGCATTGGTTCTAACCACTCAATTTAGGCATTTTGGCCTAAGCAGTTTGAATCGTAGCCCAGACCTGCGGTCTACAGTCTAAACCATGATTGACACATGCAGTCTGCAATCTGGACCACAACTGTGACCTAAGATCTTAACTAAAGTTTAGTTAGGCCTTCCATCTGAGCCAAATCATTTGGAATGGCCAAAATATCTAGAAGGAGATAGTTGAAGGACGAAATATTCTAGAGGCTTCCATCCCAACTGTCCTAACCACCCTTCTTGGTCTTGGATTATCCATGAAGCCACCCCTATCCCTAGGGGCATGCTATAAATACCCCCTCCAAATGGAGAGAAAAATGAGAGAGTTAATTAATCAGGAGAGTAGCGAAGCCCTATCAAAATTCATACTTAATCTATGCATTTGAAAGCCCCTTTGCTATTCACCTAAATACCAATTAGCCATGGATGCCCTAGGTGCCTAGGATATTCAAGAAACACAAATATGAGCAAATGAAGGCCCTTCACAACTATTTGACTACCAAATATGTCAGAGGACAACAAAGGTGACCCTTGAACATCAATTTGGATAAGGAGGTCAAGCCCACTACCCCTAGTTCTGAGGGTAAATCTATTAGAGGTCAAACCGTGGCTATCAGTCGTAGTTCATAGTGCAGACTGCCCACCATAGCTATGGTTTGTAATAGGTGACTGATCACCTTAATTGGTTTGCTTTTGACCGCATAGATTAGTTATATTAGTCTTTTCATAGGTTTAATTTCATTTTAGAGAAACTATGACCATAGGAATTAGTCGTTTCATGCATTGTATTAAGTATGATTATATTGGATATTTTATGCACTTTATTCCTCCTAACTTGATATTTCATCCATGCATCATTTTCCTATTCATGTCCTTAATTTTGTAGTATAATTCTTGATCAAATTAGAATAATTTAAAGTCTTTCTTTATGTTTTCTTGTTTTACTAGTTTAATGAAATTTACATACATATTTCATTAAAGGACCTCATCACGAGAGGCTATCAATATTTTTAATCGTGTGTTGTTGTTTTTTGTTCGTAGGGAGATAAGTGCAAGAGGAGCTTGTGTCATAATCCTTCCACATCGCGAAGAAGGGGGTCAACTCCACCCCAAGGCAGTTTGTGACTAATCAATAGAACACTATAAGTGCACCTAACCTATTGAGGTCATTGGCAATTGTAATATCAGTATCATATTTCAAGTGACCCTAAGAGGGCATCTTTGTAATCAAAGCTCATTCAAATATTAATACAAGAAACCTTACTTATGTTGTTTTGTTCAAATTATGTACTTGTGTGAATCTTTATGCTTTCATGATGGTATAGATCAATACAGTATCTAGGTGCATGCTCTATGGTTAGGTCAGTACCTATCCTTATCTTTGTGCTTATGCCTTCAATGTTATCCCTATTCATGTTGATAGATGTGAAGCTTGACGCGCCTGTTCACTGGATGTGCTCTATCCTATTTTCTACATAAATAGCATCTTCTTATCCCTTTAAATGTCAATGATAAACTTTCTATGATTTACGTAAATTATTTTTATAGACTTCCTTTATATTACGTAAATAACCTTGGTATGCTCATTGTCATTTACGTAAAAGCTTTCTTTATCTTGTAGGTCCATTCCTAAGAGAATGCCCTTTTGTTTTTGGAGAACGCTCGATCCTTCAAACCTTATTTTGGCTATCCTTTTATTGTACTTGTTGTGCCTATTGTAGCACATTTTTATTAGCTCCTTTCCCTGCATTTCATGTATTGTAGAATTGCAATACCATGTAATCTTGACATGTATATATATAACCTTTTTATTGCACTGTTTTGTAGGACTAAGTTTTTTATTTTTGTAGCAGATTAGTGAGTGCAAAATAATGGTTTTGAGGATATCTCTTTGTGAAAGAGGCTTAAAAAGTCTAACAACTAGATAATATCCTATCAAAATATAAGATCAATCAATTAACCAAGTGCAAAGGAATAAAGCAAAATAATGTGCCTATATTTATTAATAATTTTGAATACCTTTACAACAAGGTTACAAGAACATCCTTCTTAAGGATTTGACCATTGTGATACATATTGCAATCAATAACTCATGTGGTATATGCCTTAAATAGACTCTTAATGTCTTAAAAATTTTCTTGAGGGCTTACAAGGATGCCTCCTTCTCCAGTGTCAAGAGGAATGGTCTTGAATGATGCTTTGTCCCTAGAGATATCTATCACCTGTATGCAAGGAAACAACAAACACATCAATAGCACATGAAGCCTCTCATGATGAGGCTAATTTACAAGGAAATGTGTGAAACATAGAAAATGTATAAAGAAAGCATGAACCTACATAAATATGCATAAATATGATTAATAAAATGATAGTAAAGCATGAAACATGGCTTAAATCATGTAAAGGAATATAGAAATGTATGTAATCTTGTATATTGAGCATAAATGAAACTAATCTATAAAGCATGTAAAGGAAATATTCAAATACACTAATGTAAGTCAAGATGCTTGTTAATCAGCTAATTAACCATGAAAATGAAGAACACAAGCTTATACTGAGAGGGGGGTGAACAGTATAAGACCACTTTTTACTTTTCTTTCCCAATCAATATTATGCAATGTATAGATAGCAATATCAATAGCAGTAATCAAAGCAATGCACAAATCACCACACACAATAGAGACACCACAATTTACGTGGTTCACCCAATGTGGGCTACTCCACGGAGAAAATATTTCACTAAAATTTTCTCAATCAATCTCTTGGGAATCCTTTCCCTATTACAATGTTTATGGACCTCTGTCCAAAGGAGATACCAATCCCCTAAATCAAGTTCATGGATCTCTATCCATAGGAGACACCAATCTCCTAATCTCTGCTCTGGTTGGTGATCCTCTAGAAGACCTCTACCTCCACTGCCCTTAGCAAATGGAACTCTATCCATAGAAGACACCTGTCCTCCCTGCTCTAGCTGGAGATATCTATCCTCAACTCTATCACCTCCAAAGCTCTATCTCAAATCTGTACTAAACACAGTCCTTCGATCTAGCACAAATCTATCCTCAATATCTATCTCTAGTCTAGCACAAACCTATCCTCAAATCTGCACCAAAATCTATCCTCAAATCTATACTAAACATAGTCCTTCGGTCTAGCACAAATCTATCTTCAATATCTATCCTCAAGCCTTAACTCAAAGCTTGACTCAATCTCAAATCAACTCAGCTAGATCTGTCCCAAACCCTAACTCAAGGTTTGAACAAATCAATCAATCAACTCTGCTCACAAGCCTTCACAAAGACTTGTCAAATCTGCTTTGTAAGCTTCCACAAAATCTCACACCAATCTATCCTCAAGTCCTCTCTAGAACTTGTCCAATATGCTCTACAAGTCCTCACTAGAACTTGTTCAAATCTGCTCAATAAGTTCTCTCAAGAACTTATCCAAATCTGCTCTCAATATGTATTGTAAGCTTCCACAAAAGCTTACCCAAATCTATCCACAAGTCTTCTCAAAGACTTACCTCAAATCTGCTCAACAAGTCCACACTAGAACTTGTCCAATCTCATAGAAACATAAAGAGAATTGTTAGAGACTCAATATGCTCTATACTCATCACAATGCTCAATCACTTTCAATCACTCTTTTAGAAACATACAGAGAATTGTTAGAGACTCAATATGCTTCAAATTCACCTCAATACTCAATCACTTTCTCAAATCAATTCAGAATATAGAATAGTTTGTTTTATGGAACTTGAACAATCACTTCACACATCCACTTGACTAGGCTCAACCAACTCTACTCAACCAATCACTCAATGAAACAATCCTTGCTTACAAACCCTAGTCCAAGCATATGAACACTCACTCAAAATATTTCCAACAATGCTCAACAACCAATCTCACATAACAATGATACTCATGTTCTTTTCAAACCCTAGTTCAAGTTCTTCACTCAACAACTCACTTCAACAACAATGCTTATAAAATAATCTTCACATAACAATGATACTCATGTTCTTTTCAAACCCTAGTTCAAGTTCTTCACACAACCAATGGCTTCAACAACAATGCTTATAAAACAAGGTTTTAACAACAACTCTTTATTCTAGAAAACCTTGAAGCATTAACTCAACACACTCAAAAAGGAAACCCTAATCAAGTCCTTTTCACTCCAAACTTATTTTCTAGAAAACCAACCAATCAATTCAATTATGGAAGAATGTGCTCATACCTTTTCTTGATGATGAAGGAACTTGTAAAATCTGCCACAACCACAAACACCTCTTTGCCAAGCTTAAAGAAGTTAGAAAACTCTCACAAAGATACAATGCAAATATCAAACCACACATACACCTTATCACTCCATCTTGAAGAAAACATCCATCAACATATACAAAAATAATTGACCAAATACACCTTATAATCTCCCAATTAAAATAATATTCAATGCCAAGAATAATATCAATACAATCTCCTTTTCAAAATAACTCAATGGCAAGAAGTCCTTTCAACACTTTTAAATCTTCAATAAAACCAATGTGACACAAACACTTTATTCAAAAATAAAGCTAACTCCTTATTCCTCCAATTTACCAAAAATAATGATTAATTAAAAACCCTTTTTAACTAACCCTTTTAACTCCCTAAGACCTCATGTCAAACCTTAGGCATCATAAAAATATATTCAAAATTTTATTACCTTTGCCTTGGTGGGACTCGAACTCACGATGCAGCCTCAACCAGCGCCCTAGCCGTGGCTCCAACCACCATGCGAGCTAGGTGCTCACTTAGGGAGTAAAGAGCACCACGTGCTCTATAAAGCTCCCCTTGTGTGCCTAATAAAAAAACATACACTACTCCCTTCGACGTTCCAAACACAACCAACAAAACAATGTTGCCATCATGATTCGATCATGGGTCACTCCATGCCCAAGCACTCTAGCCTCTGTCCACTTGCCACTAGGCCACGCTGCCCAGATGGCTCTTGAATTTTGATGCTCATCGATTTATCCCTTATTCATTGGTGCTAAACACAATGTTCTTGTCTCTTTCTTCGCACGAGTTCTCACAACACATGATTGCACATTTTTCTTTTCGAGCAAAAGGATATCTTAATGCCTCTAAGGCATATAGTTTTTATATCGATTTCCACCTTCAAACTTGAACGTCGATGCTTCGATTTTTAACTCATTAATTTATAAATTATTTAAATTCTTTAGAATTTAAATTTTATAAATTAACTTTTAAATCCCTTTGGATTTATTAAAGCCTTTTTGACTTTACCACTTTGTATAAATAATATTTTTGCTCACCCATGGTTTTAATAAAAACCCTTCTAACTTATGCTTCCACATAATATTAAAAATATTATGAAGCTCTTTTGCCTTTAACCTTTGCATTGTTCCTCTTGACATTTTTACATCAATGGTAGCTTGTTCCTTGACATCAATGACAACTTCATTCCTTGACATCAATGACAACTTTGACTCAAAATGTCCAACAATCTCCCCCTTTGTCATTGATGGCAACCCAAATTATTTTTACCAGAAACTTAACCTTTTCTTTGTTTCTGCTCCCCCTGGGACATTGCTCCCCCTGGCTCAATGCTCTCCTCTTTACTCAAATACCAAATCTCTCCCCCTTACTCAAATCTCTCCCCCTTTGACATCAATGGCAAAGGGTCACCTTTGGGGCTCGAGGCTAAGAATGAGTCTCTTAGCTTAGCCCCTCCCCCACCTCCTCTTGAGGTGGTTAATTCTAGGGTGGGAGTATTTCTACTCCCAGAAAGCACTGGTCTTTACCTTTATCCTCTTTTATTCTTATCTGATCCTTCTGATTCCTCTGATTGTTCCTTTCCATTTTCTATCCATGTCCATTTTCTTGTTCCTATTTATATCCATATTCATATTCATGTTCCTATTCATATCCTATTCTTATTCCTGTTCATATCCATGTTCCTGTTCCTATTCCTATTCCTGTTCATACTTGATTTTAGAATGTCTGCTCTACACCACTTTGTTGTGTGTCCATCATTATTGCACTTATAACACTTAATGTTATTATTTCTTGGAGGTGCAAATATCTTAGGATTTCTCCTAGTGAAGCCATATCCTCTTCTATCATGAACCTTGCAATTCATTGCCTTGTGACCAAACTGATTACATGAGTAGCAATACCCATGGAAAAGTTATCTATTCCCATATTCCTATCTTTCATGTGTCCTGCACTATGAAGCCATGTGCCCAAACCTGTGACATGAAAAACATCTTCCATTGAAGCTTCCTTGTCTTGACCTCATTGGTCTCTTAGTCTCTCTTAACCTATTCTGATTGTTGTTCCATCTATTTCTTCTTTGTGCATTGTTCCTATCCTTGTTGAACTTTCTATTGTCCAACTCATCCTCAGATGTCTCATTTTCTCTTACATTATCTTCTTCTAAAGTTTCTTCTTCTGAAGTGTCTTCTTCTGAAGTGTCTTCTCCTTCAGAACTTGAGGTTGAATTTCCTTCCCATTTCTTTTGTTCCTATTCAAATCCAAGACCTATCTTGCTTGATGTAGGCTTTTGTATCTTGATGAACTTATCTAAGTTCTTTGAGCTATTTTTGAACCCTTGTAGCTTGACTTTGGAGTTTTTGACTTCCATTTTTAATGAAGCTACCTCTTGTTCTAGCTTTTCACATTCTAAGACTTTTGCTTCTAGCTTATCCTTGAACTTCTTTGTCTTAGCCTTTGATTTGTCTAGATCCTCTATAAGCATTCTTCTCTCTTCATCACATTCTTGAAACTGAGATTCTAATTTAGAGTTTTGCTTTCTTACCTTCTTTACTATTTCAAGAGCATAAATAAGTTCTCCCTTGAGATCATATCCTTATTTATCTGATTCTTCCTCTATTTGTTTACCTTTGTCCACATCTTTATTTTCTTTTGACTTGTCTTCTATAGGATCACTTTCTTCTTCTTCTAGTGCCATTAGAATATTCTCTTATGGTCCTTCAAGTGCATCCTCATATTCATCATCACTGAAACTATAACCATTCCTTGTACAACTATCTTCAAGATGTCCAAAGTTACCACATCTAAAACACTTGAGAATTATTGGTGCCCTTTTCTGGACTTCTTTTTCTTCAATCATAAATAGGACTTCATCTCTATCATTATCTAAAAAACTAGCATCACTATCACTTGAGTACTTACTTGCCTTATCTCGCATAGTAGCTCCTCTTTTGCCTTTGAAAGAACTTCTTTCCTTGTCTGCTTTGTCCATCCTTGCTTTTCTTTTGGTGCCAGTATCTTTCTGATTCCCTATTTTTGTGATCCTATTTTTCTTCATCATTGTTATTCTTTGCTTCTTGAAAATCAGTTGCATAGTGACCATACTTTCCATAATTGAAACATTTAATGGATTTTATATCTCTAGATCTTCTTGAATCCTTATTCCTTCTACCATAATTAGCTTCTTCATCACTGGATGACTCATTGCTTGATTCTGACTTCTTACCCTTTGTCTTCTTAATTGCTTTGAAGGTTGCTTCCTTCTGGGGATTAGGTTCTTTTGTTCTCATCTCAAAAGCTGTAAGAATACCAAGCAACATATCTCTTGTCAAAGAATCACCATCCTTTGATTCTTCTATAGCTGAAATATTTTCACTAAACCTTGTTGGAAGAGACCTTAAGATCTTATCACAAACATCTGATTCATCCACATTAAGTCCAAGTCCTTGCATAGCATTAACAACCTCATCAATTCGAAGTAGATAAGTACTAATGTTTTCCTCATCCTTCATTCTTAACTCTTCAAATTGTCCTTTGAGATTTTGTATCTTTGCTTTCTTGACACCTTTATCTCCTTCATATATATTTTGCAACTTATCCCACATTCCTTTTGCATCTTGACAATGCATAACTTTTATGGACTCTGTTCTATGCAAACCTCTCAAAATTGCATTCATTGCTTTTGAATTGTAATGTTGTAGAAGCTTACCTTCCTTATCTGTAGGTGGATCAACTGGTGATATGTATCCATTTTCAACTACTTCCCAAATTTCATTGCCAAGTGCCTTCAGATAAATCTTCATTCTCAAACTCCAATATATATAATCACTTCCATCAAATACTGGTGCTGTATTATCTGATGATCCATTCTTAGAATCCATTGTGTTCTTGTAAGATTTTCCTTCAAGCTGTTAAACTCTTTCGAAGGAACCCGCTCTGATACCAATTGAAGAACACAAGCTTATACTGAGAGGGGGGTGAACAGTATAAGACCACTTTTTACTTTTCTTTCCCAATCAATATTATGCAATGTATAGATAGAAATATCAATAGAAGTAATCAAATAAATGCATAAATCACCACACACAATAGAGACACCACAATTTACGTGGTTCACCCAATGTGGGCTACTCCACGGAGAAAATATTTCACTAAAATTTTCTCAATCAATCTCTTGGGAATCCTTTCCCTATTACAATGTTTATGGACCTCTATCCAAAGGAGATACCAATCCCCTAAATCAAGTTCATGGATCTCTATCCATAGGAGACACCAATCTCCTAATATCTGCTCTGGCTGGTGATCCTCTAGAAGACCTCTACCTCCACTACCCTTAGCAAATGGAACTCTATCCACAGAAGACACCTATCCTCCCTACTCTGGATGGAGATCTCTATCCTCAACTCTATCACCTCCAAAGCTCTATCTCAAATATATACTAAACACAGTCCTTCGGTCTAGCACAAATCTATCCTCAATCTCTATCTCTAGTCTGGCACAAACCTATCCTCAAATCTGCACCAAACTCTATCCTCGAATCTGTACTAAACATAGTCCTTCGGTCTAGCACAAATCTATCTTCAATATCTATCCTCAAGCCTTAACTCAAAGCTTGACTCAATCTCAAATCAACTCAGTTGGATCTATCCCAAACCCTAACTCAAGGTTTGAACAAATCAATCAATCAACTCTGCTCACAAGCCTTCACAAAGACTTGTCAAATCTGCTTTGTAAGCTTCCACAAAAGCTCACACCAATCTATCCTCAAGTCCTCTCTAGAACTTGTCCAATACTCTACAAGTCCTCACTAGAACTTGTTCAAATCTGCTCAATAAGTTCTCTCAAGAACTTATCCAAATCTGCTCTCAATATGTATTGTAAGCTTCCACAAAAGCTTACCCAAATCTATCCACAAGTCTTCTCAAAGACTTACCTCAAATCTGCTCAACAAGTCCACACTAGAACTTGTCCAATCTCATAGAAACATAAAGAGAATTGTTAGAGACTCAATATGCTCTATACTCATCACAATGCTCAATCACTTTCAATCACTCTTTTAGAAACATACAGAGAATTGTTAGAGACTCAATATGCTTCAAATTCACCTCAATACTCAATCACTTTCTCAAATCAATTCAGAATATAGAATAGTTTATTTTATGGAACTTGAACAATCACTTCACACATCCACTTGACTAGGCTCAACCAACTCTACTCAACCAATCACTCAATGAAACAATCCTTGCTTACAAACCCTAGTCCAAGCATATGAACACTCACTCAAAATATTTCCAACAATGCTCAACAACCAATCTCACATAACAATGATACTCATGTTCTTTTCAAACCCTAGTTCAAGTTCTTCACTCAACAACTCACTTCAACAACAATGCTTATAAAATAATCTTCACATAACAATGATACTCATGTTCTTTTCAAACCCTAGTTCAAGTTCTTCACACAACCAATGGCTTCAACAACAATGCTTATAAAACAAGGTTTTAACAACTCTTTATTCTAGAAAACCTTGAAGCATTAACTCAACACACTCAAAAAGGAAACCCTAATCAAGTCCTTTTCACTCCAAACTTATTTTCCAGAAAACCAACCAATCAATTCAATTATGGAAGAATGTGCTCATACCTTTTCTTGATGATGAAGGAACTTGTAAAATCTGCCACAACCACAAACACCTCTTTGCCAAGCTTAAAGAAGTTAGAAAACTCTCACAAAGATACAATGCAAATATCAAACCACACATACACCTTATCACTCCATCTTGAAGAAAACATCCATCAACATATACAAAAATAATTGACCAAATACACCTTATAATCTCCCAATTAAAATAATATTCAATGCCAAGAATAATATCAATACAATCTCCTTTTCAAAATAACTCAATGGCAAGAAGTCCTTTCAACACTTTTAAATCTTCAATAAAACCAATGTGACACAAACACTTTATTCAAAAATAAAGCTAACTCCTTATTCCTCCAATTTACCAAAAATAATGATTAATTAAAAACCCTTTTTAACTAACCCTTTTAACTCCCTAAGACCTCATGTCAAACCTTAGGCATCATAAAAATATATTCAAAATTTTATTACCTTTGCCTTGGTGGGACTCGAACTCACGACGCAGCCTCAACCAGCACCCTAGCCATGGCTCCAACCGCCACGTGAGCTAGGCGCTCGCTTAGGGAGTAAAGAGCACCACGTGCTCTATAAAGCTCCCCTTGTGCACCTAATAAAAAAACATACACTGCTCCCTTCGACGTTCCAAACACAACCAACAAAACAATGTTGCCACCATGATTCGATCGCGGGTCACTCCGCGCCCAAGCACTCTAGCCTCTATCCACTTGCCACTAGGCCACGCTGCCTAGATGGCTCTTGAATTTTGGTGCTCGTCGATTTTATCCCTTATTCATTGGTGCTAAACACAATGTTCTTGTCTCTTTCTTCGCACGAGTTCTCACAACACACGATTGCACATTTTTCTTTTCGAGCAAAAGGATATCTTAATGCCTCTAAGGCATATAGTTTTTATATCAATTTCCACCTTCAAACTTGAACGTCGATGCTTCGATTTTTAACTCATTAATTTATAAATTATTTAAATTCTTTAGAATTTAAATTTTATAAATTAACTTTTAAATCCCTTTGGCTTTATTAAAGCCTTTTTGACTTTACCACTTTGTATAAATAATATTTTTGCTCACCCATGGTTTTAATAAAAACCCTTCTAACTTATGCTTCCACATAATATTAAAAATATTATGAAGCTCTTTTGCCTTTAACCTTTGCATTGTTCCTCTTGACCTTTTTACATCAACGGTAGCTTGTTCCTTGACATCAATGACAACTTTGTTCCTTGACATCAATGACAACTTTGACTCAAAATGTCCAACATAAAATACATGTAATCTGATTAATCTATGCCTAATTAATCTAAATGCATACTAAGAAAGATAAATCTAAGGCTAAAATGGAGGATTAAGCTCATCAAACCCTAGCCACTGTTGACAACCACAGCTAAGACTGTGGGCCACTGTTAACAACAATGACCATGGGAAAGGTGTCCTTTCTCTTGAAATCAGGGTTGTAGATGCTCAATTCTCTCATTGAATTGATGGTCAAGGGTCTCTTGGGTGTCTCAACACTGATTTGCGGTTGAATTTATGTGAATTCATGGTGGATTGATGCGAATTGGCAAGATTTCTCCTCAAGCTATTCGAAACTCCATTGGCATAGGAATAAATTTCATTCTCCAATTTGGTAGCACCTCACTACTCCTCAAGGGTTGTGAAATTAGTCATCAAACTAGTAGAGCTTCGCTACAATGAATTTAGGATCTTAATTGCCTCTTTTGGGGGTCTATAAATAGACTCCTCAAATCCCAATCTTGGCTTCTCAAGGAAGCCAAGATCAAGAATTAGTTGGCCTAGGCAGTTGGGAGGAATCCTCTAGAAGGTTCCTCACCCAAAACTACTTGAAAACCATTGCAAGATGTCTGTTGCAACTGATTTTATTGGACTCTGGTAGCCCGAGTTTGTTATAAGGCTAGTTGCTATTGCTTAGCATGGCTAGGACCCTAGTCGTGGTTGTCAATCATGGCTGAGATCTTAGCTACTGATGTCATCAATGACTAAGGTTGAATAGGCCTAGACTACCTAAATGAGTGATTAGAATCACTGCTTAGCCTTGGGAGGGTCTAAGATCATTCATATGGTCTACAAAAGTGCCCATATGAGTAGTCTCCTAAACATGATGTGTTTTAGGTGTCTACAGATACCCCTTTTGTGATGCATTGTGGGAAAATATGATGCTGAGAAAAAATAGATCACCTAAAGCCATGTTGTAGGTTGATTGATGATCATTGATCTGATCAATGCTAGATGCCCCAATCCTGCAAAGGATGCACATCTCAGAATCATTGCTTCCAATGGGATGGAAGGCTTAACTTGAGTAAAAATTTGGACATGGTCTCTGCATGAAATCAAAACTGAATGATCAAAGAATAGATTACCAAAGATTTAATTTGCTATGTTTACTTTTTCCCTAGTAGAAGGGTAAGCTTGTGATAGTTGTTAGCAATGATTCATAAGATGAATGTAATTTACATGATCGAGTGATCCTTTGTTGATTTTGATTATGAATGTTGATATTATGACTACCCCCTCAAGTGACGAGTCGATGAGGAAAAGGACAAGTGATTAAAGCGACGAGTCGCTTGACCAAGATGAATAATTTGGATAATTCAAGACTTTTGCATTTTGTTATATGGTAAGTCCTATTACAACCATGATTTCAACCGTTAATAGTAATTGTACATCTCTATCCCATGGAGAAGTCTAGCCGCAATGGCCTTCTTAGGAAATCAAGATGATAACAATTCCATTTAATCTTGTGCTAAATCACTATTTTCGATGATCTACTAAAATTTCATAGGAGAAATGAAATGAATACCTCATTCCCGTGGGGTAGTCCGATCACAATGGCCTTATTCGGGATTGAAGTGAAGACATTTCAATTCAATGATGACTAATTTACCCCAAATGACCTTATGGTAATTTACTCATCTTTTTGGATTGCATGGAGCGCAAGTCACTGCAACCACCAAGTGTATAGAATAAATAACTGAATACAAGGCTCAATTGAGATTTTTGTTGTTATTTGATTGTTTTTGTGATTTTTTATTTATGATGAGATTTCATAGAAGAAAGGAAATGAATACCTTATTCCCATGGAGCAGTTTGGCCACCATGGCCTTCTTAGGGATTGAAGTGAAGATATTTCAATTCATCCATGAATAATTTGGGTCAAATGGCCTTATGGTAATTTACTCATCTTGTCTGGATTTCATGGAGCACAAGTCGTTGCAACCGCCAAGTGTATAGAATAAATAATTGAATACAAGGCACATTTGAAATTTTTGATTTATGTGATTTTTTTTGTTATTTTTGAAATTTTTGAGAATTCTGGACCGGTAGATAATTATTATTGTCCATTTTGAAGCTCCTCATGGTGAGAAAATGAGGGCATTTATTGCTTGGATGCTAGCCGTGGTTGATAGTCATAGCTAGTTTTTGCAATTTTCCTAGTCATGGTTGATAATCGTGATCAGAGTTACCCTAATCTACACCCATGGCTGACATCAATGGATTGAGGCTCAAGTGAAAAATATAAAAGTAAAATTAGGGTTTTTACTATTCATTATTTCTAGTTGGTAGAGAGTGAAAGTGAGAGCTCTGAGGGGAGAGAAAAAGTATTTGATACGGAACACTACCAAATTGACCACCTACCACCATGGTGGATCAGCCAAAGGCATCCACTAGTGGTGGAGCCAGAGCTCCTAAGGTAGATTCTCCATCTCTCCTTCATGATTTAAGCATTTAAAATGAACCCCATTAATTAATGGCATTAAATGAACCTCACTAAACTACCGGTAATGAACCTCACCTTAGGTTAGATTTAGCTTTAGGGTAGCTTAGGGGGAGGGTTTTAATTTTTAGGGCAATTTGGGGGTGGGAAATGACCTTGAAATGGGTCTTTCCCATAGCCGCAATTGTCAGCCATGGCTAGGTTCAAACACCAACGGTTAAAAATTTGACCATTGGCGCTAGCATCGGTTGATAACCATGACTACAATGGTATCTACTGTTGTTAAAAGTGGCTAAGAAACTTTAGTCCAATTTTTTTATTTTTTGGTTTTTTTTAAATTAATTTTTTTATTTTATTTTTTAATTTTGAAGGTTGATTTTTGATGTTTTTTTAGTTTTGAAAGTTGATTTTTGATGTTTTTGAGTTTTGAAGGTTGATTTTTTTTTTGAGTTTTGAACTTTCATTTTTTTATTTTTTTTAGTTTTTAAGGTTTATTTTTGATTAATTTTTGCTTATGCACCTTGTTTTATTTCTCTTAGACACTGACTGCATGGGCGTAGGATATTGAATTACTTCATGAGCTACTGCTTGAGTTGAGCCACACTGACTTAGAATGGTTTGGGGCCATGGGACTTGGATATATTTTGAGACTACCCACCATCAGAGCAGATCATGCTTACCTTATGATGTTAGCCCATCATTGGGATGAGAGGAATAACACTTTCTATATTTCAACTGGGGAGATGACGGTGACATTAGAGGATGTCTATCGTATTTACAAGATCCCTCTTGATGGCCACATTATCAACTCTTTGGCTACCACAACGAATATTGTCATGTTCCAGTGGGTCTTCAAGGATAGGAGTGAGCAGGCACTAGGGGACATAGAGCATGGTGGAGTGCCAGTGGATAACTAGTATAGGGTGGATGTCTTATCATGGTTCCAGGCCATCCTGATGCACATTATTTGTAATGTGCTCCTCCCTGATACTTTATAAGTGAGGTTCCCATGAAAGCTCTTAGCTATGGTATAGGATCTACTTAGGAGCACCATTGATGAGCCAATCATCATGGCATGGAGGAGTGCCCTACTAGCCTAGGTCTACGATGAGCTATACTGCATCACACAGAGGGGGAGAGTGGGTGCAGGATGTAACATACTACTATAGATTTAGGTATGGGAGCATATCAGCATAGAGTGCCCTAGAGGATTACCCTTGGGTATCACTGCATTAGTGCCAGTTACTCAGTGCTATGGTGCTTGTTGGCCATAAGAGCTAGATACCTACAGGAGTAGGTCTCATGTGAGGGATTTGTAGTACTACACCGATTGAGTGATAGGGCTATAGGCTAGCTAGATTATATGGCACCCTTACTTGGACTACCCAACATGGGAGGAGGTCGATCGATACCTAAGATGGGCTAGGCACAATCGTTGGGTGATTGGGCGTAAGCCTAGGGTGCGAGAGTTCTTCCACTTCTCTTGAGTGACCAGATAGTTTGGGCTCTAGTAGGATATACCAGAGGAGCAAGTCCTCTATCGCCACCTTAAGGTAGATACATAGATTACATGGCCATAGGTCATGGTTTTGACAAACAAGGATGATGACCTCATAGACACAAGGGTGGCAAACATAGGTACGACTCCTAATTATGATGCTTGGTGGACTACCAAACTATGGTAGGGTGGCGGTCCTCTAGGCTGATCTAGAGATGGTGATTTTTTTAAGGAAGCATTTGATGATCCACATGGACAATGAGTACATCATAGGATAGAGTGTGAATGGGGTCAAGCGAATGCCTAGGAGGAGAAGCCATGGGAGGAGGAGGAGGACAAGGAAGAGCCAAATGATGAGGTGTCATAGCTATGAGCCTAGGTACATAGTATATAGGCACAAATGTAGATATCTCAGTGATATATTCTAGATAGGGACACCTATATAGCTATAGTACATGCTCAACTAAGTGTAAGATAGGCATAGTGGCAGGGCTATGAGAAGAAGAGGTCCATCCTGCAAGCATAGGTTGATTCGACCACCACTAAGATAGAGAAGATCACTGGATAATAGGATCTTCTACAAGTGTAGTTGGATATCAAGACTATTGAGAGGGATACTCTTAGGGTTATGATATGGGCTTCTACTACTTTATAGGCTACACCATCCATTCAAGCCACTCAGGGATATGTAGCTCCAGGTATACCTGCTATAGGAGATGTAGCCGCATTACATTCATAGGTGGTTAGGTTGCAAGGTCTACTCAGCCAGTATGATGTGGGACACCAGTTTGATAGCACATACATTTTGAGGTGGCCATGCTAGGGTGCACTTTTCCTACATGGTCTACTACAGGAGGATCACAAAGGAGTTAGAGTGAGTCTGGACATTCCTCAGTGCATCCTAGTCACGGATCATGGGATCGATTAGAGAGATCAATGGGCACTAGATCTAGGAACCCTCATAGAGAGGGAGCTGAGGGAGGAGGTGATTCAAGGGGCATAGGCCATTCATGATGTGACATGCTATCATTGTATCATTTTTGAGTGTAAGGTCTGAGGACCTACACTATTGTAGCCTATGGGCATTTTGTACCCCTATGTACTTATTGACACATATATATGATACATTTGTTGTTATGGCTCATTATGTGTATCATTTATTGCTTTTGTTTATGTGATACAAATGTATGCAATGCTTATATGATGTTATGCTTATGCTATATGGATACGATGTACTAATAACATGCACTAGCTAGATGATAGATGTATGATTAGATGTGATGATCTAGATGGATAGATGCACTATGATGTATGCATATATGGATGCAATGATTATTGTTAAATGCATGTTTAATTTATTTCAATTTTTTATGCATTTAATCTATGTGATATGTGCTATGATATATGATTGATGTAATGCATTACTTACATGAGGATGATCTAATGCAAATGAACATGTATACTTTAATCACTTAAAACATAAGGAATGAATCTAATATGTGTTTAAAAACTAATGGATGACACCACAGAATGTATAAAAATCATGAATGAAATTGATAAATATTATCATAATAATTAATCATTTAAACATCCATATGTGAGATGATATGGTGTGAAGTTTATGGTTTTCCCTTATGAGCTTCTGTAAATTAAAAGATATGCACAAAATAGTCAATGGCCATCTAAATATCATTTCTGATATCCATCCGGTATCTATCCTATTTCATGGACACCCCTTAATAAAAAAAACCTCCTAAGGAAAAATGTGATTGATTGATGAGATGGTTTGTTGCTATAAGGGATTTTTGAGGTTTTCCATGAGACTCAAACACCCTAGTTGATTAATCAAAAGTTGTATAATGACTATACATG
Organism: Wollemia nobilis; assembly: GCA_028583015.1. Classification (NCBI taxonomy): domain Eukaryota; kingdom Viridiplantae; phylum Streptophyta; class Pinopsida; order Araucariales; family Araucariaceae; genus Wollemia; species Wollemia nobilis. Next base: position 6,864,316 of record JAQPPZ010017198.1, read on the forward strand.
ACTCTTGAAAGATAAAATTTTTTGTTATGAAGACCAAGATATTCATTATCCCTATGTGTGCAAATGAATATATTAGATGAGACATAAGACTACCTCATTTCTAGGTAGGATTCATTCAGCCCATTTTTGTAATGAGGATCACCAAATGTTCATCATGATCCTAAGTTTGGATGCAATTGGACTAGACTACTAGGTAATATAGGCCACCTAAAGCTAGCTCATTTGTAAATTTCTTAGAACTACCCCAATGCCATGTGGGATTCATTCAGCCCATTGTTGTATTGGGGATCACTCAATGGCTTTGAGTACTGACCATTCCAAGGATTCAAGCTCTTCACCCCTTATTTTCTTCTCATTTATTGGGATACTTGCTCATTCTTAGTGATGAAAATCACTATTTATTTTGTAGATCATTTTTTTTTTAGCAAGGGATTTTGCTTTGATTTTGGAATTTTGCTTATTTTGTATGAAAGAAAGGGATTTATTTGGATAGGGGGGAGCTTGTCCTTTTGCCAATGATAAAAACTCTAGACCATGTGCATCACAATATGAGCAAGTAAAAACCTTTCGCTTAAGGTGACTAGGACCACTTTGTAGTGTTCATCTTTCCTTGTCTAGACTCGGATTGTTAATGTTTAAATTGTGATGGGATTTTGATATATGCTAGGTGCTATCAAAACTAGACCTCATCTCCAAAAGCAAAGATAGATTTCTACAAAATTTGAGAAGATCACTAGGTATGGCTGAATGACTAGAAAAACCCTAGTATATACCTTATAGCAATAAGAAGGGTTGTGTTGAAAAACACAATTACTCACAGGGGTGATGGATGATGATGATGAATAGATGCATGATTGACATACAAATGTGGTGTCATTTGTAATATTATAAACACAACCTATCCTAATGCAAGTGCAATGGATGAAAATACCTAATGCAATGCAAGTAAATGAATGCATATGCAAAATAAAAATGCATAATGTAAATGTTTTTGTGTTTTTGATGTTTTGCAATATTTTTTGAATTTTATTGCTTTTTGATTTGTTTTGATTTTGTGTGTTTTAAATTGTTTTTGAAATTTTGATTTTATGTATGAAATACCTTTAAATGAAGAATGTTGAGAGGTTTAGGCTCTTCAACACCTTCTAGCAATGTTAGGTGATAAGTACCAAGTCCTATCTTCTCTAAGATAATAAATGGACCTAACCAATTGGCCATAAATTTGTCTCACAGATGTAGCGGTAGGTTTGAGTTCTATTGGTTCTATTTTAGCACATGATATCCCTAAAATTTAAAGTCTCTCAAGTGGACTTTATTATTGTAAGCTCGTTTTAATTGATCTTGGTAAACCCAGAGATGCTTAAGAGCATTCACATGATGTTCATCAAGAAGCATCAATTGATCTAGGCAAGCTTACTACACAGTGTCATCATCGATGAACTCTTTCAATGTGATGCACAATGTTGGAATTTCCAATTCCAAGGGCATGATGGCCTCAGTGCCATATACTAGTGAGAATGGAGTTTCCCTAATGGGCATTCGTATACTAGTTCTATAAGCCCATAAAGCAAGAGGTAATTGAATATGCCAATATTTGTGGTTTTCTTGAACAATTTTCTTTAAGATTGCTACCACTATTTTGTTTGAGGCCTCTGCTTGCCCGTTTTCTTGCGGATAATATGGAGTTGTAAAATTGTGTTGAATATTATACTTGGACATTAAAGCCCTTATAGTTTTATTTTTGAATGAAGTTCCATTATCCAATATTATCTTGGATGGTATCCCAAAATGACATATTATATTATGGAGTATAAACTCCACAATATGTGCTCCTATCATTGTAGTTAAAGGGATTGCATCCACCCATTTGGTGAAATACTTAGTGGATGTTATGATAAATATATGTTGGCATGAAGACAAGGGAGAGATATTACCAATTAGATCAAAACCCCATTGAGCAAATGGCCAAGCCACTTGGATGGGATGTAAGGCCTACGATGGCAGGTGCGTAAGATTAGCATGATGCTGAAATTTGATGCACTTCCTAACATATGTTGTGCAATCCTTCTCCATAGTGGGCCAATAGTAACCCATTCGAAGGATGCACTTGAAAATGGCCATGTCACTAAAATGGCCATCGCATGTACCATCATGAGCTTGTGAAATTGCCCAAGATGATTCTTGGGGCTCAAGGCAATGAAGGAGAATTCCATCATAGCTACGATGATACAGGATGTCTCCTAACAAGATATATCTAGTTGCTTTTTTTTAAATGCTATTTTTGTGGCATGCAATAATCCCTATGGGATTACTCCAAGCTTAAGGAAATTGTGTAATTGTGATAACCAATCTTGATAAGAAACAACTTCAACTAACTGAATGACATGTTCCTATTGTAATTCGACTTGCATGAACGTATATTGGAAAACAACCTTATGGAGAATAGTGGTACCATTATCTGTAGGACCCTATGAGAGCAAATATCCCCAAGGCACCTTCTTCAGAAAGTCTCTAGCTCTATAGAACCACTCATGGTTTGGTTCTATCTGAATCATGTGGACTGATTCTTTATTGTTTTGTGCCTCATGTCGTATCACGGATTGCGATAGCATTTTCACTTGGATGGTAGTGAAGTCAGAAGATAGATTCTGAGGGATTAAAGATCCCAAATATTCCATGGTGTCTACAAATTTTTTGGATGTTCGAGGGATTACCTCGATGTCATACCACTCCAGTTAGGCTAGGTAAGTGTCCACAAGTTCTTTTTATGATTTCAATATGGGACATCTGCACTGATAGATCCTCTTAACTTGATTAAAAATGAGAAAGGAGTCACCAAAGATATTTAACTTTTTGATCTTCATGGTGAGTGCTATTTGGAGGCCCAATATTAGGGCCTCGTATTCAAAATTTTTGTTGGTGCAAAGAAAGTTGATTTTAAATGAAAATGGAATTGGAGCACCTTATGGCATGAAAAATACAATCCCTACGCCACCCCATTGCTCGTATTTTGAACCATCAAAGAACAAAGATACATCTACTTGATCATCAAGTTCTTCGGGTTCAGGCAACTATGAGAATGCAAATATTGCATCATCGAGAAGCTCTATGATGAGAGGCCTATGATCCTGAAGAGGAGCCTCTACTAGTTTATCTACTATGACTTGTCCCTTGATAGAATTTTGATTAATGAATTCTAGGTCAAATTTTATCAATAGCATGATCCACTTTGTAGTACGTGCATTATGATATATCTTGCTCATCATATAATACAAAGGATTTTGTTTTGATATTACATATGTCGTATGACTCAACATGTAGTGGTGCAAATTCTTCATCACAAATACCACTTCTAAGCACATCTTTTCTACATATGCATATTATAGCTCATAACTAACTAGGGTTTGAATGATGTAATATATCATCTTGCTCTTTTTTTTACACATTCTTTTGGGCTAGCATGGTTCCCAGTGCAAAGTATGTGGTAGATATATACAATAAGAATGGCACATCTGGTCTAGGTGGAGCTAATACTGGTGGTGTTGCCAGATATTTTTTGATCTCAATAAAGGATTTTTGACAATACTCATCCTAGTTAAATGGGATCCCCTTGTGTATTAGTCAATTCATGGATCGATATTTATCTGATACTTGTGCGATGAAGTGATTTATAGATTCTACCTTGCCCTGCAGGATTCTTAATTCTTTAATTTTTTTGGGGGGACACATTTCTAATATTACCTTGACCTTCACTAGGGTCAACTTTGATCCCTCATTTAGAAATGATGAATCCCAAGAGTTTACCTGAAGTTACACCAAAGATGTATTTCTTGGGGTTCAACCTGACATTGTGCTCTATCAAGTGATTAAAGACTTTCCTTAGGACCTCGACGTGCTCTTCATGCAACAATGACTTGGCTAGTAAGTCATCAATATAATACTCTAAGATATTATGCATATAGTCATAATAAATATATGTCATAGCCCGTTGATATGTGGAACCAACATTTTTGATGCCAAATGACATAAATTTATAGAAAAATTTTCCCCATGGAGTGGTGAAAGCAGTTTTATGTCAATATTCTGGTTTAATCTGAATCTGGTTGTAACAAAAAAACCATCCATGAGAGAAAGTATTTTGTGAACTACAGTTGTTTCTACAAGAGCATTGATATTAGGCAATGGAAATGAATCCTTGGGTGTTGCCTTATTAAGATATCTAAAATCCATACAGATACAGATTCTTCCACCAGGTTTTCCTACGGGTACCATATTTAATACTCATTTTGAATAGTCGATGGGAATTATAAATTCTATATCCAACAAATTTTTTAGTTCATATTTAACCATCAAGGCAATGGTTGGATGTATATTCTTGAGTTTTTGCTTGACCGATTTCTTGGTGGGGTCCAACAAAAGGTTATGAGTAACCAATTTAGGATCCATACCCAGCATGTCCTTATAGGTCCAAGAAAAGATATCAGGTCTCTTTCAATAGAGGAATGAGGTTGGTGCACTCCTTAGGAGATAAGCTCTCTCTAAATTTAACCTTCTTTGGATTGGTGGGATATTTTTTTATATCCATTTCGAAGGTTTCCTCTATTGACATATGTGACCCTCTTCAAGCTGGTGAGGCATAGGGATAAAATGGATGTCATCTGTTGGGTTTAAAGGTTCCACTAAATCAGGATTACCCTCAGCATGATAGACATCATATACACAATCTGGCACAAAATTAAATAGTTGCAACATTTATTCATTGGGGAAGAAATATTCAGGCTCTAGGGGTGAATTTATATGGTTAAAACAATGGCCTTAGGATTGAGTTACAAATGTTTTGAAGGGTCATATGGATTATGAAGTGGAGTGGTCAGATCGATGCATACCATGTTGATGGAATGAAAGAAATCTCCAGGACCATGCGAGTGAAACTCACTAACTTCGATTTTTTCCCCCTGCTTGATATGAGGCTCAGGCGGTATGGGGATCATCGAGTCTACTCTAGGAATAGACATAACAATTGGATCATTAGGGGGAAGCAATTGCCTCAAGTTATAAGGAACAAGAAAAGCTATATGATATATCTCTTCCAAATTCATTGATATTCTTTGGATGGGAGGACCTGGGAACACCGCATGATAAATTGGTTCCATGTTCATAGGTTACCTAATATGACAAAGATGTTGAGGACCTAGATAAGCCATCTCTATTTTGTCCTCGTATTCCTCATCGTCTAATAAATATTCATCATCATCTTCTTCAAAATTACATTATGGTCCACCTCTATCAGAGATGAATTCTAATTCACCTTCCTCAAAAGTGGCTTATGATTCAGTTTCTATTGTTGTACCATAACTTTGGGGTTCAATACCCATGTTATCGGTATATCTATGGTTTCTGATAACCCAATAAAGTCCTATAATACTATATGAACTAGCCTCCACCGAGATGTTATCATGATAGACCAAGGGTGGTTCTATGGTGACCATAGTCATAGGCCAGTTACCCCTTTGAGAATACAAAGGGTCAGGATGGTAGGGGTTCCAATAAACATTGACCCCCAAGCTTAGGTTCAGGAAATCTAGATATGTAGCTAACAACTTATTTTGACCTCCTATGTCATATCCCAATCAAAACCTACCATATGGTAGTTAGTAGTGCGACTGATATAGATTTTTATGCCCTTGTTAAAATAAACCCAAACTGTAGCCATGCCAATGATAACAATCAAAATAGCGAAGGGCATACTATGGGATTGATAGATAATGAAGGTTTACAACAAAAGTTTCATCATCATATTCTTATATGTGTGAACGATCTGTGAGTTGATATAGGCCTCCATAGATGAATTTGTATGATTGGGTGGCATCCCTAGTGGTACCACAATCCCAATAGGAAAGCGATGAGCTTGAGGTCTACCCATATCATGTGCAAATTCTATGATCAGTGTAAAAGTTACATTCTACACTAGGTACTTATATAACCCATTATTTATTAGGTGAATCATCACCTGTGATGCAGATGATGTGGTTGAATACATAGGTAAGGTAGGCTAAGGTACCTCCTTGAATATATTTTATGAGTTTCCCTCCTCCATCTGATTTGGGATCTTGGCGGTTGCTATGTTGGGGATTTTCTTAGATGTTTTTTCATCCAACACTACCTTTATATTTTGGTTATTCCTAAGATTTTTCAATGTCATAGGCTTCTCAAAAGTAGTCATTGTATTTGAGGTTGGTCGTTGCGTCGATGTTGAAGGACCGATGCACACAACCTTTGATTTATACATTGAATGTTTGATAGGAGATGTAGGTATAATATACATATGGGTGGATGAGAGGATGAAGTCTCCCAATAAGTTAATATTATTGACATATTTGAATGTCTCTTCATCTAAAGGGACCACATGTACTTACCCCTTGTGCACATATTTGATACATTGGTGCAAAATCAAGGGGATGCAATGCATGTCCCTTATCCACAGTCGACCTAGGAGAATGTTGCATTGCATCACATCCTCTAGTATGTGAAATATCACAGGGATGGTTTTTAGCCCAACCTGAATAGGAAGGACTATAGTACATACTATCGAGCACAACGGATTGTTGAAATCTCACAGTGTAAAATTTGAAGGTATGATATGTGACTTAGGCAATTTTAGATGTCCTAAGGCCTTCATGATGATTATGTTGATCGAAAATCCTATACCAATAAATACCCTCTTGAAAGGAGTGTGGTTCATACATGCAATGATATGAAGCGGTGGGTTTGCTATTTTAGTGGAAACTATCTTGATTTCAAGATCATAAAATTGGATCACAGGTTCCAGGCACTATTGCACATGACCCACAAAGTTAGTGAAAGCTTTAGGATTTTGGGGTTGAACTTCAATGGCCCTTAGGATGTCCATTAGCATCTCTATGTTCCTAGGATATTTTTGTATGATCTCATATATCAACAAATTTATCGAGGTTGTTTGTAGACTCTAGATGAGTCTATTCCTAATTGTTACCACCGATCTTGTTGGTGGGCCTGACAATGGGTTTTACATTGGCATTTGTTGAGGCATAGCTTGAAATTTAAAGGGCACTGTAGGAGGATCTAGTTGGTTGTACCTCCTATTTTTGGTGATCATATTCACCATACCGATAAATCCTTACGTAGGTAGTTTGATCCACACTTGGTTGACTTATCTAGTATTGTTCCTTGGTGGCTCATGGTTTGGTAGGGAATTTTTAAATATTCCCATGTTTTTATTGTCCATTGCCAAGGGGTTATCAATTATAAACTCATTCCTATCAATCATATTTTGTACCACCTATTTAAATCTGTGGCACACTTCAATATCGTGACCATTTTATCTATGGTATGGGTAGTAATGATCTTCCCTATATCCTTTCGATTTAGGGCAATTAGGATCAAGAAATTGAACTTCGGGTAACATTAAGGCCTTAGCCTCACATAATTTATTGAATATCAATACCAAAGTCTTAGAAAATGGCATAAATTGGCAAGGGGGATGACATTCTTTATCTTTGCCTTGATTTTTATTGTGTTGGTTGTATTGCACAGGGGTGGTTGTGCCTGATAGTTTTGTGATTGTTGGCTTTTGTCCCCCTTTTAAGGTTCAAAATGACTTGATTCACATATGTAGGCTTGGCCTAGTAATTTTTATTCTTCGTGTTCTTCTTGTTCCATTCCTTATTTATCTAGAGTTTCAAGTCACCTTCTTGTAACTTGATATCCTCTATGACCTTGTCTTGTGCCAAGGCCTCTTTGAATGTTTGGTACTATTGCAATTGTAACAATAGCAAAATGTGATTCGTCTAGCTCTTAGTAAACATGCGTGTCAACTCTATATTTGGGATGGAGAAGGAAATTTTAGCCATCAATTTCCTCCATCTATTACCATAGTCCATGACCGACTCATCATCGAATTGCTTTAAAGCATCCAAGTCAGATAGATTGGTCTTCTTCTTGATGCCAAAAGAGAAGCATTCAAGAAATACATTCACCAGTTGTTCAAATTTGGTGATTCTATGAATTTTTAACTGATTATACCATTCCAGGATTGGGCCTGCAAGGGTTATCACAAATTTTTTTATCAATAAGACATCATTATTCTAAATATGGAAACACATATTTATAAATCTAGTCACATGTTCCTATGCATCATCATCACCCTTGAATTTTTCTAGCTTAGGCATCTCAAAATATTTAGGATATACCAGGCTAGGTATTGAAGGGCACAGGGGTTGATTATGAACCTTTTTTAGCATAGAATTTTGATAAGCCATCCCTTATTTCTCAATAGCTTTAACCTTTTTAGCAAGGGCTTGTTGTAATCACAATGACACTGAGAGGGGGGGTGAATCAGTGTGTTCTTTAAAAATTTCTAAAACATATGATTTTAAAACCAGCAGCAGTTTAAAGCAGATTAAAAGAATACTAAATGCATCAAGAAAGCATCACACATAACACAACAATTTTAACGAGGTTCACCAATGTGGCTACTCCTCAAAAATACTGCTTGGACTACCATCCAAATCCAGTCAATGCAAAGCTACAACTTTACATAATCCTTTACCAGCACCAACTGGAAGGAGCACCAACCCCTTAGCTTTATCTGCTTCAATAGAATGGAGCACCAACTCCTATTTTTCCAGCACCTACTGGAAAGAGGCACCAACCCCTTATACCAAGCTGCAACTTGGAGAATAATAAAGATAATCAAAATGATACAATAAAACTTTATTCCTTACAGTCTGCTATTTTTTTGCATTTTGCTTCTGCGTAAAAACTCTTTGCACTGTCATCCATGCATTCACGATCTGCAGATCCGAACTACGACTTTGCACTCTACTCGACTGAACTTCATGCAATCACGATCTATAGATTCGAGTTACGACTTTGCATTCTTCTTGACCGAACTTCATGCAATCACGCTCCTCGCACTTGCACATTATCTCATTGCTACGCTCTCTTTACTGCAACTCCAAAGAACTATCACTTTGCTCACTCTCTGGATCGAAACGACTTGCTCTCTGCTTGACGCGAACTTGTTTCGCACATTTCACACTTCTCGCATACATTAACCTCGCAACAGCCCCCTTTTTATAGAAGAGAATTCAACATCAAACATATTCGGCTGTAAATCAAAGACGTCGGCTGCAAACCCTAATGATGTCAACGTCAAACCCTAGAATTTTTTTGGCTGCTTAAACTTTGTGATTGTCGGCTGCAAACCCTAAAAATGCCCGTCGTAAAACCCTAGCAAATGTCGGCTTTGAAACCCTAAAGACGTCCGCTGTAAAACCCTAGCAAATGTCGGCTTTGAAACCCTAAAGACGTCCGCTGTAAAACCCTAGCAAATGTCGACTTTAAAACCTTAAGGATGTCCGCTGTAAAACCCTAGCAAATGTCGGCTTTAAAACCCTAAAGACGTCCACTGTAAAACCCTTGACAATGTCGGCTTCAAACCCTAAAAATCGTCGGCCTCGATTCAAACTTGTCGGCCTCAAACTCCTCTGCCACCTTCTTCTCCTTCCTGTAGCTTATTTCCATGAAATAGCAACACGTCGCGATATCGCGACACTTTTTGTGGCCGTACGCCTCCTTGACCTTGTCGTCACGAAATCATGACCCTTTTGGCCTTTGAATGCTTCACTTCCATTCTTGTCATGAAATCGTGACACTTTGATTAGTTGCTGATGTCATCCTCAATCTTGTCACGAAATCGTGATGCTTTCAGCTTCCAGCAGCTTTTCTTGCATCCTATCGTGAAATCGTGACACTTTCAGCTTTTGCTGACGTCATCCTCATTCTTGTCATGAAATCATGACGCTTCCAGCTTCTGGCGCCTTTTCTTGCAACCTGTCATGAAATCGTGACACTTTCAGCTTTCGCTGGCGTCATCTTCATCTTTGTCGTGAAATCGTGATGCTTTCGGCTTCCATACATTTTGTGCTTCATTCAGTAGCGAAATCGCTACAACTTAGTGCCTTGTGCTTTCAACTTTGCTTTTACCCGTGAAATATTGACTCGTAGCGAAATCGCTACACTTTTGTGCCTTACACTTTCGACTTGAAGCATAATCGTTGCACCTTTGAGTTCTGCCCTTCAGACCTGTAGCGAAATCGCTACACCTTCATGTTGAGTATTTTCACCTTGTAGCGAAATCGCTACACCTTTGTTTTGCGCAACTTTTACCCGTAGCGAAATCGCTACACCTTTACTTTGTGCCTTTGCAACTCGTAGCGAAATCGCTACATCCTTTTTACTTAACACTTTCTCCCTGCTTCTGCCCGCGAAAATTCAACATGTAGCGAAATCGCTACAGTTTCTCAACTTAGCTTCTTGGCCTCCGACATGTCGCGAAATCATGACAGTTTGCCTTGCGCCTTCTCTGTCTTTTCGACTTGTCATGAAATCATGACATTTTTGATTGCGCCTTCTCTCTCTTTCGACTTGTCGCGATATCGTGACATTTTCAATTGTGCCTTCTCTCTCCTTCGACTTGTCGCGAAATCATGACATTTTTGATTGCGCCTTCTCTCTCCTCCGACTTGTCGTGATATCATGACATTTTCGATTGTGCCTTCTCTCTCCTCCGACTTGTCACGATATCATGACATTTTCGGCTGTGCTTTCTCTCTCCTCCGACTTGTCGCGAAATCGTGACAGAAAACATGTCGCGATATCGCGACAGTTTTCTAACTTGTCTTTTTCTTCGAATTTTTTCTATCTTCTGCATCTGAATGACTTCTGATCTGTCTACCCACTGCATCCTTGGATCTAACTGCCTATGTTGACAACAATGACAACCTTCTTGCAACACCTTGCTCAACAATCTCCCCCTTTGGAATTGTTGGCAACACCTATATACATTCCTGTAACTCTTCTCCCCCTTTGTCAATAATACCAAAGGGCTGCTGTAGACTCCCCCTGAGTCCATCCTCACTCTTCTCAGGCACAATTTGACTCTCCCTGAGTCCATCCTCAAATACTCAAATGCTCCCCCTGAGAAAGTGATCCCTGTAGCTAGTCACTTCTTAGGAAGTGTGACTACTCCTAATTTGCTTCGAAGATACTCAAATACTTCCTTGGGCAAAGGTTTTGTAAAAATATCTGCTACCTATTCTGTAGTTGGGACATAGTCCAATTTAACTTCTCCTTCTGCAACTTTTTCTTTCAAGAAATGATACCTTATAGCAATGTGCTTAGTCCGTGAGTGCATTATTGGATTCTTAGAAATGTTGATTGCACTGGTGTTGTCACACTTTACTGATATTGGTTCACTAAAATTAATGCCTAGATCTTTCAAAGTTTGTTTCATCCACAAGACTTGTGTACAACATGTTGCTATTGCAATATATTCTGCCTCAGCTGTAGATAGAGAAACCGACTCTTGCTTCTTACTATGCCATGCAACCAATCAGTCCCCCAAATAGAATGCTCCTCCATTGGTACTCTTTCTGTCATCAACACATCCAGCCCAATCTGCATCTGAATATGATATAAGAGTGAAATCTTTGCCTTTTGGATACCACAACCCATACTCCATGGTGCCTTTGAGATACCGAAAAATCCTTTTGATCTTGTTACATGAGTCTCTTTGGGACTGGCCTGAAATCTGGCTACCATGCAAACTGCTCGCAGAATATCAGGTCCAGTTGCAGTTAAATATAGTAAGCTTCCTATCATTGATCTGTACATGGTTTGATCTACAGGTGGAGATTTGTCTTCTTTACTCAACTTGCAGCCTGTTGTCATGGGAGTCTTGATTGGCTTATAGTCCTCCATAGTGAACCTCTTTAGCATTTCTTTCACATATTTGATTTGGGAAATGAATATACCTTTCTCATTCTGATTAACTTGTAGCCCCAGAAAGTAAGACAGTTCACCAATCATTGACATTTCAAATTCATTCTGCATCTTGTTTGCTAAGTCTTTACACGATTCATCTTTGTTGCTGCCAAATATGATATCATCCACATAGACAACAAGAACAATGAGATGTCCACCTTCTGTTTTCACATATAGATTACTGTCCACTAAACCTTTCTTGAATCCCTGTTGAGAGAGATAATTATCTAGCCTAGCATACCATGCCCGTGGTGCTTGTTTTAATCCGTACAATGCTTTCTTTAATTTGCAGACAAGGTTAGGATCTTCACTGATTTGAAAACCATCTGGTTGTTCAATATAGACCTCTTCTTCAAGTTTCCCATTTAAAAACGTAGATTTCACATCCATCTGATAAACTCTGAAGTTCTTGTGAACTGCTAGTGCCAGAAACATTCTAATAGCTTCTAGTCTGGCCACTGGTGCGAAAGTCTCTTCAAAGTCAATGCCTTCGACCTGTGCATAGCCTTTGCAAACCAGTCTTGCTTTATTTCTAATGACCTGTCCGTCTTCATTTAATTTATTACGAAATATCCATTTGGTGCCGATTACATTCTTGTTTGCAGGTCTAGGTACTAACTCCCAAGTTCTATTCTTTTCAATCTGATCTAACTCTTCATTTATTGCCTTCATCCAGACTGTCATCTTTGCTTGCTTCATCTATGTTTTTGGGCTCAATGCTGGATAAAAGAGAGTAATTACTTATTACTTTCTTTCTTGTCTGAATGCCAACTGTGGGATCTCCAATTATTTGGTCTCTAGGATGATTTTTCTGCCAGTTGCCCGTTTTGAATTTTCTGTTTTCTTGTACCTCTGAGTCATCTGATAAGTTATCTGCATCAGCCGTAGATGTATTTTCTGTGCCATGTACTTCATCTCCTTCAATGACTTCTTCGTAGATTGGGTAGTTTTCTTGAAAATTAACTATTTGTTTCCTCCCTTCATCGAATTTAACATCTGCACTGTCCACAATTTTCTTGAGTCTCTTGTTGTAGCATTTGTAAGCTTTGCTATGTGGAGAATAACCAACAAAAACACCTTCATCTGCTCTATCTTCAAACTTTCCAAGGTTGTCATCAGTTTTTCTGATGTAGCACTTATAGCCAAATACTTTGAGATGTTTTGTTGTTGCTTTTCTACCAAACCACAACTCATACGGTGTTTTGCATTCATGAGTTCTTAACATATACCTGTTTTGAATGTATACTGCTGTGTGAACTGCTTCTTTCTAGAATCTATCTGCTATTTTGTTTTCTGCCAGCATGGTGCGTGCCATTTCCTGTATAGTTCTGTTCTTCCTCTCTACTACACCATTCTGCTGAGGAGTTCTGGCTGCTGAATATTGTCTCCTGATACCATATTTTTCACAGTATTCTACAAATTCATTCGAAATGAATTCTCCTCCTCTGTCTGATCGCAAGCATTTAATCCTTTTCCCTGTTTCATTCTCGACTAGCTGTTTGAAGGTTCTGAACATTTCAAACGCTTCTGTTTTATCTTTTAGGAAGAATATCCATGTCATTATGGAATAATCATCGATACACAGCATAAAGTATTTGTCGTCGTTTATACTTTGAGTCCTCATGGGTCCGCATAAGTCTGTATGAATGAGTTCCAAGGGTCTGCTCGTGTGATATTCTTTTGTTTTAAATGAAACTCTGGTTTGCTTTCCCTTCTGACATGAAGCACAAACACTGTTTGAGGGTTTCTTAATGGTTGGAATATCTCTCACTGCTTGTTTAGAGCTGATTCTCACCAAATTATCAAAACTTATGTGTCCAAGCCTCTTATGCCACAACCAGTTCTCTTCTTCTTGTCCAATGAAGCACATACCTTCTGAAAATTCTGAGAGTGTGTATAGGTTGCCAGACGTCCTTGAGCCGGTTGCTATCAATTTCCCGCTTTTTATTTTTCTGACTTCACAACCTTGCTTCTTGAAAACCACTTCATGTCCTTTATCACAAATTTGACTCACACTTAACAGATTATGTTTCAAACCATCCACATATAAAACTTCTTCTGACTTGATTTTCCCTTCACTAATTTTGACCGATCCTTTACCTATTATTTTGGCTCCATCATTATTGCCGAACTTCACCGAACCACCCTCATACTTCTGTAGATTTTCAAATTTTTGTTTATCACCTGTCATATGACTTGAGCAACCACTTGTCAAGAATCCACGGTACATATTTATTCCGAGCTCTAAAAGTTGTCTCGCACTATTAAAGATTCCTGTTCTTTCCTGAAGTTGTTCTTTTTGTTTCCATTTTGTTTTAAACTGTGGTGTTGGGTTCTAGCTGGGATTTCCCCTTTTCAGAGTCTTGCACATATCCTTCAGAAGAAATTCTATTTTGTTTTGCCCTATACGGTTGAGTTCTTCTTTTCTGAGATTGATATGAAACAGAAATACTACGACAATTTTTGGCAATATGCCCAAAGTTGTGACACTTAAAGCATTCTACTGCATAACTCATTAGAGGAGCAAAAGCATTTCTACTAGTGAAACTTCTTGGACCTATATTGTACTTGCAGTCAACAATTTTATGCCCATAACCATTACATTTAAAATAGAAACCATAGAAATAATGATTGAACCTGAAAGATGGTCTTGGCCAAGTTGTTGCAGGAGCCTTAGATCTTCTTTTCTTTTGATGTGTGACCTTGGTGAAGCCATCATTGTCAGTTGCTATTTCAGGACTGGCATTACAACTTTCTTTTGCCTGATTTGTTTTTCTTTCCATAGCCTGTTTCTTGTCTTTACTCTTTTCACTTTCAACATTGCTTGCCTTTGGTCCACTTGATGATTCTCCTTCAGTAAAACCCAGACCGAATTTGATACCTGTGGATCTTTGATTGCTTAGGATTTTGTCCGACTTCATCGAACTTTCATCACGTTTTAAATGACGACTGATTTTTTGATCCGGCTCTTGTATCTCGTATTCGGAGACTAACATTTTCTTCTTCCAATTTGCAGCAGTAATCTATCTTCATGGTTACCTGAATTTCAAGATATTCGGACATTTTCTTGTACTCTTCTGTCTATGTCTTTAGACTGGCTATAATGTCATTTGCATCCTCAAGCTTCCTTGACAGTTTTTCATTCTTCCTTTTCTCGGATTTCCATTCTATAAGAGCAGAAACCGGCTCACCTTCTAAATCAACTTCAGCCTCACCTTTTTCAATAGATACTTCAGAGTTCATTCCTTCTCTCTTTTTTGTGTTTTCTGCCTCTTCGATTCTTCTACTTCAAACGCCATAAAGAGAGCCTCACCTGTTCCTTCTTCGAGTCTTCACTAGAACTGTCCTCGGAAGATTCTGCATTTCGGGAGATAAAGCTTTTCTTTTTGAAATTGCCTTTTTCGAAGTTAGTTTTCTTCCTCCATTCACTTCTTTCTTGATCCTTGAGTTTCTTCACCTTTGTTCTTGTCATGGAGAGGACATTTGATAGCAAAGTGTCCAATGCCTCCACAATTGAAACATTTAAGAGGTAGCTTTCCTTTGTATTTTCCTTTTCCTTTCTTCAGCTTTCTGACAAAATTTGCTTCCATTTCATCTGAAGCATCCTCTTCTTTAGACTCTTGTTTTGTGCTTTTGCCTTTTAGGGCTTTGAAGGCTGCTTCTCTATCTGTGGGATTAGACCTTCCTATTCTCATTTCAAAAGCAGTCAAAGAACCATGCATCTCATCCATACTAAAACTATTTAGATCTTTGGCTTCTTCTATGGCGAAGACTTTAGAATCAAATCTAGGAGGAAGTGATCTTAATACCTTTTTCACGATAGCAGCATCGGTTAATTCTTCGCCGAGACCTCTGATTGAATTGGTGATCCCATTGACTCTTTGCATGAAGGTCTCTATGTTCTCATCATTGTCCATCTTTAAAGATTCGTATTGAGCTCGATGTGCTTGAAGCTTGGCCTCCTTGATCCTATCATCTCCTTCATGGATGTTCTCTAGTTTATCCCATATATCTTTTGTTGATTCACAATTTATGACCTTGACTAGCTCACTTTCCACTAGTCCACACATGATAGCATTTCTTGCTTTTGAATCATATTCAAATGCCTTTTTACTTGTAGTGTCTGTTGGAGCGGTGGCGGGAGCTTTGTAACCATTAACTACCGCACCCCAGATGTCAAAACCCAAAGCACTGAGATATGTCTGCATTCTAATTTTCCAGAACGCATAGTTAGTCCCATCAAACAATGGTGCTTTGTTCGAGGAGAACCCTTCACCACTTGCCATTGCGTAACTTCCAAGATCACCTTAGCTATTTAAGCCTCTTCAGGAACTTGGCTCTGATACCAATTGTTGTAATCACAATGACACTGAGAGGGGGGTGAATCAGTGTGTTCTTTAAAAATTTCTAAAACATATGATTTTAGAACCAGCAATAGTTTAAAGCGAGATGAAAAGAATACTAAATGCATCAAGAAAGCATCACACATAACACAACAATTTTAACGAGGTTCACCAATGTGGCTACTCCTCAAAAAGACTTCTTGGACTACCATCCAAATCCAGTCAATGCAAAGCTACAACTTTACATAATCCTTTACCGGCACCAAGCTGGAAGGAGCACCAACCCCTTAGCTTTATCTCGCTTCAACAGAATGGAGCACCAACTCCTATTTTTCCAGCACCTACTGGAAAGAGGCACCAACCCCTTATACCAAGCTGCAACTTGGAGAATAATAAAGATAATCAAAATGATACAATAAAACTTTATTCCTTATAGTCTGCTATTTTTTTGCATTCTGCTTCTGCGTAAAAACTCTTCGCACTGTCATCCATGCATTCACGATCTACAGATCCGAACTACGACTTTGCACTCTACTCGACTGAACTTCATGCAATCACGATCTACAGATTCGAGTTACGACTTTGCATTCTTCTTGATCGAACTTCATGCAATCACGCTCCTCGCACTCGCACATTATCTCATTGCTACGCTCTCTTTACTGCAACTCCAAAGAACTATCACTTTGCTCACTCTCTGGATCGAAACGACTTGCTCTCTGCTTGACGCGAACTTGTTTCGCACATTTCACACTTCTCACTCACTTTAACCTCGCAACAACCCCCTTTTTATAGAAGAGAATTCAACATCAAACATATTCGGTTGTAAATCAAAGACGTCGGCTGCAAACCCTAATGATGTCAACATCAAACCCTAGAATTTTTTTTGGCTGCTTAAACTTTGTGATTGTCGGCTGCAAACCCTAAAAATGCCCATCGTAAAACCCTAGCAAATGTCGGCTTTGAAACCCTAAAGACGTCCACTGTAAAACCCTAGCAAATGTCGGCTTTGAAACCCTAAAGACGTCCATTGTAAAACCCTAGCAAATGTCGGCTTTAAAACCTTAAGGATGTCCGCTGTAAAACCCTAGCAAATGTCGGCTTTGAAACCCTAAAGACGTCCATTGTAAAACCCTTGACAATGTCGGCTTCAAACCCTAAAAATCGTCGGCCTCGATTCAAACTTGTCGGCCTCAAACTCCTCTGCCACCTTCTTCTCCTTCCTGTAGCTTATTTCCGTGAAATAGCAACACGTCGCGATATCGCGACACTTTTTGTGGCCGTACGCCTCCTTGACTTTGTCGTCACGAAATCGTGACCCTTTTGGCCTTCGAATGCTTCACTTCCATTCTTGTCGTGAAATCGTGACACTTTGATTAGTTGCTGACGTCATCCTCAATCTTGTCGTGAAATCGTGATGCTTTCGGCTTCCAGCAGCTTTTCTTGCATCCTGTCATGAAATCGTGACACTTTCAGCTTTTGCTGACGTCATCCTCATTCTTGTCATGAAATCATGACGCTTTCGGCTTCTAGCGCCTTTTCTTGCAACCTGTCACGAAATCGTGACACTTTCAGCTTTCGCTGGCGTCATCTTCATCTTTGTCATGAAATCGTGACGCTTTCGGCTTCCGTACATTTTGTGCTTCATTCAGTAGCGAAATCGCTACAACTTAGTGCCTTGTGCTTTCAACTTTGCTTTTACCCATGAAATATTGACTCGTAGCGAAATCGCTACACTTTTGTGCCTTACACTTTCGACTTGAAGCATAATCGTTGCACCTTTGAGTTCTGCCCTTCAGACCTATAGCGAAATCGCTACACCTTCGTGTTGAGTATTTTCACCTTGTAGCGAAATCGCTACACCTTTGTTTTGCGCAACTTTTACCCGTAGCGAAATCGCTACACCTTTACTTTGTGCCTTTGCAACTCGTAGCGAAATCGCTACATCCTTTTTACTTAACACTTTCTCCCTGCTTCTGCCCATGAAAATTCAACATGTAGCGAAATCGCTACAGTTTCTCAACTTAGCTTCTTGGCCTCCGACATGTCGTGAAATCGTGACAGTTTGCCTTGCGCCTTCTCTGTCTTTCGACTTGTCGTGAAATCGTGACATTTTTGATTGTGCCTTCTCTCTCTTCCGACTTGTCATGATATCGTGACATTTTCAATTGCGCCTTCTCTCTCCTCCGACTTGTCGTGATATCATGACATTTTTGATTGCGCCTTCTCTCTCCTCCGACTTGTCGTGATATCGTGACATTTTCGATTGTGCCTTCTCTCTCCTCCGACTTGTCGTGATATCGTGACATTTTTGGTTGTGCTTTCTCTCTCCTCCGACTTGTCGTGAAATCGTGACAGAAAACATGTCGCGATATCGTGACAGTTTTCTAACTTGTCTTTTTCTTCAAATTTTTTCTATCTTCTGCATCTGAATGACTTCTGATCTGTCTACCCACTGCATCCTTGGATCTAACTGCCTATGTTGACAACAATGACAACCTTCTTGCAACACCTTGCTCAACAGGGCTCTCTATGCTTGCGAGGATAAGATTTCCTCTTCTCTAAGGGATCTCATTGGATCTAGTAGAGGTAGATTCCTTTTAGACTGATATGGATGATTGTGCTCATCATCCACATATATAGAATAGGGCTCGGGATATTGCTAATATTGCTCATCCCCCTCTAATTCTTCATATTGACTACACCCAGGATATTATAGCACTTGGTTCTATTATTGTATTGGAGTATACTGGGGTGTATGACAAGTACAGTTCTCAACTTGTCTAGGGTGTAGTTTTAGATGCAACATAGCATGTCTATTACATTTCTCCCTATACTCACTACGAGGAGGAAGATTAGACTGAGCTAACCTATCCTCTCTCTCTTCATGCTCCTTCTAGTTGAGGATGCATTGTTCTCATAGGCGCTTCTCATATAAATATTTTCAAAGAAACATTTGTTGTTGAGTGTCCTCATGCTCGAGGAACTCATGCTCTATGTGCACGTATTCCAAATAATCTTGGAATATGTGCTATCTTTGTTTTGAAGTAAGCCTATGTGATTGATCTACAAGATTGACTATGTAAGAACTTTGAATTTTTAATTCTGTGTGAGGAGCCTTGTGAATATGGGCTCCAATAGACTTGTCTGCTACACTCTTTTCCTTGTCTATAAATATGACATTGGTGTTGTGTTAATGCTTTTTCTCTATGCTTGCATGCATAGATGGGGCACGTGCACTGCAAGAGAATTTTGAATATTCTTACTATTAATGGATATGCCTCACTCTGTCCTCACTGTGTGTACTATCAGAGCGAGAGTGAACAATAGAGATTCTACACCCTAGTATTTCTAGCACTTGATCTAGTTTGTTGAGTTGACTAGTTTTCCAAGGTTCATTAGGAGGCGTACCATTGACATCAATAGTATTGAGATCTATTGTGAACCTTATAGGTTAATTTTTATTTGTAGTCCTTGAGGTTCTATGTTCTGACGCAACCCTCTCTTCTTACCCATGATTGGGTGGATATTCTCTATGCCTATCATGTGATGATGGGGATCTTGAACCACCCTAAGTTCTATCACAAGAGGAATGTGTATTACATCCTCTGACTAGGGTATTTGGATGAGAACCCCCATGTGTCGAGTTATCACCTCTAATGCTAGATGAACATCATTCGAGAGCATTCTGTGTAAGAGTTTCAAGCTTATTATTTTATGTGTGGTTTGGAACCTTGTTTTTTGCCTTAGTTGTGTGTCGAGGGTGGCCTCTCCGTGTGTTAACCATGATTTATGAACTTATATCGTATGTAAATAATACAAAACATCCAAAGTGTTTATCTCATTTAAAAATTATGTGTATCCTAAAACTATTTAGTACATTTTGATTTGTTGAGTATATAGTCTAAATCTCATCATGTTTTTCAAATGTTGATGATATTCTTAGATAGTTAAAGGTTTTCACCTATATAATCCTAGCGATAAACCTGGTAATGCCATCCAAGTTGTCTATCCCCAAAGATATGGACATGAAATCCATAATCATACAAGGAGCATAGGTACTACCGGTTCTCACCTAGAACACTGTGGTCAGTGATACACCCCTTTGAAGAGAAATGTGTGTTATTTTCCATGGATAGGATAGTTCTTAAATTGGCCTTGGCCACGAACGGGTCTTGATAGTACAATGTTAGACAAGCCAACCAAGTGGTAATAACTTCCACTTTTGTTCTTGATCAATGAGTTGGATGTGAAGGCCCAACTTCACTGATGTTCACTTTGAATCATGGTGTGTGGGTGTTCTTTTTAATTTTGCATAAATGAAAGATGCATAAAAAAACATTCATGATTCTTTTCCTACATGCCTAGAAAATAGCGTTTTGCTTTCAAAAATATGCAAGGCTAAATGCTCTTTACTTTCAAATAATGCAAATGCAAAATTAAAATGGTATTGACCTTTGGAAATATCCCAAACAAGAAAAATCCTAACACACAGTTTATACAATAGCTATTGTTTTGTGTAGTCAGCAACAGTCTCAACCGCTAGATAGAAAAGTAGCTAGAAATCCTAGCTACTAGAGACAACATCAGCTAACAGAGTTAGCCATTATTACTAGCAACATCTAGTAGTAAGTAAGATATTTTCATAAAATTCCCTTAAATTTTATCTATGTTATCTAATTAAATCTACAAACATAGTTAAAACACAAGAAATATGAAAAATGCAGAAGAGACAACCTACCTGTAAATCCTCATCTAAAGTAGAAACAGGTTGCTTACTATTTTGCCAAGTTTTTTGGTAGCTACTGTTGCTCAGCATGGCTAAGATGCTAGCCACTGCTTTCATACATGGATGAGACTATGCACCACCATGACTGTTACCTACACACAAAATAACATAGCAGATCAGCAAAACATTAAAAAATATGGGGTTTTCACTATGATCACCACTGAAAGAGGCTTAAAAAGTCTAACAACTAGATAATATGCTATTAAAAGATAAGATCAATCAATTAACCATGTGCAAAGGAATAAAGTAAAATAATGTGCCCATATTTATTAATAATTTTGAATCTCTTTACAACAAGGTTACAATAACATCCTTCTTAAGGATTTGACCATTGTGATACATATTACAATCCACAAATCATGTGGTAGATGCCTTCAATAGACTCTTAAGGTCTTCAAAATTTTCTTGAGGGCTTACAAGGATGCCTCCTTCTCTAGTTTAAAGAGGAATGGTCTTGAATGATGCTTTGTCCCTAGATAGATCTGTCACCTATATGCAAGGAAACAACAAACACATCAGTAGCACATGAAGCCTTTCATGATGAGGCTAATTTCTAAGGAAATGTATGAAACATAGCAAATGTATAAATAAAGCATGAACCTACATAAATATGCATAAATATGCTTAATAAAATTATATTAAAGCATGAAGCATGGCTTAAATCATGTAAAGGAACCTAGAAATACATGTAATGTTGTATATTGAGCATAAAGGAAACTAATGTATAAAGCATGTAAAGGAAAGCTTCAAATACACTAATGTAAGTAAAGATGCCTATTAATCAGCTAATTAACCATGAAAATGCATGTAATATGATTAATCTATGCCTAATTAATCTAAATGCATACTAAGAAAGATAAATCTAAGGCTAAAAAAAAGGATTAAGCTCATCAAAACCTAGTCATTGTTGATAGCCACAACTAAGACTATGGGCTGCTATTAACAACAATGGCCATGGGAAAGGTGTTATTTATCTTGAAATTAGGGTTGTAGATGCTCAAATATCCTATTGAATTGATGGTCAAGGGTCACCTAGGTGTCTCAACACTAATTTGTGGTTAACTTTATGTGAATTCATAGTGGATTGATGTGAATTGGCAAGCTTTCTCCTCAAGCTGTTTGAAACTCCATTATCATAGCAACAAATGTGATTCTACAATTTGGTAGTATCTCACTACTCCTCAAGGATTGTGAAATCAGTCATCAAATTGGTAGAGTTTCGCTACAATGAATTTAGGATATTAATTGCCTCTTTGAGGGATCTATAAATAGACTCCTCAAATCCCAATCTTGGATTCTCAAGGAAGCCAATATCAATAATTAGTTGGCCTAGGTGGTTGGAAATAATTCTATGGAAGGTTCCTCATCCCAAACTGCTTGAAAATTATTGCAAGCTAGCTATTGCAATTGATTTTACTTGGCTCTGATAGCTCAAGTTTGTTATAGGGCTAGTTGTTGTTTCTCAACATAGCTAGGACCCTAGTTGCTATTGTCAACCATCGTGAAGATCTTAACTGCTAATGTCATCAACAACTAAGGCTGAATATGCTTAGATTACCTAAAATGAGTGATTAGAATCACTTCTTAGCCTTGGGAGGGTCCAAGGTCATTCATATGTCCTGCAAATGTTCCCATATGAGCAGTCTCCTAAACATGACTTGTTTTAGGTGTCTACACTTTGACTAGACTTCTTACCATTTTTTCTTGGATAATTGATGGTGAATCCAATCCTTGTAAATGCTGTAAAAGGAAGCTTTATTTAAGTTACACTAACCCTTGAGCGCTTTGAATTTGAGATTCACCAAATATAAATATTTGAAGATTCTTTTGGTTAGTTTCCTTTTGCATGTACTAACAAATTTCAGTGGCTTCTATTAGCCACTTAGAGTTGTAGGTTTTGTGCTTTCAAAGTGTCTTTAGACACTTGATAAAACTAGATTTTGTAGCCTTTTTCAAAGTATAAAAACTATTTTCTTTGGAGAGTAATAAGATAGTGCAAACAAATCTAATAAATTTTCCCTTTTAATGCACTAACTTGTCACTCCAATTAAGTCTTAAAAATTAATGTACTCAATTAATTTACTACAATTAATCAAGAATAATCTAGAATGAATCTTCAAGACTTAATCTCCATTTTTTTTATAAGCAAAGGTATTAGGAGCTAGTCTTCTTTTACTTTCCAAAGTATGTGATAGGTAGTTGATAGATATTTGGAATTATAAAATCTAATAAAATCCTAGAGTGAAAATGAACCTAAAAGGAACCTTTCTGTTTTTCACTTTTGAAGAATTTAATTCAATTCTCCTATTTGCAACTTCAATTCAAATTAAGGTGCTTATATGAATCTGATAAGTAATCCAATTAATTAATCTACTTGCACAAATAGTTGCATACTTTTTCTAAAAGCTCTTTTGTTGCTTCTTTATAGGATGTAGATCTTGGTGTCTAGGATCACCAAGTTTCTACCTTGTGTAAGATGTTGCAGCTCTTTGTAGGCTACCTTGAACAAATTTTTCTTCACAAAAATATGGTCTTGAACTTTATTTCATGAGCATAGGATTTTGGTGGCTTGTTCTCCTCTTGTAGTCTCCTTTTACTATAGATTTGAAGAGATATTAGTTTATAAAGTGGTACCTTTTGCTGTGAAAGGTAATCTCCAAATATCTTAGATTTGGGAGGTTTCTTCTGTCTAAATATTTCTTCAATATTCTTGTCGAAATTTGACTTCAAAGGATCTTATTATCAAGATTCTAAGTGTCTTGATGTATTAACTAGATTCTTCTTCTAGGATTTGACACTCATTACCAAATTCTTCTCCTCTTGGGCTTGTTTTCAGATGACGATAATTATCCCAAGTCCTTCACTATCAGGGGCTTCTCCTTGGTAGTGTATTTATCCAATGGGTTCTTCTTTGATGCTTTCTTTAGTAAATATCTCCAAGCCTTTCACTAGGTACTTGATGAGACCTCCCTAAGGTATTTGATATGGCAACAACTTCTGGTCTTCCTTGAGACATTTTCTTCAACCTTCTGCTCCTGGAAGTGTTGGTGGTGAGATACTAATCTAGATCCTCAGTTCTGCTACTTTTGGATTTGAGCAGGACTCTCCTAGTCCTTCTTCTTCCAAGACTGAAAGATCTTCTCTTGATATCTTTACATGTAGGTGTTGGATTTATTTTGAAGAATATACTCTTCCTAGATTTATTGTAGGAATTTTTCATGACTCAAAGAATCTCCTTTCCCTACAACAAATTATTAGTACTAAAATATTAATCTCATTCTAAATTAGATACTCTATTCTGGAGTATTCTTCAGGATCAATACTACTATGGCTTAATTTTAGTATCAAGGCTCCTGTGGCCTTTTTTAGGATCAAGGCTTTTGTGGCCTTTTTCTTCAATATCAAGGCTTATGTGGCCTTTTCCAATATCAAGGCTTTTGTGGCATTTTTATTTTATATTTTGGTTTCATGGCATTTTCTTCTTGATCAAGGCTTCTATGGCCTTTTTCTTTTGGATCAAGGTTTCTATGGCCTTTTCTTCTTGATCAAGGCTTCTATGGCTTTTTCTTCTGGATCAAGTCTCCTATGGCCTTTTATTTTTGTGTGAAGTTTTCAATTTAGTAATGGATATCTCATGTCTCCTAACTTCACCACAACTTTTTTCCATATTTCTTCTTTCACAATATTCTTTTCTTGGACAAGAAACTAAGCTCTACAATATGAAGATACGCTGAGCTTTGAGAAACGAAGTTGAAGTATCTTAGGTTTTTGTTGTAGGAGGAATACCAATATTTTAAGAATTATATTTCTACAACAAAAATAAACTATGGGCAATAGTTAAGAAATTCCAGATATCCTGACTTCACTAGTTGATTTTTTAATCTAGTGGATTGAATGCTGAGTCCTAGTCTTCACAAGTTTTTCCTGCAACATTGTGGAAAGACTCTAGTTAAAAGTAATCTTAGTATTTTTAAAACTAATTTTTATTTCAGTCCTCACTTGTGGCTCTCCCTAGGTATACCACCTAGACTCTTTTAAGAGTTTTTAACAATGACTGGTCCAAAGGCATCTTAGGTTGACAAACAAACTCAGGCTCATTGATAATGGTGGCTTTCCAATGGCTAGATCTATTGTAGCTCTGATACCACTGTTGGATTTTGATTCTATATGTAATGGGAGATAACAATCACAAGATGCATAAATAATAATAATATAAAAGAAAGTAAATATGTGAGATGACTAAAAATATACTATAAATAGAAATTATGGAAATGAATACAATGTAGCTATGGAGGAAATGAACACTCCATGAATAATTCTACTAGACTACATTGCACCCATATCCAATATGGGTGACTTTATATAAGCCCTATGATGCACTATGTGCTACTCTCTATGACACTATGTTGTATGTGTTCTCTATACCTATGACTATGACAACAAGACCATTATATAGGAAGATAGGTTCCTTGGCAAACACTCTATCTAGATGTGCAAGGGATAACTTACACATGTACAACTTGCACATTGACACTTGTGCATTTATTACATTGCATGAAGAAACTAAGTAACTTCCCCCTAAAGTAATCTAATGTCCTAAGTATGTATCTTGGTAGATACATTTACATGATCCAAATAATGTAATATGATCTATTTCTAACAATTATTTTGGGTAGGGAATAAAACTAAAATAACTTCACTTGGCTCAATAGGTAATTTTGTATAGTGTGTTTTTTAAATAGTCAATGGATTGTATTGATATTAACACTCTTATGAAATATTTATGTCTATTGATTGTACACATTGATTGAGTTCATTGATGAGTGGATAAATTAGGGTTGTTGATTGATAGATGTAAAATTCAATTATTTTAATATACTAATTGCTTTCTCATCATAAAAAATAATATATATGTATTCTTTGGCCATCATGGATGGTTATACATAGTGGGTGTATTTATCATATGAAATGGCACACGATAGACATATGCCTTACTCAATTAGAGGAATAAAATGAAGCTTATATATCAAGATAGATTTTGTGTCTTTTCATGAACCCAGTCACAATTGAAAGGATAACATTGTGATAAAAAGTTGAAAAAGAAAAAATATCTTACACCTTCTAAATGATAATCCTTCAAATTGGTCATAACTTCTAATTAATATTATATGAATTTGAACTTTTTAAGAGAGATATTTAATGTAAATGACACTCTCAATTTTATTTGCTATATCATATTCTTTAGAGAATGAATTAGTCTTTCTAGAAGCACATAAAACTATAATTATTTACCCTAGTATGATGAATACTATTGTAATAATATACCCATAAGAAAAACTTGTTTCCATACCAATTATTGGTTGTAGGATATTGAATAGCATAGATTCTCTAATATGATTATATAAATAGTTTATGTTCTTCTTTTGAAAACTTTATACAATTGAACTTGTTTGTCAAATGAGATTGATGTATTCTATGCTTATGCTCCTAAAAAAGTTGATTTTCCATATATATACTTACCTCTATGGATTTAGTTATACTTATAATGAATGAGATAGAGATCTTAATTAGTTTTTTATAGAATTAGGAATATTCTAGATTATGCTCAAATTTAATTAATGTGTTTATCTAATAATGATATTTATATGTTAGTGCAAGAAACAATAGAATTTCTAACTACATGACTAATTGCTATAAGTTGTACTAGCATTGTCCTACAAGGCCTAAAATTATATGTCTTATGTTATCAAATTGTTAAACTATAACGTACTATCATATATTATATGAATGGGTAAATTTGGGATAGTTATTTTTTATATTTTTAATAAGCAATAAAGAATATGCTTATCATATATGATTGTGATTAGAACTAAACTTACTACTTCTAATAATTATAAAATGCATGATTGTATAATGGTACTTTATGAGAAGTAAATGAAAATTATTTGGTTGTATAAACATTCATAATTACTTATATGCTTTGGCTCTCCAGCCTCTGACAGGTTTTATCTTTGTTGTATATAGACTTTCAACAAAGCTTAGGAGATTGCATTCAATGGAATGCTTGCATGATTGATTTGTATGTATATGCTTGAATAAAATTAGGTAATATAAGAATGTATGAATCATTCCTTGGGATGTACACCAAATGAGGAGTTGAATTATTTAGTGATAGGTATTCAATATCAAATGAGGCCTTATTTTTTGTGATCTTGCTTTTAAGAGGAAAACACATGAAGGGTACCTATCACTTATATTTTGGATCAAATGGAATTTATTTCACAACTAGAGATACCTACATAGATATGGGGAAAAGGTTGATTGTACATGTATGCCATCTTGCACCTGACTGCTACACATTAAATCATTCTAAAGCTCTTCATGAAATATAACTATACAATTCAAGCATAGATATTGGAGAGGTTTATGGAATTAAAAGCTACTTGGTATTATATTATCTTGAGCCCTATATTGATGTGTTAATTCATAATATGGAAAAGGATTAGGTAAATATTTGAGAATAGTCATCTATTTTTTTTAAATCATCAAGAAGAAGTGCACGAATAAATGACTAATATATACCTATCTCCAGGGTTATGCATAAGTGCGAAATATCGCAAATTGGCTCTATTTAGGATTTTCAATATTTTAAATTGGCTAATTTTAGATCCTTTCATTGGGACTCATTCGCCCATAATTTATAGTGTGGAAGTTTTCTTGGGGTAAATTCGCCCATCATTGATAATCATGAACCTAATTTTATTTTAATTTGTCAACCTCAAATTACAAATGCATTTTATTTTCCCACCTAATTCACCTTCAAATTATAAATGATTTAATATTTCTTGCCCAAATCACCTTCAAATTATAAATCATTTTATTTTTCCTGCCCAAATCGCCTCATATGCTACCTATATATATACTATATTGGGTACTGATAAACATACATAAAAAATACTCTAACTAGAAAATAGCTCTAAAATAATGAAAATATTGACAAGGTTGTAGAG
Source organism: Wollemia nobilis (assembly GCA_028583015.1). NCBI lineage: Eukaryota > Viridiplantae > Streptophyta > Pinopsida > Araucariales > Araucariaceae > Wollemia > Wollemia nobilis. Next base: position 6,892,320 of record JAQPPZ010017198.1, read on the forward strand.
GAGTGCCTATCGAAATAAGCCAATCGATTATAGAGCCGTGTTTGTCAGCATAAGATGATCGATTGCAGAGGTGTCAATCAGGATTCATTTATCAAGTACAAAGGTGTCAGTCAGTTGTAGAGGTGTCGATCGACATTAGCCTATCGATTGTAGGGACTATCGATTGGAATTTGGATATTGTTTGTAGAGGTGCATCGATAATATTATAGTCAATCAACATGCATGTAATCGATCATACTATTTATAATTGATCGGCATACTTGCAACTGATCAAAATATTTACAATCGATCGTCATGTCTGTAATCGATCGACATACCTGCAACTGATCGACATACCTGTAATCGATTGATATATCTACAACCGATCGACATGACTGCAACTGATCGGTATGGCTATAACCGATCGACACGGATACAACCAATTAGTTTTTTTACAATCGATTGGTATAGATGTAATCGATTAGCATGGTTGAAACCAATCGACATGGCTACAATTGATCAATTTGTCTGCAATCGATCGATATAGCTACAACCGACCGACATGGCTATAACCAATCAATTTTTCTACAACCAATCAGTTTATCTACAACCTATTAGCATGGTTGTAATCGATCATTTTATCTACAACTAATTAGCATATCTATATTTTATTGGTATGTCTACAACCAATTGGCATGTCTGTAATCAATCGGTATATCTACAACCAAACATCATCTTTACAACTGATCGACATGCTTGCAACTGATCAACATATTTACAATCAATCGTCATATCTATAATAAATCGATATACCTGTAATCAATTGACATACCTACAACCGATCGACATATCTACAACTTATCGACATGACTGCAACTTTTCTGGTAACTTGTCACGATATCGCGACATTTTTAAACTTGCTGACGTCATCTTCAAAGTTGAAGCAAAATCGTGACACTTCCGGCATCCTGCGGCTTTTCTTTCAACTTGTCGTGAAATCACGACGCTTCTGGCCTCCGTAAAATTCTTTCTTCATGTAGCCGCGAAAACCTTACTAGCAAAATCGCTACACCTTTCTGACTTAACATTTTTCTTTGCTGCGGTTTTCAAAAATCTAACTTTGTTGGCTTGGTGTTTCCTCTTGCTTCGACTTGCTGATCTCAAGACTTGTAGCGAAATCGCTACCCCATTGTGTTTTGAGTTTTGCACTTGTAGCGAAATCACTACACCTATGCCCCTTGCTTTTCAAACTTGTGTCAAAGTCGCTGCCCCTTTGCACCTTTTATTTCGAACCTGTAGCGAAATCTCTACACTTTTTGCCTTGCATTTCGAAGTCAGAACGAAATCGCTACACTTCTCCGCCTTACATTTTGAACCTGTAGCGAAATCGCTACACTTTGCCGCCTTGCATTTTGAACCTGTAGCGAAATCGCTACACTCTTGCATTTTGTATTTCGGACTTGTAGCGAAATCGCTACACTCTTGCACTTTGGCTTCTGGACCAGCTTTGACCCGCGAAAGTCTGACATGTAGCGAAATCGCTACACTTTTTAATGAACTTTCTCTCTCTTCAGATACGTCGTGAAATCGTGGCACTTTTCATCTTTGACGCCTTTGCTCCAAGCTTGTCGCGATATCGCGACATTTCTTCATGAACTTTCTCTCTCCTCCGAGGTGTCGCGAAATCGCGACATTTTCTTATGCACTTTCTCTCTCCTCCGATATGTCGCGACATCGCGACATTTTCTTATGGGCTTTCTCTCTCCTCCGATATGTCGCGAAATCGCGACAGGAACCATGTCGCGATATCGCGACAGAAAACATGTCGCGATATCGCGACAGTTTTCTTCCTTGTATTTTTCTGCAAGTTTTTGAATCTGGGTCCCCTCTGTTTTTCTTGAAATTTTCTGCATTTGATCTGACTGACCTCTGAACTGCATCACTGCATCAATCTGTCTTTGTTGACAACAATTACAATACTTTTGCACTGCTTTTGCTGCACCTTGCTCAACAATCTCCCCCTTTGGAATTGTTGGCAACACACTGTAACCTTGCTCAAATTCTTCTCCCCCTTTGCCAATAATGCCAAAGGGCTGCTGCAGACTCCCCCTGAGTCTATGCACAACATTCTCAGGCATAAATAACTTGAATGCTCCCCCTGAGAATGTATTTCCCATAGCTAGTCAGTGCTTGGGAAGTGTGACTACTCCCAACTTCTTCCGAAGGTATTCAAAAACTTCCTTTGGTAAAGGTTTGGTGAATATGTCTGCTACTTGCTCTGTAGTGGGAACAAATTCCAATCTGACCTCTCCTTCCGCAACCTTATCCTTCAAGAAGTGATACCGGATTGCAATGTGTTTGGTGCGGGAATGCATTCATCGGATTCTTTGAAATGTTGATTGCACTAGTGTTATCACATTTGATCGAAATGGGCTCATTGAAGTGAATACCTAGATCTTTCAATGTTTGTCTCATCCATAGTATTTGTGTACAACATGTTGTTGCTGCAATGTATTCTCCCTCGACTGTGGATAGAGAGACCGATTCTTGCTTCTTCTTGTGCCATGCTACCAATTTATCTCCAAGAAAAAATGCTCCTCCACTTGTACTTTTTTCTGTCATCAATGCATCCTGCCCAATCTGCATCAGAATATGCAAAGAGAGTGAAGTCTTTTCCTTTTGGATACCACAGCCCATACTCCATAGTACCCTTGAGGTACCTAAAGATCCTTTTCACAGCTGTTACATGAGTCTCTTTTGGACTAGCCTGAAATCTTGCAACCATGCAAACAGCTTGTAAGATATCCGGTCTGGTTGCTGTCAAATACAGCAAGCTCCCAATCATTGATCTGTACATTGTTTGATCAACATTTGGAGATTTATCATCCTTGCTCAACTTGCAGCTTGTTGTCATGGGGGTGCTCACTGGCTTACTATCTTCCATAGTGAACTTTTTCAGCATTTCTTTCACATATTTAATTTGAGAAATAAAAATCCCTTTTTCGGTTTGATTAACTTGCAATCCAAGGAAATATGAAAGTTCACCTATCATAGACATTTCAAACTCTTTCTGCATTTTGTTTGCTATGTCTTTGCATGATTCATCATTGCTGCTCCCAAAAATTATATCATCTACATAAACAACAAGGACAATGAAATTGCCATTTTCAGTTTTCACATATAGATTGCTATCTACCATACCTTTCTTGAAACCTTGCTTAGTGAGATAGTTGTCCAATCTTGCATACCAAGCTCTAGGTGCTTGTTTCAAACCATACAATGCTTTCTTTAGTTTGCAAACAAAGTTAGGATTGTCACAAAGTTGAAAACCATCAGGCTGTTCAATATATACTTCTTCTTGAAGATTTCCATTCAGAAATGCTGATTTTACATCCATCTGATAAACCTTGAAATTCTTATGAACAGCTAAAGCCAAAAATAGTCTTATTGCTTCAAGTCCTGCTACTGGTGCAAAAGTCTCTTCAAAATCAATCCCCTCAACTTGGGCATATCCCTTGCAGACTAATCTTGCTTTATTCCTTACAACCTGTCCATCTTCATTCAATTTGTTTCTAAATATCCATTTAGTACCAATTATGTTTTTATTTTCGAGCCTTGGTACTAATTCCCGGGTTTTGTTTTTCTCAATTTGATCTAGTTCTTCATTTATCGCCTCCATCCAGCTTTCATCCGTGCTTGCTTCAATAATATTTTTGGGCTCAATACTGGATAACAGAGAATAGTTATTTACTACTCTTCTTCTTGTCTGAATGCCAACTGTAGGGTCCCCAATAATCTGCTCTTTGGGATGATTTTTCTCGCAATTGCACTGTTCGAATTTCCTATTTTCTTCTCTTTCCAAATCATCTCGAATCTGATTTCTGTCTCTCTTCCTTTTCTTGATCTTCATCTTCTTCAATAAATTCTTCATAGGTTGGGTAGTTTTCATTATTGCTGATTTCTTGTTTCCTGCCTTCATCAACCTTCACATCCGCACTCTCCACAATTTTCTTTAGTCTTTTGTTGTAGCAAGTGTAAGCTTTACTTTTTGTTGAGTAACCAAGAAAGATACCTTCATCAGCTCTATCTTCGAATTTTCCAAGATTGGCTTCAGTCCGTTTAATGTAACACTTGCTGTCGAACACTTTGAAGTATTTTGTTGTAGCCTTTTTGCCAAACCATAGTTCATAAGGTGTTTTGTTTTCATGTGGCCTCAACATACATCTATTCTGAATGTAAACTGCAGTATGAACTGCCTCTTTCCAGAATCTGTCAGCAATTTTGCTCTCTGTTAACATGGTTCTTGCCATCTCCTGCACAGTTCTATTCTTTCTTTCAACTACTCCATTCTGCTGAGGTGTTCTTGCTGCTGAAAACTGTCTTCTTATTCCATGGTTCTCACAGAATTCTGCAAACTCATCTGAAATAAACTCTCCTCCTCTATCTGATCTCAAACATTTAATTCTTTTTCCAGATTGATTCTCAACAAGATTTTTGAAAGTTTTAAACATCTCAAAGGCTTCTGATTTCTGTTTCAGAAAGAGTACCCATGTCATTCTGGAAAAATCATCTATACACAGCATAAAATATTTGTATCCATTTATGCTTTCTGTCCTCATGGGTCCACACAAATCAGTGTGAATTAGTTCTAATGGCTTGCTAGTGAAATATTCTTTTGCTTTGAAAGTAGATCTGGTTTGCTTCCCCTTTTGGCATGACTCACAAATGTTGTTTGATGGTTTACCAATAGTGGGTATATCTCTTACTGCTCTTTTTGAGCTGATTTTTACCATATTATCAAAGCTTATGTGACCGAGTCTTTTATGCCACAACCAATTTTCTTCTTCCTGTCCAACCAAGCAAGCTCCATCTGAAGTCTCCGAGAGAGTATACAAATTTCCAGAAGTTCTCAGTCCAGTGGCTATTAACTTTCCATTTCTTGTCTTCCTTACTTCATAGCCCTCCTTCTTGAAAATTACTTCATGACCTCTGTCACAAATCCGACTTACACTCAGTAAGTTGTGCTTCAATCCTACCACAAAAAGAACTTCCTTAGAGTTGATTTTACCGTCACTTAACTTAACAGATCCTTTACCCACTATTTTTGCTCCATCATTGTTTCCGAATTTTACAGAACCACCTTCGTATGTCTGCAACTTGTCAAACTTCTGTTTGTCTCCTGTCATATGACTGGAGCATCCACTGTCCAGAATCCAAGGTGCAGATTTATTTTGGGCTTTGAGGGTTGTTTGAACAATTAGAGATTCCTTGTCTTTCTTTGGTTGTTCCTTTTCTTTCCACTGAGATTTAACAGCAGATCTGGTCACTTGTTTTACCTTCTCCCTTTCATTGGCTTGTGACAGTTTTTCGAGAAATTTTCTGTACTTGTTTTGATCCAACTGAGTGATATTTTCTTTCCTGGTATTTATTTCCTGCAAACGAGCTACGACAATTTCTTGCAATATGGCCGAAGTTATGACAGTTATAACATTCTACAGCATAATCTATCAAAGGAGAAAAAATATTTCTACTAGTAAAATTTCTTTGTTCTACATTATATCTACAACTTGAGATTTTATGACCATATGCATTGCACTTAAAACAATAACCAGAAAAGGAACGAGTGTACCTGGGAAATGGTTGTTGCCATGTGGAAGTGGGAGCCATGGGTCTTCTTCTTCTTTGATATGAGACTTTGGTGAATCCATCATTTGCAGCACTCCTTTCGAGCTTGGACTTGTTGATCTCTTTTGCACGATATGGTTTATCTTGATCAACCCTGATCTTGTCTTTATTCTTTGTTGGTTCTACAGTTATTGCCTTTGAGTCTTTTGAGGATTCTCCTTCATCAAAGCCTAAGCCAAATTTGATACCCGTAGGCCTTTGATTATTCAACATTTTATTCAGCTTCGCAGAACTGTCTTCAAATTTATGATGACAACTCAGTTTCCGGTTCATCTCTTCTAGCTGTAGCCTTAATCCAACTATGTCTTCTTCTAGTTTATTGCACTCATTTATTTTCACGGTTAGCTGAGCTTCAAAATCTTCAGTCCTTTTCTTATGTTCTTCAGTTTGTACTTTCAAACCGATTATTAAATTGCTGGCATCCTCAAATTTTCTTGCCATATTTTTATTTCTTTTCCTTTTCGCACTTAACTCTTCAAGTGCAAGCAACCAGACTCACCTTCCGGATCTACCTCAGCCTCATCGTCTAATTTTTCTTCACATTCTCGGGTTTCTTCTGTTCTTTGTTCTTCAACAACCATGAACAAGGCTTCACCAGTTTCTTCTTCTGAGTCTTCACTGGAACTGTCTTCAGAAGAGTCAATATTCTTGGAAATGAAACTTTTCTTCTTGAAGTTCCTTTTTCTAAAATGTGGTTTCTTTTTCCAGACATTTCTTTCTTGGTGTGTCCCTTCATCACTTCTGTTTTTCTCATTCATTGGGCATTTTGCTGCAAAGTGCCCGATGCCTCCACAGTTAAAGCACTTGAACGGTAGCTTACCTCTGTACTTTCCTTTTCCCTTTACTAACTTCCTAACAAAGTTTGCTTCAGTCTCATCTGTAGATTCTTCTTCTTCAGATTCCTGTTTAGATTTTATATTTTTCTATGCTTGGAAAGCTGCTTCTCTATCTGAGGGCTTAGTTTGACCAATCCTCATTTCATATGTTGTTAGAGAACCATGCATTTCATCCATACTAAAAAAATTTAAATCTTTTGCTTCTTCTATGGCAGAAACCTTTGCATCAAACCTTTTATTGAGGGTTCTTAGTACCTTCTTTACAACAACTGCATCTTCCATTTCTTCCCCGAGTCCTCTTATTGCATTGATGATTCCATTTACTCTCAACAGATAGGCTTCAATGTTCTCATCATCGGTCATCTTTAATGCTTCGAACTGGGCACGATGTGTTTGCAGCTTAGCTTCCTTGATTTTGCTATCTCCTTCATGAATGCTTTGTAGTTTGTCCCATATATCTTTAGCAGATTTGCAGTTCATGATGCGTATCAACTCACTGTCTACTAATCCACACATAATAGCATTCTTGGCTTTCGAGTTGTTCTCAAACTTTTTCTTCTCAACCGCATCTGTTGGAGGAACAGTGGGTATGGTGTATCCATTTTCAACCGATTCCCAAATGTCATAACCCAATGCACATAGATAGGTCTGCATCCTGAGCCTCTAGAAGGAATAATTTGTTCCATCAAACAGAGGAGCTTTGTTAAAAGAAAAACCTTCACCACCGGCCATTGTGTGTCTTCCAAGATCACCTTAGCTGATTAAGCTTGTACAGGTGCCTGGCTCTGATACCAATTGATATTCTCACAATGACACTGAGAGGGGGGGTGAATCAATGTAACTATTTAAAAATTAAATCTGCTACTCTTTAAAATTTAATACTGCAAGCTTAAAAACAAATACAGCAAACAAAGCACAAGAGCATCACACAACACAGGATTTAACGAGGTTCACCAATGTGGCTACTCCTCAAAAATGACCGTTTGGACTACGATCCAAATCCAGTCTTTGCAAGGATTCAATATTTACAAAAGGTTTACCAGCACCCACTGGAAGGAGCACCAACCCCTGATTTATCTGCTGCAACAGATATGAGCACCAACTCCTTTTACCAAGCACCCACTTGGATTTTAATTTTTAATAAAAATAATGACATATAAAATGCCTTCTCTTTTTCAAGACCCTCACTGGTCTACAGCACATACAAACATCCCACAGAAGCATAGAAAGAATTGTTAGAGACTCAATAGCTTCTATTCAAATCTGAAACCTCTCTGTTGTTTTTAAAAAAAAAATGTGTAGGTTTCAAAAATCTTGTTGTTGTTCATCCAACTCTTTTTCCACACTACGCATTTTGATGTATTCAATAATGCACAATGCAGTAACCTTCTAACTATGCCAGTTCGATCCTTATATCCTTGATTTCCTCGAATGGCTCAATTTGAAACGGCTCAATTTTCCCTCCAACTTTTTCATGCATTTTCGACTGTAATTGATCTGTCAAAATCTCTCTCTCTGACACGTTCCACCTTTTCACCGTTTTCTTCTGACATTCTACTCTGCTGGTACTGACACCCTTTTTTGTGTAGACTGACAGCCTTTTCTACGCGTTTCGATGCTCTCTGACTCTGTTCTCCTAAACTCTACGTAACTGCCCTTCTAGAACCTTTTCACTTTCTTGTGACACTTCTTTTCTATTTGCGTCGATCTTTCTATTCGACCTTCTACTGCCTTTTCTGACACACGCAACCTATTAATGCATCTCTGTAAATGGTTCTCGATATAATCACTCCTACAACAGCTGTTCTGCATTCAATGCATTGATCCTTTACTGCCGCCATGCTAGCCATGCTGCATTACGGCCTCGCAACAACTGTTATTCTCTTAAATGTGCTGCTTCGTGACTATCCTTGTTACTCCAGTTAACTGCTGTAGTTTTTCTTCTAGTCTTTTTCAAACACCTATCACTGGGAACTGCACATTTGACTCCAGTTAACTTTACTGTAACTGGCAGCATGCTTGGTCGACACCAGTCACTGTGCATGCATATTTAACTTTTTCTCGCCAAAACCATTACCTGTCGCGATATCGCGACGTTTTCTGCTTTCCTGCACTTTCCTTCGCTTACCTCCATGAAATTGATACATGTCACGAAATCGTGACACATTCCGCTTTTTCTGATGTCATCCTCCATGTTGTCGCGAAATCGTGACATATTTGGCTTGCTGAGGCTTTTCTGGAAACTTGTCGCGATATCGCGACATTTTTAGACTTGCTGACGTCATCTTCAAAGATGTCACGAAATCGCGACGCTTCCGACTTGCAACGGCTTTTTTGGTAACTTGTCGCGATATCACGACATTTTTAGACTTGCTGACGTCATCTTCAAAGATGTCGCGAAATCACGACGCTTCCGACTTACAACGGCTTTTCTGGTAACTTGTCGCGATATCGCGACATTTTTAAACTTGCTGACGTCATCTTCAAAGTTGTCGCAAAATCGCGACACTTCCGGCATCCTGCGGCTTTTCTTTCAACTTGTCACGAAATCGCGATGCTTCTGGCCTCCGTACAATTATTTCTTCATGCAGCCGTGAAAACCTTACTTGTAGCGAAATCGCTACACCTTTCTGACTTAACATTTTTCTTTGCTGCGATTTCCGAAAATCTAACTTTGTTGGCTTGGTGTTTCCTCTTGCTTCGACTTGCTGATCTCAAGACTTGTAGCGAAATCACTACCCCATTGTTTTTTGAGTTTTGCACTTGTAGCGAAATCGCTACACCTATGCCCCTTGATTTTCAAACTTGTTTCAAAGTCGCTGCCCCTTTGCACCTTTTATTTCTAACCTATAGCAAAATCGCTACACTTTTCGCCTTGCATTTCGAAGCTGTAACGAAATCACTACACTTCTTTGCTTACATTTTGAACCTGTAGCGATATCGCTACACTTTGCTGCCTTGCATTTTGAACCTGTAGCGAAATCGCTACACTCTTGCATTTTGTATTTCGGACTTGTAGCGAAATCGCTACACTCTTGCACTTTGGCTTCTGGACTCAGCTTCTGTAGCGAAATCGCTACACTTTTTAATGAACTTTCTCTCTCTTCAGATACGTCGTGAAATCGTGGCACTTTTCATCTTTGACGCCTTTGCTCCAAGCTTGTCGCGATATCGCGACATTTCTTCATGAACTTTCTCTCTCCTCCGAGGTGTCGCGAAATCGCGACATTTTCTTATGCACTTTCTCTCTCCTTCGATATGTCGCGACATCACGACATTTTCTTATGGGCTTTCTCTCTCCTTTGATATGTCGCGAAATCGCGACAGGAAACATGTCGCGATATCGCGACAGTTTTCTTCCTTGTCTTTTTCTGCAAGTTTCTGAATCTGGGTCCCCTCTATTTTTCTTGAAATTTTTTGCATTTGATCTGACTGACCTCTGAACTGCATCACTGCATCAATCTGTCTTTGTTGACAACAATTACAATACTTTTGCACTACTTTTGCTGCACCTTGCTCAACAGTTGCAATCGATCGAAATGGCTACAATTGATCATTTTATCTACAATCGATTGACATGGCTACAATAGATCAACATGGTTGCAACCAATTGGTTTATCTACAACCAATCAGTTTTTTTGCAACCTATCGATATGGCTGTAGCCGATCAGTTTGTCTACAACCGATTGGTATATCTGTAGTCGATTGACATGTCTACAATCGATCGATATGTCTGAAAATGATCGGTATATCTACAACCAATCGTCATATTTGCAACCGATTAGTATATCTGCAATTGATCAGCTTCTTTGCAATTGATCGTCATATCTACAGCTAATCGACATGCCTGCAACTGATCAAACTTTACGTCTCAGATCGATCATCATAAATTGTAAAGGTTAAAAGCCTTTCTTGTTGGCCTAAATCCTTTAAGTTTACCTTAAATTTTTAGAGTTTGTAATCCAATATTCATGGCCCAAAACACAAAAGAAATCGCCACAATTTGAAATTTTTTGGAGAAAAATAATTGAAATTTGCCACGGTTTAATTTTTTTTTGAGAAAAATAATTGCAATTCGCCATGTATATTTCTACATATTTCACCATAATTCCAAGACAACTCGGCTTCATTTTATAAATAGATTTTGGAGCCGACCTCTTATGCATAACCTTGCCTATCTCAAATGACAATAAGCCTAAGGAGAGGTGAATAAAATTATCTCCCATGTGTGAGCAACCAATCCAAGTAAAAAATGAGGTAAACTCTACTTTGGATAGAAGCACAATCACTAGTCCTTTGAAATCAATGGTTGTGAGTCTTTATTTTGACTTAAATTCATATTTTAGGGTTAATCAAAATTAAAATCTTAAACACTAGCATGGTCTATTGGCTTGATGGACTATATCCAAATCAAAATAGATAGTGAATGATTGAAAAAGGCTTGGTTTTGATAGGTTTATTTTCCTTAGCATGTGATTAATTCCTTGGCATGTGATTAAGCCCCTCAATATTGATGATTAGATTTTGTTAGGTGGAAGGTCATATATGATTTTTGATATTCATGCTATTATATTATATAAACATAATAATTTAAAATGATTATTTTAGCCAACCCAAGAAAAGAGAGTTGTGGTAGTTAATATGTAAGTTCTATGGATATTGACTAGGTATCTATATATATACTCAATATTCAATGAGAGAAAATTGATCTCACATTATGATCAACTTATTTGGAATATTTTATACTATACACAATTATAATAGTTGGAGTACCTCAAGAGGGAGGTATAAGGAAATTTGAAATCCATGCCATGATAGAGAGTTATATTTTACATCCGAGCATCTGCATATACAATTCCTTTGAAGCTTGGTTGTAGGAATACTCTATAAGATGCTTCAAATAAAATTAAAAGCTAAACTAACTTTTTAAAATATTGTATAATTTGTACATTTCTCAATCACTTATATCAGTCTTGATAGGATTCACCACCTTTACCTATTGGCATTAAACTATACAATATCTATAAATCTAACTCCTTTGAACTTTTTCTCTAACTAGTTGTATTTTTTCCATCCTCATATTACTAAATATTGGGTGCATTATATCTATTTTTCATAAGAATTTATTTTTTTCAAGTGTCATAACTTCTACATTCTTAAAAATGAATGGCCTTGGCTAATTTTTCTTACAATTAACAAAATTCTTAATTTCTTTCTTCATCATGGTAACTCTTTTAAAATTTGCATTACCTTGAACTTATAAAATATGATTCTTTGAACATCTTGCTTGGATAACTATTCATACTTCCATAATTCAAATCTAATCTATATCTTCTCATACCATAAATTCTTGGAGATCTTCAAATACTTTTGTTTGTTCAAAGTCTTGTAGATAGAGTTATTAGGATGATATGATCTCTATAATTCATACTCTATCTATTAAGGTTATTAGAACTTGAAGTATTTGACTTAGAAGTTCTTATGGTTTCATAAAATTATTGTTCAGACAAATTTTTCTTTATAATTACTTCTCTTTTGAAAGGAATTTACTTTCTACACTATGCAGAATTTTAAGGTTGCCTATCACAATAGTGATGTAATCATTACACATAATAATAGATATAATGTTTTGATAGAAGTGAATGCAGTAAAAAATATTTATATAATAGTGAGTTCATGGATCACTTTCCATGGGTACTATGATAATATAACACATTGTAATATCCATATGTGATTTTTTAAAATACTGTAGAAGTGTGATCATGATGTAATACATTTGGTATATGTTTTAATCTCATATAACCAATAAAAAAATATTATATAATAGTATGTATTCATTGCATTTTGAAGCAATGGTAATAAACTTTAACCTATAACCATTGATTAAAGTTCAAATTCTCATGTTGTGATGGATACATTTATAATAATATATCAATTTCTATGGGTGTTGTGATAATATAACATACTGTAATATTCATGTGATTTATTGAAATACTATAATAGTGTGATCATGATGTAATGCATTTGGTATATGTTTTAATCACATATAACCAATCAAAAATATTATATAATAATATATAGTGATTATATTTTGGAGCAATGATAATAAACTTTTACCTATAACCATTGGTTAGAATTCAAATTCTTATATTAAAATAGATACATTTATAATATTATAAACCATAATAGTATAGTTTATTCTAATAGTATGGTATAGTGGTCCATCGAAATATATTTAATATATAAAAAATGACATGTGAGTCTTTATCTCTTTTGTTATAACATCTTCTCCAACTTAATGATTGAAGGTGTTGTTAAAAACTACCTTATTAAATAAAACAAAAAGGGACATATCCTACACCTACCACCTTTTATATTATAAAATTATTATACTATTTCAACTAACATGATGAAATTAATATGTGCATATAAAATGTCATTTTATTTTATTGACAACAAAATCACTAGAATATATATATTAAAAGGAAACAAATAGGAAGATGTAAAGGATCTAAAAGTTATAATTTTAATCATGAATATTTGAACCTCCGTTAAGACCATCCTCTCGGTAAAATATAAATAAAAATTGTGACTTGTACAAGTCTCATCTAGCCTTACCAAAACCATTGACTACAATCAAATTGATTCGCTAAGGTAGGTTTATGTTATTTGCATAGATGCTCACATGGACAGTCTTTTGACATGAGTAGGTTGACATTTCATTAATATAAGCAGGAAAATATATATTGTCACATGTCAACTCGGGCTCTTGCCTCTTCATCCTTAGCAAGGTTAACGTTGACCCACATACAGCAGGTCCTACACATGGATCCACCTTACCCCTTCACACATCCAATTCAAACTGCCAGGTGAGGCCAGAGTTTTGTGTGAGAAACTAGGAATCTACGTGGCCTTTCCGAGCCTTGTATTATTTTATCAGAAAAATGGGAAATTCACTAGACTACGATGATGCATGTCGAGATCCGTTCATACAGTGCAATTTGCATGCCAATATGCTACTTCTCAACCCTTATCTAAACCTAAAATAATAATGTTGCTTATTTTGGGGGAATGGATTATTATTATACGTCAACGTCAAGGGTCGGTTTGCGTTCTGCTGGTGCCGTGGAGGGCAACAGCAAGGCGAAGGCGAAGACGAGGCCACTTGGAATATGTTCCGCCCCCTCTCAGGCCACTGTCACACGAAAACGACATTTTAAGCTATCAAAAACCTTAAACTCCAAATGTGAAAAGTAACAGTCTATTCGCTGAATTTTGGGGACGTATGGACGTCGCTGTAGTGGCCTATTGATAGCATATCGTAGTGTTTTTTTAGTTAGTTATATGTCTCTGCGAAGGATAGGCTTTTTCTCCTAGGCCGGTGAGAGAGGTGTGATCATACCGGACAAGTATTTTCAACTTGGCCCTTCTGTCTTATTCTTCCTGTCACTGCTCAGATGGGACTGAAAGGGAATCTCTAAGCTTAGTGGGACTGAAAGAGACTTATGCCTGCCTGACTATGGTGGGTGGTTCATGTGACCAGGGCGTAATTTCCTTGAATGGCATACGAAAGTAACGTGTGAACCGGCCTTAGAATCTGCGTTACCCACAATTAGCACACCATTCTTTTGGTATGACTGGAATCTTTCTATCGTCATTTGATGGGTAATTTCAGTGCTGTATTTCAGTAACGAATGTGTGAAGCACAGAAGAGTTATTGGGTCGGAAACAGCTAAACAGCAACACGTATAGGTAATGGGGTTTCAGAGAGGTCGTACTGAAGTGGCAGGAGAAAAAATGTGTGACATCTCTTGCTGACTGCTGAGAACCGAGATGGTCGGTTTTAGGCTGGAGATGGGTGTGAATGGTTTTTTTAGATGGGTGTAAATTTATATTGACCTCACTGTATTACGAGAAAACAACGAGTTAAACAGAACTTGTACTGTTAAAAGAAATAAAGAGCTTCAAAATTTGTGTAAACAGAGACCTCTTGTACTGCTAGAGAAATAAAGAGCTTGAAAATTTGTTTAAACTTCCATGGATGTACTAAAATGGTCCGGACTCGCTACCTTTCTGGGTTATATCCAAATGCCTAAAGTACAATAGGCATTATAGGACTTTGGGAACTTGAAGAGACAAAGAGCCTGCTCATTATAGATTAAAGTATTTTTCCCTCCCAATGACTTTTTGAATTTAACGTACCTTTCCCAATCTTCAGCTATTATTTTGTTTAAAAATGGTAAGCTTGTCTTATTGGCCACTTGTGCTGTAGTTTTAAAATATACCTATCATTAATGTCTTCGTCTTAGTTTAGTTATATATGCCTAGTTCTAAATTAATAAGGACTGTTTATAACCACTTAAGTTTATCAACCTAGTTCTAAATTAATAAGGACCGTTTATAACCATTTAAGTTTATCGGACTAGTTCTAAATTAATAAGGACGTTATAGAGGAATGAGTAATTACATTTTTAATAACTGGTTATAAAATTAAATCGCAGATTCATTTTTAACCACTAATGTTACAAGATTAAATAGCAACTTCAAATCATAGTATTACTATTATAACCTATACTAGGTTTCAGACTTTTGCTCACAAGTTTTTATTGGTCAAACAATAAAATTCCGGTTACATTGTGTACTACTTACACTTCAGTAACATCACGGGATTCCCATTTATAACCCGTGCTGAAGAATATTGCCTTCTGAATACTGGGATTATATATACAGGATTAAATCTATGCCCTGTCGTCTTTTGATTGGATGCACTTGACTATAAACATTAGAACAGAAGAGTAGAGATTAAACCAAATTAAAAGGCCTGCAGCAGGTTAAGAATGCTAAACGGAGAGAAGGAAACTTGTAGGTGCTG
Organism: Wollemia nobilis; assembly: GCA_028583015.1. NCBI lineage: Eukaryota > Viridiplantae > Streptophyta > Pinopsida > Araucariales > Araucariaceae > Wollemia > Wollemia nobilis. The sequence continues at coordinate 6,907,692 of JAQPPZ010017198.1, forward strand.
GAGCGAACGATAGGGACCTGGCCGGTTTTGCATGGTCCAAAAAACTAATGTTTAATTAAAAAAATAAATTCAAATGAAAGTCTTGGGAAAACAAGTTAAAAAATAATAGGAAAGTAATTGAATAAATCTAAAGATAAAAAACATGATCTGACAACTATTTGAGCACCTCTGGCAGAGAAAAATCTCGAAGGAATAACAAACAAGAGGAAGGAAATCCGATGTCGCCATCATCATTTCTTCCTCTTCATAAACCCGTCGGGCTTGTCAGAGTCTGTGCTCTCATTCAATCCATGCCTTCTATTTTGGCATCATCTTGCTCATGATTCCAGTTCCACCCCCTTCAAAAAGGATTCAACGGCTCTATTCGCTGCAGGATTCTCTGCACCCTTTCTGTTTCTCTCTGATCCTTTCGAATTTTGAAAATTGGACCCCCGCCCTTCAAGATGATGATCCAGCAATGCTTTGAATCGCTTCCCACGCCGAACACCACCCATTAATTGATAGAGCAAGAGGACCAGGAGATCTAGGGGAAGTCAAGTCCATGGAGTCAAGCAAGTCCAAAACAATGGTTGGCACGAGAAAGTCTTCTCATGTAATATCTAAGATCAACCATGACTCGTGTGGAGGTGGAGGTGGAGCTTCAATACAGCAGAGCAATAACAAGATCACACCCACCATACGGATTGTGCACATTTTTGCACCCAAGATTATCAAGACCGACCCGGCCAATTTCCGTGCCCTCGTCCAGAAGCTGACGGGAAGGAAATCCGGCCGACCATCCAAAAAATCCAAGCAGAAGAAACTCAAGCTCAATCCCGCATTGCACCAATCTACTGATTTTGACAAGAGCATAGGCCAAGCTTGTCCAGTTGAAAATTCCCAGGCCTTAAGTGATGGCCGCCATTTGTCTTCAAAGCAGCCCGGACAATCTGAATTTATGCGCTGCGATAACCAATGCATTTCTGCCGTCAAGGAAGAATCTGTGGAGGAGGACAGCATGAAGCTCTGCGAAGATTTTTCAGGGTTTTCTGGTGGATTCGGAGAGATGGATATCTTCAATGCTCTCATGGATTCAGGGTCAATCCTACCTGAATTCCCTGCGATTAATCCTCCACAAGAGCAGACTGATCATTTCAGGCCATTAGAGACTATGGGCGGATTTGGTCAATTTTATCAGCAATTGCCTTTCCAGTACTAATTCTTTCGGCCCAGAATTTTATGGCATCCTTTTCAACTGATCTCTGTACGTTAGTGCATCTCACGAAAAGCTTTTTCCGATGCCTTCTGTACATATATTTGCTTAATCAATATTTCATATCTCTAAATGTCTTGATTGCTTTCGAGGAAATCAGTGCTCTCTCAGAAGGTTATATAGCTTGTTTGAAGCCAACATATCATAAGCTTTGCAATCACAAGCTTCAATTCATAGTTAATGTTTGTGTCATGACAGCCTCGTATTTCTGAAGATGTTTTAACTGTATTTTTCCAAGTTGTGTGCATGTATGTTAAATTTCCAACATTGAAATCAAATATGTTTGTTAACATCCAGACGATATTCTGCGGAATCTGTTGTACATATAAATTGATAAAATTACAGATACATTATGGATCTAACCAGCTCTTTGGAGGTAAGTTCACCTTCCCCTCAAAAAGAAAAAAAAAAATGTTTTAATCTGGCTACCATAGAAGTAGACAGTTTATACTTAAATGGGCTTCTTATAAAGAAGGTAGTGGAAACTTATAATATACATTACAGCTGTTTGCTTATGCAGAGGATCATGCCTCTACTGCACATTTAAACTACATATTAATGTATGCTTGTAAACTGCATTATTGTTCTTGTTCTGGATTTCATAGTTTATTGAATAATAAATGCAATTACAACCATATGCAGCTTGGAGATGTTTAATTTGATGGTAGCTGCAGGATATGTGTCAAACGTTGATGGAGGAGAGGGGTGTAAACCTTTATATAATATGAAAAATTATAAAAAAAATTAAATAACATGCAAATAATTGCTGGACATTATAAAATAATGAAAATAAAAAATTAATATGGTGTCCTATGGGGAACGCTTTGCATATGATATGTGTCCCCTTGGGAACCTTACGGTTCGTTTGATGACCGAACACATATGGGAAGGGTATTATGATCTGTGATTTGTGTTATTTCGTTTCAAACCCGAACATTAAATGTTTTTATTGTTTGTCGTTTATAGAGACTAATGTGAAGAAAATTGTTTAGACGACAAGGAAGAACTATCAGTTTCGATTATATATTTATATATAATTTCTTATGTTGATGTTTAAAAGTTTTAAATAATCACCAACATTTCAAAAGTATCTAAAACCATTTAACTGCACAAAATTAACTTATTTTCCAACATTTTTGTATAAATTAATTTTGTTTAATAGTCGAAGATTTTCCCTAAAACACTACAAGGGAATGTGGGTTTTGCCCATTACAACAAGGTTTTTATGTAGATAAAGTGTAACCATCATTGTGGCCTCTCTCACCCACCTAACTTAAGGCACCCATGAGGTTTAGTAGCTATCAACAATCACTATCAATACAATGCCACTTTGGATATCTTATCCTTGCTCTTTTTTAAGAACAAAACATTTTCTTGTAAAATCCACTAAAAAAAATTAACTCTATCTAATTCTATCACAACCATCTATCTGCTATTAAAATGTATTTTTTTGGTTAATTTATCTTTGTGCCAATAACATTTCTTACAATGATTATTTTTACCACAAATCTAACATGGATGTAGATCCTAAAACTTAGTTGTCATATTTCTAGTCGTCCGCAATGACTACAACAAATTATTCTAAAAATACCATCCATTGCATAGGTTTATCCTTTCACAAACATGGTGTCCCCATTTTCGGTTTGACCAACATAACCAAGGCTTTCATTCTTTGGCCTTATGTTTGTCTCTATGAGATTTATTATGCCTTACCCATTCCTTCCCAATATTTTGTTATTATATCCTATTATTTTCATTAATTTTGAGCCAATACCTTTGGTGTGCTTTTCAAATCACCCAATCTCTTCATCATCACTATCGTCTTTAATAATGTGGTCTTTGTCATGGCCAACACAATAATCAATATTAACAATATTGTAATGAGAATCCATTACTTTACCATCATGATGATCATCTTAACACAAACACTGTTATAACCAATAATGTTCAAGTTACTAGCATCACAAGCAAAATCTTTCCTTTTTTACAAGGTAGCTTGTGTCACAACAAACGTTATAGGCTTGACCTTCATCCTTTCATTTGTCACCTTTAACCTATTATACTCCTCCTTAAGCGTGTCAAGATTAGTTAGTGGCTTGTGTATCGTCTTCACAATATCAATAGGGAATATAATGCCATTTTCAATGCGATCTTCACAATATCAAATTATTTGAGAACCATTTGTAAGATGCACTAAATGTTGATAAGACTCCATCTTCACTTCTTGAAAATAAATAACTTTATTTGGTGTTACATAGTTTTGAGCTTCAACTTTCTTCTTGGCTTGTTTTCTCTCCACCTTTCTCATTTAGTTAAATGATGTGAATATCTCTTCTTGTAGCCTTTGGAATTTATTTTCCTCAAAATAATAATGAAGGTTGTTGAGTACCATTCATCATGCACATCAAGTACAAAACTTCTTTGATAAGTCAAATCCTTGTGTTTCCTTTCTAATTACACGTAATTATAATCAAATCTCTCCTACATAAAATATATTACATGAGACTACATTTAACACTATGATATTTTTACCAACCATGACATCTCAATATGAGCATTATGATATTTAATGATTCTTAATAGGTATTTTACACCACTTGGATAATTACCTCATATACACATCATTTTTAAATTCTAATTGACATCCATTGGACCCAAGACTTACAAATTTATTGCATATCACATTTATTTCCATAAGCTAAAATTTGGATATATAAAATTCATCTTCTCTTTCTTTGGTATTATTGACCCCCAACCAACTCATACAAGCTTTTTAATTGTATTTTATTTTAAATACAATACAAAGTAATTAGAAAAATTTGGAGTGCTTGATTGGTGAAGAAATAGAATATTGCATATGGAAACAAGTAGAGTGTTGATGAGCCTAAAGTTAGATAAGCTCCCCACCGATGATAACATTCACTGCACACATAAAATATCAAATAACAATGGTGATCTCAGCATAAGTGACTAGCAAGATAACAAATACAATGAACAAAAACCCAAAGATGTAGTAGAACTCGCTCATCCATATAGAAGTTAAAATGTATAATAAAATAAAAGTACTTTGAAATGCAATATGCTACCAAATTAATTTATTTCATCACAATCCTTCACTATGGTTGCAATAGACTAAATTCCTCCATTTATATACCTAGATTCCAAAAAATTTAGGTACTACAACACACCCACTTCTAGTACCAATGACTTTAGTATAATTAAGAAAATAAAAAGAAACTGAACACACAAATTTGGATGATGATAAAGAACCAAAAGTTCCATTGCATACCATGCTTATGCAACTATAAATATATACAAATGAGTTTTAGTCGATGGCTATAAGTTCTAGGAGGCATGCACATGCATATTCTAATCACTCCTTGTTTCAATGTCTAAAGGTTCTAGATAATCACCAACATTCCAAAAGTATCCAAAAATATTCAACTCTAAAAGAATAAATTTAATTTATTTTGCAACATAAAGGAAGCCATGTGGATGCATATAACACAATCAATTTAAAATTTATCTATGACTCTATATTATTATCTTTAAAATTTGGTGAACTGTTGGCCATTTTGTATTTCATTGGGATTTTTGGGAAAATTTTGTATTAATTTCTATATGAAGCGATAATATACTTTCCATTCAGTATGTAGAAGTCTGATATGTTGTATTCCAGAAAGAATGAAGAAAAGTCCCGAAGACACTTTGAAAAAATCTTTATGTATTTATGAATATTTACGTTCGCCCTTAAGGAAGGGTGAACGCCTCATTCGCCCTTTCCTGGGGTGAACCTATTTTGAAAATGTATTGGCAAAAATATCTAAGTATGAAATCGTGTTCGCCCTTCCTTAGGGGTGAACGTGTCGTTCGCCCTTTCTTGGGGCGAACGCGCCTTGGGGTACTTGGTCGCCCGTGCGCCTGAAAAATGTTGTGCGCCCTGGTCGAGGGGCGAACATGACGTTCGCCCATCCCAGGGGTGAACTTACTTTCAACAATGAAGAGTTTCGTTCGCCTTTCCTTAGGGGCGAACGTCCCGTTCACCCTTTCATGGGGTGAACCTGCTTAATGAAGATCGCGCGTGCATTTGATGTGGCGAAGATGAATTTAAGGCGAACAAGGAATTGGTCAAATGTTGAATTGCATGTATTTAATGAAGGGCGCCCTCAGTAACTCTGTTTTGTGAATCGCAAGGACAAAGGCGAGGAGAAATAAGTTTTCATGATTTCCAATGTACCAAAGGTGTTTTAAAGAATTTAATGATTTCTCCTGTCATGCGCATCTACGTCCGAATTTCAGATTTTCTGGAATTTGTTTCTCAAGTGCATGGATTTTCCAAGAAATCGAGGAGATTTTTTTGGTTTTTGTCTTTGATCCCAGGACATTCTTCTCTTACATGTATTAAATGAAAGAGGCGGAAACCTCTATAAATACTAAGCAAATCTTGTTGTAAAGGGAGGTTAGACACTTTGCGAGAATACTCTCTAAGTTCTCTGCATTAATGAAAGACATCAAGCTTCTGAATTGATAAGTGATTCTGCGTATAATTTCTTTTTGTGTAGTGCACTTCCTTTAACATTCACTCTTTTTATTTGCTATCTAGTTTAAATTCTACATTTGGATTTAAATATTGCTAGTGGGAGAGTGAGTACCGAGGTGTTAATTTAAAAGTTATTATTGCAAGATTATGAGTTTATTCTACTGCCTTTCCTTCTATTTGATGTTGTTTTGTGCTTGAGCATTTTCCTGTTCTTAGTCTGCCCCGAAACCTGCACTTTGGCCTGTGGCCATATTTCCCATTTCTTTCCGTAATTTGTAATTTCTTTCCTGCATCTCTAGTCTTCAACCAGTTTTAGAATTAGTTTGGGAACCAGCCCTCTCTGGAGATTGGCACGGAGGACATCTCTTTCCTCCAGCCTTTCAATGTTGGTCGTATCTAGGGCGCATAAACACAGTGTTTATTGATTAGGCAGATATTTGACCAATAGTTTTTGGCACGCCCGGTGGGACTTTTCCAAGGTTCCACCTTCAACAGTGCTAGGTTTGGTGTTCACCTTCCTGCTTGAGAATAGAACATCTGGTGACTCAATTGTTACCCAGAACTCCGTAAGCGTGAGAACGACGAAAGTTGTCTCTCATGAATACAAGATCAAAAGCCAAGAATCCTGATAATCAATTTTTTTACGAGTTAGACATTCAAAGGCTAGGAGAGCATCCTCAAGTAGCCACTTTTCAAAGAACGTCCTCACTTCCTTATATTCCATCCATACCAACCATTTCATCTTCCCGATTAGCCGATGTGTTTTTCGCTCCCGTAAGTCCTGTAAGTACCGCCACTAGTTTTCCCCAGCCTTCGTCTACTACAACCACTAACGCTTCATGACCTATTCCTCATATTCTGGTGCATATGGCTCAGAATCCCCCACCACATCAACAACAACTTCCTAGATAGTTTTTGGCTTGGAATAGCTCAGGCGTGCTGAATTTGCAAGCGTAGAACCCAGTACCTCAAGCTGCTCTGAAGGCTTTGCCAACATACGATGGTACTAGAAAGACTGCGTACGAGCATATCCAAGATGTAGCATCTCTTGCAACTATTCATGATATAACTGATGAAGATGTGATGATAAAGCTTTTGGTTTTGTCATTAAGAGGAAAATTGCTCTATTGGTACCGATCTTTGCAACCTGGCACAATTACTTCATGGGATCAATTGGTGGAATTGTTGATTAAGAATTTTCATGAGCAAGTTGATCCGTATTCGCTGCTACATCAGTTCACCTCGATTCAAAGACATCCTCAAGAGGAGCTTGTAGATTTCAATGTGTGATTTGCGTGAAGCTGGCAGCGGGTTCCAGATGGTTTATGGTCGACCCATGAGCAAGCGGTGTTTTATTATCTTCATGTGCTCAGTACCGATATTGGTATGGCGGTGCGCTAGGCTAATGTGACCACCTTCCTGGATCTCTATACACAAGCTCAAAAAGTTGAATCAGATTTGATTGTTGTAGGAAGGCTTCCTCCGAAGGCGACAATGCCTATTCTTTCGGATCTACCACAATATCTTTATTCCAATGCATTTTTGTAGCCCATGCCATCGATGTATCATGTTCCCTCATGGAATTTAGGCTCCCCTCAAGTAGCTCCTATCCCTACCCCATAGTCATCTGCTATAAGCTTTCCACATTTTTTTGCTCCAATAGTATCATCACAACCTTCATCCATTTCTTTTCCAACATTGCCAGTACTTCCAGCCCCTTTACCTTTGCCCGCACCGCAAGCGCCCTTGCCATTGCCAACGCCCATTCCATCATCTAGTATGGACCCCCTCATGATTTTGTTACAAGAAGTAAAATCCAATAATGTGGCTTTGAGGACAATATCCAATGAGCTGACAACTATGAGGAAGAAGCAAGTTGAAGCTGAGTTTCGATCGAGAAGGTTCCAGACTCCACCGATCACCCGAGAGCAAGCATCCACCAGCAGGGGACCTGAGAAGAACAATATGGTGCAGGAAAATGATGAGATTAATGCATCCGAAAGGACATATTGGTGTTCTACTTGTAATGATCCTCATGGTGAAGATACATGTATGGTCCATCTGAACTATGTTCAGACACTGGCAGAAAGTGCTTCAGGTGGGCAAGTTAACATGATTCGAGAAGCGGAACATAATTGTATGGTGTCATCTCCCGAGCAAGTTTCAGTCCTTACCAGGTCTGGAAAGAGGCCAGTGACCGTGGATCCCATGGAATTGCAGCCATTGAAAGTACCCATGGTTCCAAAAGCTCCGGAAGAAAAGCGAACATCCCAGATAAAGACTCCTGATGTTGTCAAGTCAAAAGATTCACCACCTAGGCAAGCACAAGGTAAAGCGCAAGCTCAACCTTCAACTTCGCAACACATGGCCACTGCCCTAGCCTCCGGTGAGACGAAAGAGCAAGCTAAGGAAAAACTCAAATATCCTTCATTGACTAAAAGGCAAAGAGTAGAAGCTACGCAGCAGTATCGAGATAAGTACGAACGATCCTTAGAAGAAAAGGTCCCACCTGCTCATAGCTACAGTATCATGGAGGAAATGAAGAAAATCCCAGCTAGGATTAGCTTGTATGATGCATTGCAGCTGCCAGGGCAGATTGATTTGTTGCAAGAATCCCTGAAGAGCGCCAAAGACCAAAAGAAAGATCGTTTGCAAACAGTCTTGGCTCAAGCACTCCCCACTTCAGTGATAGGTAAAAATCATCCTCCTCCATTTTATTTATCTTTGAGAATGGAAGGGTGGATTGTGCATAATTGCATGATCGACTCTGGTGTTGCCACTACTATTATGCCCAAGGCGGTATGCGAAGTGATGGGAATGGAGTATACAAGGAGCAGTCTAGGAGTGTTACAATTGGATGGTACCCCAGTTAAAATGGTTGGAGTAATCAAGGATATTCCAATTGTGCTTCATAGCATGCCACAGATCACTATCATTCAGGAGGTTGTGGTTGTTGATTTAGAACCTTATTTTAGCATGTGCCTTTCAAGGGAATTCATAGCTAAGTTGGGAGGTTATCTATCCTTAGATTATTCACATTTGGAGATTCTATTCAAAGGTAGGCGAATTCGCATTCATAATGAGAAACCTTCCCCTTTTCATATCGAGAAGATAGAGGAGGCAGAACAAGCCCCAGGCACGGTAAATATGATGACCGAAGAATTGGAAGAAGTTGGTCCGATTGAAGAAGTACCTGAGGAGCTTCACCTAGAAGATGAGTTTTTGTTGACAGAATTTAATGCTATGATCGGAATGGACATTGGTTGTTATTCCATTCAGAAGGTAGAAAAGCCTCGAGAACAAGCCCTTAAGCCCCCAGAACCTATTTCGCATCAGTTATGGAAGTTGTTCTTTGATGGCGCTCGATGTAAGAATGGTGCAGGAGCAGGTGTTGTGTTGGTTTCTCCTGAAGGCATACAAAAAATGTACTCCTATAGATTGACCTGGAGTTGTACAAATAATGCCGTTGAATATGAAGCATTATGCCTTGGCTTGAAAAAGGTCGAGAAATTGGGAATTGAGCAGTTGTAGATTTTTGGTGATTCCGAGCTTATAGTCAATCAAGTTACAAACAGATGTGTGTCGAAGCAACATTACTTGAAGGCTTATCGCAATAGGGTGTGGGATATTTTTGAAGTATTTAAAGCTTTGAATATTCAAGCAATTCCTAGGGAGCAAAATAGACACGCTGACATTTTAGCTTCCCTGGGTGCTAATTATTCTCCTACCGAGCAAGTGGTCCAAAAACCCAAGACAGTGAGGGTAATCTATAGACCTTCCATTCCAGATAAGGGCCTCTATTGGCAGGTGTTCGATAATGATGAGAAAATAGTGAATTTTCTCCTCAAAGAGGCTGCCAACATAGAAAATAAAGTTCTTGTGGAAGAAGAAAAAGAAGAGATGATCCAGTTAAGGAATAATCATATTCCTAGAGGTTTGATTTCGCTAGAAAGCTTGTTTGATCAAAGTGATAGAGCTGATAAACATAGGATTAAGGTGGATGCCAAGGAATACAGAGAATTGCAGTTGGAGCCAGGAAAGGTCATTAAGGTTGGTACCGATTGTGAATCGGATGAAATTGAGGGCATTAGAAGTTTATGCTATGAATACCCAGATATTGTAGCATGGAGTTATCAAGACTTGAAAGGGTACGACAAGAACGTGATCCAGCACACCATCGAGCTGCAAGAAGGGGTTAAGCCTTTTTGGTAGAAGCAACATCCTGTCAATCCCAAGATCGAAGTCCTCATGAAAGCAGAGTTATTGAAGATGCTTGAAGCAAAGATCATTTATCCTATTAAGCATTCCACCTGGGTAGCGAACCTGGTTCCTGTAAGAAAGAAGAATGGAGATATACGTCTGTGTGTTGATTTTTAGAATTTAAATCAGGCATCACTTAAGGATCATTATCCTCTTCCCTAGATAGATCAGATTCTTCATGTTGTGGCTGGTGCTCAGAGATTTTCCTTGTTAGATGGCTTCTCTGGGTACAATCAAATTTGGGTTAAGGATGAGGATCAATACAAGATGACGTTTACAACTAAGTGGGGTACATTCGCTTATCAGCGGATGCCTTTCGGGCTTTCAAATGTTGGTGCAACTTTTCAGAGAGCCATGGACGTCGCCTTCGGTGAGTTGCTAAATAAAATCATTGTGATTTATCTTGATGATATGACGGTGTTTTCACATTGCAGAACAGATCATGTTTCCCATCTAAGGCAAATATTTGAGAAGTGCCGAGAATTCGAGATTTCCATAAATTTGAAGAAGTCAATTTTTGCGGTCAAGGAAGGGAAGCTACTGGGCCATGTGATCTCACAAGAAGGATTGGCCATAGATCCTGCGTGAGCTGAAGCGCTAATGAAATTGCCGCTACCTACGAATAAGAAAGACTTGCAGTCCTTCTTCGGACAAATAAACTTCATTCGCAAGTTCATTGCTGATTTTGCCCAAGTCGTCAAACCAATGATAGAGCTCTTGAAAAATAATGTTGAGTTTAAGTGGACGGAGGCCAGGAAGTGAGCTTTTCAAGAAATCAAAGAGAGGATAACTCAGGCGCAAGTATTGATCAACCCTGACTACTCCAAAGATTTCATACTATATGCAGTAGGTGAGCAGGAGAGCTATGCTGTCGTGCTCACACAAAAACAAGATGATGGCGAAGAAAAGCCTATCGCTTTTCTAAGTCAGGTTATTGCGCCACACCAGGAGAAGTACAATTTTATTGAGAAGCAGGTTTATGCAATTATGAAAGCCTTGAAGAAGTTTCGCCACTTCGTTTCTCAGAGTAGAACTGTGGTTTACGTCATTCACCCTGATGTTCAAAATTTTATAATTCAAGGAGAGTTGGGTGATAAGAGAGTCGGATGGGTTTCAAAGATCCAGGAGTATGATGTAGAGATCAAGCCGACAAAGTTGGTTCGTGGGCGCGCTCTGTGTCAAGAGTTGGCCAAAAGCGTTGTTGTTGAGGCAAATCGTGAAGATGTAATTTGTGCGAATAATGCAGCGGGCGACAAAGAATGGATCGAGGAACTCATTGAGTATTTTACTTCTGGAAGGTGTCCTAGCCGCTTTAACCCCTCACAACATCGAAGGTTCAGATTGCAGGCACTCAGGTATGTGTTGTTGCCCAACGGCCTATATTATAAGAACATTGATGGTATACTCCTTAGATGTGTGAAAGATTCTGAGAAAACAAAAATTCTGGAGGAGTTCCACTTCGGGTTATCAGGAGGGCACTATGTCGGTAGACCTATGGCTCTAAAAATTATTTGGGTAGGCTATTATTGGCCTACTCTATTTGTCGATTCGCACAAGATAAGTCAGCAGTGTGATAGTTGTCAAAGATATGTGGGTCGAGTGAGAAAAGGAGCATCACCATTGCATCCGATTCAGGTAGAGGCGCCCTTTCAACAGTGGGGTCTTGATTTTATAGGTGTTATTGATCCGCACTCCTCTATAGAGCATAAGTATATTCTGACTGCAACAGATTACTTCACCAGATGGGCAGAAGCTATACCCACCAAAAAGGTTGATCAGGCGACTGTTATTTCTTTTCTGGAGAGCCTCATCACCCGTTTCGGTATACCCGATTCCTTAGTTACCGATAATGGTACTCCTTTCATTGGAGCCAAAATTACCGAATTTACCAGTAGGTATGGTATTTATTTGAAGACATCTTCCAATTATTACCCATAGGGGAATGGATTGGCTGAGTCAACCAACAAAAATTTGCTTCGGATTCTGAAGAGAATAATGGGTGAGAATAAGAGAAATTGGCATTTGTTGTTAAATCAGGCGCTTTGGGCTGATCGCATTTCAGTAAATAAGTCCATTAAAACGTCCCCGTATGCTTTGGTTTATGGGAAAGAAGTTGTCCTTCCTACCCATATTGAGCTTCCTGTGCTTCAGACTTTGCAGATGTTTCAAGATGAAAACGAAGAAAATAATCCCATGGAGGCAAGGTTGGCATAGTTGCTACAATTAGAAGAAGAAAGGGAGCGAGCTTATCACGCTTTTGTAGAACATGCTATGGAGATGAAGAAGTGGTTCTAGAGTAAAACCACTGATCGAAGCTTCCAGGTGGGTGACTTGGTATTAAAATGGAACAAAAAAAATCTAAGCCTGGGAAACATCATAAGTTTGATGCAATTTGGGAGGGACCTTTTCGGATTTCGGTTGTCACTTCTTCTAATGCATTTCGAATCTGTGATATGGAAGGGTGCGAGCTCCCTATTCCGGTGAATGGCCTTCATTTGAAGGCCTATATTTCATAATTTTAAATCAAAGGTAGTACCTTGTACATATGTAAATATTTTCGTGTAAATATGCATGTTGCTAAAAAAAAAAAAAATGAAATTCAAGGATGGCAAAGTGATAATACAGGTCCGCGTGCACCCCTTGGAAGGGGTGAACACTACGTTCACCCATTTTAAAGAACGATCTTGTTGACGTCACCAAAAAAAAAAACATTGTGCATGGCGCTTTTTCTAAAAAAAAAGAAGAGAAAACACAAAACAAAAAGGAAGAAAAACATAGTAAAGCTTGCTTTAAGTCTTTCCCTATTTTTAGAAAAGAAGGCACGCCATGGAGTTTTAAAGGACACATTCATTGGTGAAGCTTTCCCAAGACGCGCATTCGAAGCAATTAAATTTGCCCAAAGGTTACGTGGCGGTCATCGAAAGTAGTCGACGCCAACTTTAAGTGATGATGTTCAAACGTGGGAGGCGCTCAGATTGAGCTTTTCAAGGCAGCTGACAGAATTAATGATTGATGATTAACGACTAGTTTGGTCTTCCTAGTAAGCTTCTAGCACCAGGGCACGTTGTTCTATGAGATTGCGCTACATAGTGGGCATGTTTTCCAAGGAGAATCTAATGATGAACCAAAGGGAAGGTTTTTTGCACTTCGAGAAGGGAGTCTGAGCGATTTTCGAAGAATATTTCTCTCTGAAGGCACATCTGCATTTAATTCTATAATTACTATGATAGTTGGTAACGCTCCTATAAAATTCTAAAGAAAAAAGGTAAGTTTTGTTTTCCCTTATTTGTTTTTCTTTTCTTGTTGCGTTGTATCCTACTTTCTAAGGTGTAGAAGAATTTTTAGAAGTTGCGAAGCAAGGAATTGCAGAAAAGTTATAGTTTTTATCTGACAAAATGGGAAGACGTAGCAAAGAACAGACAAAGGCGCCGGAGGGTGTTGAAGTACAACCAACTAAGAAACGAGAGAGAAGTTCGAGGGCTAAAAAGGCCCGACAGAATGATTATGTTGATTTGGATCCCTATGGAGATGAAATGGCCAAAATTGGTGATTGTTTGATCACACATAAGGGAATTGATAGATTAAGGCAAGAAGTTGAAGTTGTAGTCGATCAAGGGGTTTCCCATAATAGTTGGCTCATGATGCCTCACCATGCACAACTTTCATGGTATCTTTGCTCGTCTGTGCATCCATACCCCGAACTCATCCGATTAATTGCACAATTTTATGACTCCTCCACTAGAGCCATCCGAAATGCCCGAAATGAGATTCTTTTTATGATTACACCGGATGAGGTCCGAGAGGCTTTTGCCTATGGGGTGAGCACACCGAGCTATGCAGTAAATAAGAAAATTCATATGGATGAGCAAGAGGAAAAGTATGTTTCCACCATTGCTATGAGGTAATTTATGGAGACACAGCTCGTCAAGGAGCCACAAATGGGGCAGCTATCGAGTTTGCCTAAAACCCTTTCAGAATTTAAGTGCCAGGATATTTATTCCATGCTTGCCTAGGTTGTTGGGTTACCTTCAGATGAAACTGTGCACAAATGGCAAGCAGCTATGGCCCAATGTATTTGCAAGGTAGAATTTTATTCTCCCATGGCTATGAGGCAGGGGGAAATCCAATTTATTTTGATTGGGCCAAATTTATTTCTCGAAGAATTAATTCATAGTTGTAGAGGTTGCAAGAAGGAAATACTAGGGCATTTCGACACACTTCATTGCTGGTATGGTTTTTCTTTTTTAGATGCAACGACATTTTTCTTTCATTACTGTTACGTAGATAGGCAAAAAGAATGAACCTCTGCCAGTTTATAAGTGGACTCAAGTATTGACTAAGAAGGAGTCTGTATATAGCTTTAATAGCTAGTTTTTGGGCCCAGCCATTGAGTTACTTTGTGGTAGTTGTGATCGAGTGCCTCGCGACCTGAGAGATGTCATTGTTTCAGAGGAGAAGGGTGACATATTTTTGCTCACTCAGGGCGTGGTTGTTCGAATTTTTGGATATACAGGTAAACCTTTTTTGTTGCCTTATTTTGCCACTGTGCACATTTTTGCTATGGAAGTTGTGCACCAGATGGATTATATTAATGATATATACGACTCTAGATGAGGGAAGAAGATGACCTGTACTATGCCTCTTAAGTTTGGGAGTATAGAAGTGAACCAGGTTGGGCAAAATCACCTTTTGATGGTGGCACTTCAAGACCTGGGACTAATTGAGTTGCCGCAACGCTGGCGGTATGATCCACTTGGAAAATTTTTGGCATTTATTAAGGCGAAGACCTTTCATTGCTGCCCACGCCTGGATATTCAGAAGCGCCAAAACAATTTTGATGGGCCAGACATGAACTGGCATGTGGAAAAAATGTCCTCCCTTCCTCCATGGCATGATTATTATGAGCAGGAAGTGGAGTATAATCCAGGAAAGAATAAAATGCATATTCCTCCTCCAGGCCTGTTTGGGACTGTTCAAGAGGCAAATCCTCGTTGGAAGGAGGAGAAAATTATGAACTGGTGGGTAATGCGCATTCATCGAAGGAAGCCCCATGCTGCTTATGGATTGAAGCTTGATACCCAGTTCTCTGAAGTTTATGATAGGTTTGTGGATTCCTATCAACCTATCGCCTTTGCCACCATTTTGCCACAAAGTTTTTAGCAGTCCAAAAGTGGCGAAAGTGAACCTGAGGAGGAGAGTCCTATGGTTGAGGATGATACTAAAGAAGAAGAGGAAGAAGAAGAACAATCATATGTTTTTCAAAGGTGGACTCAAAGAGTGAAGCGCCCTCCGAAAGAGGTTCCCTCGCCTAAGCAACAAAAATAGTCGATGGTACCTCCTTTTCCTAGAGCAGCTAAGCGGCCCCGAACTGGCATGACCACTACTTCAACTATTACAGCACCCATGTCTTTGGGTACTATGATTCCTATTACATCGAGTTTCATAGTCGCTTCTATACCAGCAATGAACCTTGCCCTCAATGGTGAGCGCCCTACATCAGTAGCACAAATATTTTTGATGGTGTAGCAAGAGGAGGAGCAACTTTCGAAAGATTCTCATGTTGAGATTCTGGATGAAGAAGTAGCCCTCAATATTGGTGAACAGGAGGTAGAGCGAGGAAAGGAGGTAGTTGCACAACCTCCTCCATCCATAGAACCAGTGGCGCTTGCACCCCAAGGTACGTCATCTCTTCCTTCTTCTTCCCTTTCCCTCATCGGGCATGCAGTGATTTCTTCTTCGGTCCCATCAGTTTCATTTTTGTCCCCTCCATTTTCTACCTTCCCACCCTTCGGTCTTCCTTCCATTTCTCTTTCTATGGTTCTCTCTTCCGCTTCTGCTACTTCCATTTCTGAAATCACTATTGTTCCTTTCATTCCCGCTTCCTCGTCCTCCATTTCTTTTAGTTCTTATGCATCAGGGACTAATCCTTTTTGCGTCCCCTTCCCTCGGTCATCACTTCTTCCACCATTGTGGCTATTAGTATGCAAGCTCCATCTAGGCTTAGCATAACCACGACTGCATCTGTGTCCTCCATCTCATCCACTCTTTCCCTCTCTTCCACCATCCCTATGTCCATTCCTCCACTTCAATCTGTGTCATTCGTGTCCACTGGGCCCAGTCGCTCAGAGGTTTTTGTTCCATTTACCCCATTTTTGGAGCTGCAGACTGTTCCAGATGTGCAGGTGGCTCGCAAGCAGTCGGATGTTGAAAAATTAAATCGGGTGCACCTGAGCTCCTCTCAATGGTTGAAGAGTATGCGGTGGAAAGAAGCTTTGGCACCAGCATGATCGATCAAGAAGGTGGCCTTTGATCCAATTGCCAAGGAGGCTCATGTGACAACATTCACTCCGATGGTTCAGAAGCCTCAAGGTGAGTTGCAACCTGAGGACTATGTTTCTGAGACTATAACTGAAGATCTGACGTGGATTGATCCCATTGAAAAAATGGGCAATATGCAAGTAGATATGAGCTCCTTGTATTTGCATGGGGAGCATTATAAAGAAAAATATTTTGAGCTGCAAGATAGGGTACTTGAGTTGGAGAGCGCACTGGCTAAGAGCAAGGCAACAGAAGAAAAAATGGCCACTGAAAGGGAATATTTTTGTAATCAAGTCAAGGTGCACTTAAAGGAGCGTGATGTCGCTCGAATTGAGATGCATAACCTTCAGCAATAGGTCGAAGAACTCAAAAAGTAGCTTGAAGCTAAGGTCGCGCCTGTTGTGGGGTTTTCACGTGATAGCATAAGAGACCTTCGCCTTCGCTCTGTACGAAATTCTACAAAGTTGGTCGTGCACGTAGTCAAGGTGTTACAGTACTTATGGGAAGCAGGGATACAAATCCAGCTTGGGCAACAAATGATTGATTCAGTGGAGGAGTTGTTGTCGCCCCATATGGAGATGGTTGTGAAGATACAAGCTTTGTTGAATACGTCTTTGTATATTCGCCCTCTCAGCGAGATGGACTATGCTTGGTCCCGAGCACGGGTAACTCTGCGAAGCTATTTTTAGCGTATGGACCTTGTAAATGAGGGGCGGGCCATCCTCAATACTATTGAGCGGGAGCATACTATTTTGATGTCTCATTTTGAGACTATCGACCGACTGGGTTTCACCACCTTCCTAGATGACTGGGGTGAGCCTCTTTCGATGGAGCAGTTGCAAGAGCTCTGGAGTGCATTTATTGAAGATACTACAGACATTGATGCCTTGGCTGAGCCCCTCACTCAAGCACAGGTATTGCCATTGATGGAGAAATATACACGTTTGGAGCTTTCCCTTTACGAGTTGGCTCAGTGTTCGAAGTGCCTCAGCTTGACAGATGTACAAAGTCTTCGCTTCATTTATGAGTCTCTCAGTACTCGCTGCTTGTTTACTACTGAAGCTTGGCATGATGTTGTTCGCACGTACGAGGCCCTTTCGGAGGTTATTGCAGAATAGGAAGCGAAGGCGGCAACAGATCGTGAAGCAGCAGAAAAGGTGGTGGAAGAAGCTGAACGTGTTGAAGTGCTTAGGGTCGCAGCTGAAGTAGAGGAAGAAGAGCGCGCATAGGTGGCCCCCAGAAGATAAGATGTTTGCATCTCTTGTACAGACTCTGCACCCAATGGATAAAGGCCTGGGATCGCTTGCATCCATGCGAGTTGGATACCCCGTGAGTCGCCAAGAAATGTTGGCCATTTTGTATTTCATTGGGATTTTTGGAAAATTTTGTATTAATTTCTATATGAAGCGATAATATACTTTCCATTCAGTATGTAGAAGTCTGATATGTTGTATTCCAGAAAGAATGAAGAAAAGTCCCGAAGACACTTTGAAAAAATCTTTATGTATTTATGAATATTTACGTTCGCCCTTAAGGAAGGGCGAACGCCTCATTCGCCCTTTCCTGGGGTGAACCTATTTTGAAAATGTATTGGCAAAAATATCTAAGTATGAAATCGCGTTCGCCCTTCCTTAGGGGCGAACGTGTCGTTCGCCCTTTCTTGGGGCGAACGCGCCTTGGGGTACTTGGTCGCCCGCGTGCCTGAAAAATATTGTGCGCCCTGGTCGAGGGGTGAACATGACGTTCGCCCATCCCAGGGGTGAACTTACTTTCAACAATGAAGAGTTTCGTTCACCTTTCCTTAGGGGTGAACGTCCCGTTCGCCCTTTCATGGGGTGAACCTGCTTAATGAAGATCGCGCGCGCGTTTGATGTGGCGAAGATGAATTTAAGGCGAACAAGGAATTGGTCAAATGTTGAATTGCATGTATTTAATGAAGGGCGCCCTCAGTAACTCTGTTTTGTGAATCGCAAGGACAAAGGCGAGGAGAAATAAGTTTTCATGATTTCCAATGTACCAAAGGTGTTTTAAAGAATTTAATGATTTCTCCTGTCATGCGCATCTACGTCCGAATTTCAGATTTTTTGGAATTTGTTTCTCAAGTGCACGGATTTTCCAAGAAATCGAGGAGATTTTTTTGGTTTTTGTCTTTGATCCCAGGACATTCTTCTCTTACATGTATTAAATGAAAGAGGCGGAAACCTCTATAAATACTAAGCAAATCTTGTTGTAAAGGGAGGTTAGACACTTTGCGAGAATACTCTCTAAGTTCTCTGCATTAATGAAAGACATCAGGCTTCTGAATTGATAAGTGATTCTACGTATAATTTCTTTCTGTGTAGTGCACTTCCTTTAACATTCGCTCTTTTTATTTGCTATCTAGTTTAAATTCTACATTTGGATTTAAATATTGCCAGTGGGAGAGTGAGTACCGAGGTGTTAATTTAAAAGTTATTATTGCAATATTGTGAGTTTATTCTACTGCCTTTCCTTCTATTTGATGTTGTTTTGTGCTTGAGCATTTTCCTGTTCTTAGTCTGCCCCGAAACCTGCACTTTGGCCTATGGCCATATTTCCCATTTCTTTCCGCAATTTGTAATTTCTTTCCTGCATCTCTAGTCTTCAACCAGTTTTAGAATTAGTTTGGGAACCAGCCCTCTCTGGAGATTGGCACGGAGGACATCTCTTTCCTCTGGCCTTTCAATGTTGGTCGTATCTAGGGCGCATAAACGCAGTGTTTATTGATTAGGCAGATATTTGACCAACATGAACCTAAAAGTATGAAGCCTATTTTAATTTTTTTCTTTTATTCTAAATGCTTTTAAATAGTTGGTATAATTACATTACGTAAGTTTTATGTTAAGTATTATGCATGGAGGTCATAGAAAAAATGGTGTTCTATCTTAAAAAATGTATCTTTAAAATTTGATGAGCTTTTTCTAAATGATAGAACATGGGGAAAAAACACATAATATTCATTTTCAATATTTTTTATTTATTTTTCATCCTTTTACTATCATGTAGATTATATGAAAATATTTTATATCCATTTACCAAGGAATGGAAGGTTATTGTAGATAATCATGTTAATTGTAGGTAGCAAATCCACCTCCCGGAAGAAGAAGAAGTGACAAAGAGGATTTACCTAGTTTTGATAGTTTTGATAATTTTGATAGTTTTGGCAAAATGTACAAGCAGGAGTAAAATGTACAAGGAGGAGGTAAAATGTACAAAATGGAAGGTAAAACATACAAGGTGCAATGAAATGCAATTTGAGTTGTAATTGTGAATGAATTTGATAATAGGAATAATTAGACTTAGTAAAAGGGTGTAATTATGAATTTCATTATACATGGGTAGTTGTGAATAATGAATTACCTTAAGAACCACTTGGAATAGCCTGGGAAATATTATATAAGACCCCCTTTCAATTTTGTAAGTCTATTTATAGTCGGGTCTGATTAGTTTGAGTATTGAATGCATCTATATGATTATTGTGTGGAATTATTGGTTATTTTGTATCTTTGTGGAATCTATTAGTGATTGTAATGCATCATTGAAGAGTAATGATGAAGAATCACATTACATAGTATTTTCTCATGTATTGTACTATTTTGGGATGATGAAGTAATATTTTGCAGTATCGATTTGTTGCATGTTCCTTCTCTGTGTCTCTAGATAATGGTAATGCATTACTATGAAGAATGTAATTGAATCTCCACTGGTGTGAGCCTTGGAAATAATCTGTGAAGTATATTATATAAGGAGAGACATCTTGAAGGTTGATGTACAAATTTTGGATATTGCCATTATGAAGAACTCTCTCATATTCTAAAGATAGAACTTGCATGTTGATAAATATGGAGTAATTGACAATTCAAACTTCACAAAACTTGTATCAGAGATATTTATAAGGAAGAGTATCCAATTTGGTACATTTTAAACTTTTAGTTTGTAAAAATTGTACACCATACGTGCTACAAATTGTACAAAATAACCTTACCTTATTTGGTAGTTTAGGCGATTAAATAAAACTTACCCGATTTGGTAATATTAGAAAATTGAACAAATTAGTTACAAAACAGTGTATGACAACTTGCAAAACCAAATTTCAAGGATTTTTGAAGTGTCAAATTGTACAATAACTGAAACTGTATGATTTGGTATCGTACAATTGTACGATTTGAGTCCATACAAGTTTTTTTGTGATCACATATTAATTGTTGTGAAGACTGTTTGATTGTATGATTTGGGCAATTGAACAAGGATAGTAATTTGATAATTCTAAGCCCTGAGAATTACTTTAAAATTGGTAATACTACACCCCTGTACTAAATTTGGCACCATTTCCTTATTGAACTTGGCATTTTTTTTAAAACAGGTCAAACTGACAAAGTAAGAATATTATAAATTTGGAGGTGAATGACAAATACCAGTGTGCAAAGATGTAGGAGATGATAAGTGTGAGTGAATATTCCAATGAGAAGGAGAATGAGAATTTCTCAAAGATAGAATGTAGGTAATTCATACCATAGTACACATGAACCATAAATAGAGCAAGTTTGGACATCTGAAGGAGATTTTGAGGCGCTATTGATAGGGATAAAAGAGGAGGTACCATAACCACCTAACGTAAAGGAGCAAGTTGACATAGAAGTAGTTCATGAAGAAGGAGAGTGGATGGTGACACTTGAGAAAGTGACAGAAGGGTTGCAAGGGAGTGTAGAGGATGGTATTCAAGCACCAGGGAAATAGAGAGTGGGATCTCAGGAAGAAATACCAAGACCATCTCTATCACATCAGCAAAGTAAGTCATAGAGTGAAGATGTACATGAGTTTGGTCAATGAACGATGTGAGATTACAAGATACATCAGATAGAAACTTCTGATGATGAGCATAGTAAAACACCCCTAAGGAAGAATCATATAGATATTTCACAAGACACCTCAAGTGATGAGGATGATTATCCAAATATGGCTAATAAGGCAACCAAGCAAAGATGTCCACCCTTTACAGGTGAGGGTAAGGAATACCCCATAATACATATCATAACCTACATAACCATTTGGAGGGAAAATGGTGTAGACTAGCCAAATGACTGGTTGAATTTATTTCTTTCTACCTTGAGAGAATTTGCAATGGATTGATATCTAAAAAGGGAAAATGCAGTAGGTTTCAGTTTTTGGAATCAAGTGAAGGAGAAATTCATTGAATAATTTTATCCCTTGAATTATGATGGAGACATTGTCACTAAACTTTGTATGACTAAGAAAATCCTGATGAAGATGTAAAATCATACAACCACAAATTAAATCCAATAGTAGATAAGATGTAGATGCCCTTGGAAAATGTATTGGTAAAGCGATGGTTCATGGATGGTTTGCTATCAAAATATAAGAAAAATATGAAGGCAATACCATCAAAAATGTATGATGAATAATTGAAGCATGTAAAGAATTTTGAAAGTGACTCAAAGCAAACGTACACAGGAAACACACCAAGTCCAATAATTCATATAGTGGAGAAGACGACAATATACAAAGGATAGTTGCATCATTCCATCAAGAATTCAACAAGATCATGAAAGAACAAATAAGCAAGCCTGATAGGAATGATATTTGATGCACAAAATGTAAAATTAAGGTCCATACAAATGTAAAGTTTCCATGGAATAATTACTCTCATATATTTAATGTGATGGTACATGAGGTTATGCTATTTCTATATAACAAAATATTACATCCATGGGTCCTAACAATATAGGAGTAGGAAGAGAAACCAAAGACCCTAGGAAATAGGTAGCAAGCAACAAGTGGCGGTTATAGGAATAGTAAATGAGGTGGAAGGTAGAACCAGGGAAATCGGTAAGTAGGACAAAGACATTTGTAGTATGACTCATAAGGGAGGCTGCTCATACAATGTTACAATTGCCAAGAGTGATGGCATTTTGGAAAAAAATTGTCCTTCATATTAGAGATAAGAAATTTAGTAAGCAAACACTACACACATGTGTAGGTGGTGTGGTCTGAGTAATCACAAGGAAGAAAATTGCCCCAAGTAGGTGAGATCAAGTAACCTACAAAATGTAAACTATTTGGATATTGGGGTTCCTCAGGTTAAAGAGGAAACTCAGGAAGTTTTAGTCGTAACAATAAATCAGGCTAAAAAGGATAAGTATCCTGAGATAACTAAAGAAAATAAATGCTGGAAAGTAGTAAATAAAGTACTACAAGATGAAGCACAAAAATATAAGCAACTAAAGTTAGTAGAAGAGAAGGAACTGAAAAAACCATTAGAAGAGAAGGTAGTTGTGCATAATATGGTAGCACAGATTTTGAACACCATAGTAGAGATCAAAATGGCTAACTTGTTGGAAGTTATCCCATAATTACAAAAGGTGATGGTGGAGGAGATACAACCTCACAAGGTGATGGAAGTGCAGAGTCAACCAATTCAAGAAACAAAACAAAAAGACCAATTCATGGACCCCACCATATTAATGATTGATGTAGGAAAAAAATCTGCATTAGTTCATATGGAGATTTTAGGGCATAAATTGATGCAAGTTATCATGAATGGAGGATCTAGTGTCAATGTGCTACTTGAAAGGACTTGGATAGAAATTGGTGCTCCATCTCTATGGACACCGAGATTTCGAATATGTGGTTATGACCAATATGGTATCAAGACAAAGAGAGTCTTCATAGCACAATGGGTGGTAATAGCTAACCAAGAGTTCATATTGGATTTCATTGTGACTATGATGCAAAAGCTTGCAGATGATGGTCTATGGGGAAGAGGATGACTACGTGTAGATGAATTTAATCACAACTGGGGAAAGAATTAGATCAATTTTAAAAAGGAACAACATAAGTACATGATTAATTTTACTAATCAAAGGGTCAGTGAGGATGTAGCCATGATCGACGAATCATAAAACTCTTTAGGATATGAAATTTATGAACTTGACGAAGAAGGAATGTCGTACCTTGATGAATGTAGTGAAGATGAAGCTAGATTCGATAGTGGACTTCTTCATTGGAAAATGGAGTACAAAATTTTTAGCCCAAATGCCTCTGTATTGTCTTAGATGAGATCAAGGAAAAATAAGATAAAATAAAAGTCATCCAGGAACCTAAAAAATAGGTAGAAGAGAAATGGATGTTTCCAAAAGGTTTTGCAGAATATAGAGTATGATATGTAGAAATTGATGTAAGACCGACACACCTGAAGAATGTGGAAAAAGAAGCGAGTGATCCAGAAAATATAAAATATGAAGGACCCCAGATAGTGAACATTAATCTAGGGACAAAGGATGAACCTAAGATGATTCACTATGGTGAGGATTGGAACCTTGTATTGAAAGCAATATCTTTTAAGATATTCTTGGAATATAAGGACATATTTTCATGGAAAAACAAGGACTTGAAGGTATCACCACCTGAGTTATATGTCCATAATATCATGTTGATGCCTGGAGCACAACTAGTAAGGAGAAGACCATATAGGATGAATCTAAAATATGCTACATTAGTGAATGCAGAGATAGAGAAGATGTTGGAGGTAGGAATCATCTTCAAGGTTACAACCAGTGAATGGGTATCACCTATAGTGGTCACCTTGAAGAATTAAGTGGACAAAATTATAATATTTATGGACTTTAGAAGTTTAAATATAGTAACCATTAAGGATCCCTTCCCTATTCCTTTCATAGATTCCATCATGGAGGAAGTCACAGGACATGAGATCTATTCATTTTTGGATGGATTTTTGGGTTATAATAAAATAAGCATAGCCAAAGAAGATAAGATAAAGATCAAATTTATTATAGATAATGGCATCAATGCATACAATCAAATGCCATTCAGGCTTTGTAATGTCCCAAGTACATTTTAGCGCATTATACTGCATATATTTGATGAGTTTATGATGGGGAAATTCAAAGCATTTTTGGATGACTGGTCCATTTATGGGAAGATCAAGGAGCATATTCCTACCCTCAGTGAATGTATGATTAGGTGCATGTATGAAAAAATCTCATTAAACCCTGGAAAGTGTTACCTGATGGTATGGTATGGAAAGTTGTTAGGGCACATAGTGTGTAGTGAAGGATTAAAAATAGATTTTGATAAGATCGGTGTGATATTGCACATGGAAGAACCATATGCTATGAGTTCACTTACAATATTCCTTGGATCGATGGGGCATTATCAAAGGTTTATCATAAAATATGTACACGTGTCTTATCCATTAGATTCGTTGACAAAGAAAAATATTTATTTCAAATGGACAAAGGAGCACCAAGGAGCCTTTGAGGATTTGAAGGCCAAGCTTGTCAGTAGCCCAATTTTGGTGTTCCCAAATTAGGATAAGGAATTACCTGTCCACATTGATGATTCAAATTTTGTAATTGGATGTGCTTTAGCACAAGAAGGATAATTTAGACTGGATCAACCTATTTTGTTTGTTATTCACCTATTGTCAAGGGAAGAAAGAAACTACAGTACAAAATAAAGAGAAGCTTTGAGAATGGTATATGTAGTTCAAAAGTTCAGGAATTACTTATTGGTGAATCCATTCAATTTTTATGTAGATCACCAAGCTCTGTTGTACTTGATAAACAAACTGGTGATACAAGTATGAGTCAACAGGTGGCTCGTCACCCTGCAGGATTTTGTATTCTAAGTAATAGTGAGACTTGGTAAGAAGAATGTAATTGTAGACCAGTTGTCTTAGATACGGTCAAGGGAGCCTACAGGAATAAGGATTCTGGAGTAATTCCCTGATGCATAATTATTCACCATCAATGTTGTTCCATTATGGTACAATTTTATTGGTCAGTATCTATCCATAGGAGATTTTACACAAGAGATGACGTCAATTGAGAAAAAGTAATTATAAAGTTATCATCCTTCTAGTTGATAGCAGGATTACTGTATAAGATGGAAATTGATGGTATCTTACGAAGATACGTGATGGAGGAGGAATTTAGAATGGCATTGAAATAAGCTCATGAAGTTTTAGAAGGAGGGCACATGGGAACAGATGGCACTACTAGGAAAATATTACTAGCAATATTATGGTGGCCCACACTATACAATGATGCAAAAGAATATGTAAAAGTATGTGATACTTGTCAAAGGATAGGGAAGCCAGTAAATAGAGACTTTATGCCATTACATCCATAAAAATCCTAGGAAATATTTGAAATATGAGGACTATACTTTGTCAAACCAATTAAAACCTCTCAAAGAAGGAAGTGCAAGTACATTGTGGCAACATCAAAATACTTGATAAAATGGGTCGAAGCAAGAGTACTATTTGACAACTCAGCTACAAGCACCGCAAGATTCTTGTACAAGTAGGTAATTACAAGATTTGGCATTTTGCTATAGATAACAAGTGATCGGGGAGGACACTTTGTAAATGAGATAATTAAAACACTAACAACCAAATTTAGGATTTTGCATTCATTGTCTAGTCGATATTACCCTAGAGCTAATGGATAGGTGAAAGCAACAAATAAAGTCCTAGTATCTACTTTGTACAAAACCTATGGAATAGAAGGAGCGGATTAGAAGGAAAGGTTATCATCTAATTTTTGGGTATACAAAACAAATTTTAAACCAACAACAGAGCATACACATTTCCAGTTGATGTATGGAAAAGAGGCAGAGGTGCCAGTCAAATTATTGATACCAAGTCTAAGATTTGCAATGGAGAATCGCTTGGGTGATCAAGAAATTTTGGAGGAGTGACTGAAAGCACTAATTATGTTGCATGAAATAAGAGTCATGGCACAATGGTAAATTGGGGTACCCTAAAAAAGAAGTAAATTGTAGCATGACAAACACCTGAGGAAGCTAGAGCTTAGTCCGGGTGACTTGGTTCTAAAGTTTAATGAGAAGCAAGAAATCAAGCCTGGTAAGTTGAAGACTTTATGGCTTGGTCCCTAAAAAGTGGTGGAATTAATAAATAATGGATAAATCAAGTTGCAAAACCTGAATGGGATGGAGGTACCTAACACTATAAATAGCTCAAATTTGAAGCCCTATAAAGCATAATGCTTATTCATTTCTTTGAAAGATATTGAACAAAGAAAACGAGTAGGAGATCAATGGAGAACTCAAGATGAGCAAGGTCCATCATAGGAAGAGCCTGACATGGGACTCACATGCTTATTTGTAGAATATGAGGAGACATGACCAACCATAGAACAACAGGAGTTGGTACCTTGACCCGAAGAAAGAAGAATATTATGAGTGCATGTCAGATTTACAAATGGGATCAAATGAGTGATAGAGAAATATGAAGAGTGGATTCCTCCAAATGAAAGAGGATATCAAGAGATAGTATTGTTACACAAAAATAAGAGAAGGAAAGAAGAAGCATCCAAATTAAATTGAAATATAATGTATCCTCGAGTGGCACGTAGAGAACTACCCCAACAAGTAGAAGGACGAGGAAGGATACGACTAATAGTATGATATGAAGATAGAGTGGACACTTTTGAAATGGAAGTTCTATAAGAGAATGAGAATGAGACCATTGATGAAGAATTTGTGGGACTTACTCCATTAGCTCATATAGGACTATTACAACAGAGAATGCGACTGTAGACTCAAAAACTATAGGAGCAATATCAAACGCTACAAGGTCATAATGCAAGGTTGAGGGAACAAATTATTCAAGAATTTGGATGGTACAATATGAAGTCTTGATGAGCAAAGAGCAGCTAGGCTATAGGAACTAGAAGATAAAGTTGAGAATGATGAGGGGATAACTCCAAGAAGTGGTATAAGAAATTATGGTGCAAGCACAAATGAAGGAAGAAGATCACAAGTAGCACCAATTGATATGCTAATGACAAATGAAGATGTAGAAATACTTTGGTGAGATATTGAGGAAGCAACCACATCACCTAAACCACAAGGCAACACACGAGTAGATTCAAGTGAATCTAGTGATGAAGGAATACCTTGGCTAGTAAGGGAACCTAGCACAGAGAGCAGTGGTGATGATGACTACCTAGGAATGCCCCAGGAGCCTTAGGAAAACCTTGATCCCCCAGCCTATATGATAGCTCATTGATAATTTAGAATATCTCAAGAGATTCAATCCAACCTTGATCCTCGAGCTTATATAATAGTCTATCAAAAACTAAGAAGACAAAAGAGAGAAGTAAGAAGATTGGAGAGATTGATGAAATTACCAATGGATTGGTCGAAGTAAATAGAGGATAATTGGAATTACTCAAGTTATGAAATGGAATTTTTTGATGCATACAGAGAGATCCTGGCAACCTCATCTCCACAAAGATGCTTTGAGGAAATAATATGGATATGTTTCTTAATATGTACATATCATATAATCAGAGCATTGTGATAATTATCACCAAGAATAATATGAAGTAGAAGTCCACTAGCCAATATTGAGTTGGTAGAGATAAATCCTGATAATAAAGCAATGAGAGGAAGGAATCAACAAGGACCCCTAAGGCTTCATCCAGGAAGTGGAAAAGGTATGCGACCATGGAATGAAAGAAGTCAAGGTGATGTTACACCAAGAGGAGGAAGAGGACAAGGAAGGTTCTGACCCCCTACTCCTAGATGGTTGGGAGACACACCTTTAGCATGTTTGAACTGGACAAGAAATCTACAAGGTATACTAGGGATAAGAGGAATCTTACCAAACTCTACAAGGTGGTATCCATTGGGATGACCACCACTAATTCGACGAGGACCTTTAAGAATGGAAGGAGGTATATGATTACTCCAAGGAAGGGAGGAACCACCAATTATTCAAAGATGTCTGATGTTAAGAGGAATAGGATGTGGAAGGTACTTGTGAGGTAGAGGTCTTGTTGGTAGATAAAGAGTGCATTGTGTAGATGAAAGAAACTAGGGATAACAAAGGATTTGATCACCATGTCTAGAGATAGAATTGATACGATGAGATAGGTGGAGAAGTCACTCAAATGATAGTAGAATAGTCATAACACCACTACCAAGGTATCAATCACCTACACGACAAGAGGAAGAGACACCAGGTGAATTTAGGGTTTGGCAACAATTTAAAAAAGAGGACATGTAAAGTAATTTTCCAAACTGTACAATGGTGAATTTAAAATTTCAAGGAGAATGAATGTGAAAAGCATGCAACCCAAAGAATTGTTTTGCATGGGCATTTAAATTCATTAGTAGAACTACAAATTGCATGATCCATTTTTAAATTTGTACCAAGGAGACTTTTCACATTCAAATAAATCAAATTGGAAGATAAAAGCAAGGGTTTTGACTCCATTAAAAGTAAATTTCAAATATTAGCTGAGGAAAATGAGGTTTTGTAGTAGAATACATCAAAGAAAGAACCAGATTATGAAAAACATCCACCCAGGGTTCAAGGAGATTGCAGATTGGAGCCAGAGTGAAGAAATTTTAAGAAAATGGAGATTAAAAGCCCTAAGCAAAGAAAAAGTGGCAAAACAAATTGTGGAAGGTAGAAGCAAAAGGGGATATGGCTATACAACTCTACAACATAGTCAAGAATTTGTTTTTGGGAGAAAATGCACCAAGTAAAGGAAAAATTGTAGCTTTGCTCCAGAATTGCACTAGAAAGATAGATCAAGATATTTCGGCAAATGGGTTGGTGACAAATCATGGAAAGGAAGTGAAAATCATAAGTTTTAGGTGAATAAGGGTTTTAGAATATGTGTTATATTAATTAGAGGATGTATTGTATGGTTTAGAAGGAATTTGTGCGATTTCAAGTAGTTTGGAGGTTGATTTAAGCCTTTTTGAGAAAATCATATGAAATTGTACGGATCCAACAAAGGAGATCAGGTGGAATGTGGTATTGTATGGATTGGTATGGCCCCTATAAATTTTGGTATATCCATTGTACTATTTGTAGTTGTTGAATGGTTCAAAGCAGTTTGAATATTATACGCTCTAGAGGTTGTTGTATGGGTATAAAACATACATGAACAATTTGAAGGGTGTACTGTATAATTTACAGTAGCATTGTATAGTTTTTAGGGGAATTTTTATTGGATGATGGTTAATGTCTAGAAAGTAAATCTAACTAGAGGAATGGTGGGAAAATTATTTCATTTGAAGAGTTTGGATACCAGTTTAGAATAATTACAGTCAACAGAGTTGACTGATCATTAGGACCTCTACACGAGAGAGAGTCACATCTGTGGCAACACCAAGAGTGATAGTTTTAGTCCTATAGTTGGTGTGTTAATCATACTTATAGGAGATGAGGATATAGGATATGGAGAGGGTAGAGGTATTGTAGGGCTAATTGAAGAAGGACACCACCAAGGTTTTGAGAGGAGGAAATAGCATAGGAAAGAGCCTCAGGGAGATAACTGTGTAGTGAAGTCCATTACCCAGATCTAAAGGAGTATCTGATCAGTGAACCTAAGGAGGACTAGGTTGATATAATAAGTATATCATTTATACAACATGGAGGAGATACATACTGTAAGTGGTGGATACAAGAAGAAAATAAAAACCACCCATGGAGAAGAGAATTTGAGAAGGTTAGTGTAGCTATGATAGCATAGGTTCCACTGCACTAGAAGATATTATTTTATAACTATCTATTGCAGATTTTTTAGGCATACAATACTGCAAGTAAACTTACCTATGTTAATGTGGGCAAGCGATCGATGAAGGTAGAATTCATAGCAGAGGCATTCATAAGAACATTTGAATTGCTAGAATATGACACTAAGGTAGTCAATAAGTTGCTTGATCCAATTGAGACACATCACATCATCACTTCACTCACCAATGTGAAATAATTGACAAAAGCAAATATCTCAGGTGTAGGAACTTGAGGGATTAAACAGAGCTAGTTGATAGGAAATTATTGGCTATGCACCATGAATATTTTAATGGCTTGTATTTCAAGAGAAACATGAGACACAAATATGCCAATTTGGATAGCTCAATATATGGAAGGTATCACCAAAGGAATTCAATATGATTGATGTACCTATTTGGAGAAAAAGATGCATGACATGTTGAGAAAAATGCTAAAGAATTATAGGATGAATTTCCATGCTATTGGATTGTTATTGAGTGTTGTCATAGATATATGAATTCATTTTATAGTATTGACAGAGCCTAGGAATATTGAAGCATGTAGACCAACCATTTTATGGTGGATAAAGTTAGTGTCAATTCAAAAGGAGACTCCAGATAAGTCTTGGGCAAAGAAAGAACTTTAAGCCACTATAGTGCATGCATATAATCCTTTGGATGAGGAGGTACACCATCGAAGGAAAATACCTACGTAGTTATAACCTAAATTTGAACAACAAGCACTTTAGCAATGGAAACATGAGCAGTCGTAAGTTCGAGAAAGAGAGGAAATTATGGGGAGGAAATCTAGCCCAGTATGAATAAGAACAAGAAGACAACTAGAAATAATGGCAAAAAATACCATTCTGGAAAAACAAGCTGATATTGTACAGGATAATAAGCAAGAGGAAGGACAATAAGACTCATAGAAGCTAGATTTATACAATTGGAATTGGTCAGAAGTAGACGAGATGGTAGATTCCCCATAGATTTTCCAATCTACCGATTTTAAAATTTTGGATTCTTCTAAAATTTTGGATGATATAGAAGTAAGGCAAATAGTACAAGAAGTGGTATCCACTACACAAAAAGTAAAGGAGAAAGCCAAGGTGGTAGCAGAAGCCTTAGAGGAAGATTCAAGAGAGAAAAATAAGCCTTGCTTCATATTCATGATGGGAGGAGACACGAATCAAACTAAATAGGGTGATGCAAAATAAGATACGAATGCATCACAAGAACAAAAAAATACTGTGTTGAAGAGATCACAACAATGGAAGTCTAGCAAAATCAGGAAGAAAAGTAGGTGACAGAATAACAATAGGTGGACTTGCCTAAAAAAAAAAGGAATTCTAGCAACCTACAGGGCAACAATAGTCTCATCTTGAGGTTGTTGATATTTAATAAAATGATATGGAGATGGAAAGGACTACGGAAAATACTCTACCATAGGAAAATATAAACACGGACAAAGTACTAATGGAGCTTGGGGGAAGCTTTGGTCACCACTTGGAAGAAGAGGAAGAACAAACTCCTACACAATAAGAACTATGGAGGATGCAGAAAAGCTATATCCTAGAAATACCATAGTTCTCAAAGATTAAAACTGAGGAGGATGCAAAAAGGATAGAAGATCAAGTGGACCATTTCTTCTATCAAATAGGCAATATCATGGCTAGCATTAAATTATAGTTTTGTATTGGACGCGTAGGAGAGTTGAAGCTATGGGAGGAACAAGTGTTTATCAAAATTGGAAAATATAATAGAATGGATGAATAATGAGGATCATACAAATATAATTATTGATATTCATGTACAACACCCATGGAGGTTACCTAGGGAGGAGGTAACAACAATGTTAAGAAGATACGACTTACCAAACAGAGTGAGAACAAACTACAAGAAACATTCGAGGTTGTACTTAAGTAAAACTATGCATGCAATGGTACTTAAGGAAATCCCATACTTCCCTCTATAATGGTTCCCTTTATCTACCCAAGCCTCAAGAAACCATTAACATCAAAAACCCATTTTCTCAAACATCATTTATTTATTTAAACAATGAAGAATCTTATCTACCATACAAATTCCTCTTTTAAATAAATACTTTTATTGCTAATGCATTGATTTTTCAATTAAAAGCTTAATTTGAATGGAAATTTTAACCCAAGTACTTTCACCAAAAGAAGAAGTAAAATATTTATACACTTCATTCTCACCCAAGTAAAATTTAATTTCCAATATACACTTCATTCTCACCCAAGTACTTTCACCAAAGAAGAAGTAAAATATTTATATTAATTTATTCTCATCTAACAAAATAATAAAAGATATCCTTTAATTCTTTAAAATAGGCACTTCATTTAAGCCAGGGAATTTAAAATAACTAAAATAACCCTTACAAACCTAAATAAGATTAGTCTAAAGATAATAAATCATGTTATCACTACAATGAAACCCAAAATCAATAAAGCACAACTCAGATAATTATAGAACTTAAGACACCACCCAAACTCACCCACAAATACACAACTATAAAAATATAAAGGAGGATGATCACATCAGAATTTAAAAGAGCTTAATTTAAGAGAAATAATCAGGCCATTCCTATAATTCGTGTGTCAACAATAGATCCATTCATCTTGGTATGGACATGAACAAGACAAAAAAATACATAGGGTCTTGGTGCACTAAAACATGTACTCTACTCAAGTTTAAAAATATCAATGAAATAAAATCAAACCAAATGTCCACCAAAGGGATAACCAAAAAAATACCCTTGATAACACCAAAATAGGTAATGATATGTCAAACATAAAGAACAACACACACTACCAACAACTCAAAAGCTAAAATACATAGGTGAAAAATCAAAATAAAATTGGTAAAGGACAACATTATAATACTTCATGATGAATTAATGGTAAATAAAGACCTCAAAGGGATAATAGCTAATGCATAATAAAACATCATACACATAGCAAATCAAATACGAGCTTGTTTCCTAGCAATTATGCTCCTTGAGCTATGAAAAGCTCACTGCTTCGTGCTCCCTCAACTCAAGGATCTATTCCTTTAGTCCTCTTCCTTACACCTTCCTCCTTCTCATTTCTAAAAAAATAAAATCATTCAAAGAGATATCTCCTCAAATAGCCTATGTTTTATCAAGCAGGAGGTTATTCCACTATCTCATCAATCGATCTAGCCATCTCCATGATGTTCGACTCATAATGTTATTTGATTAATTTCAGGATGATTTCAATTCCACTAATAAGATAAATATTGCATCTATCTTTATTATGTTAACATAATTTTTGTAAAAATAAATTGTTCTAAGAAAATAATATTAATCCTTAACAACCATAACCCTCTTTTTTTTTTGCATGCTAACAGTATCATGCTAATGTTTCTAGATTTAGAATCAAATCAATTCCCTTTTTAAAATAATCCAATTCTTCATAAAGCTATCAAAATTAGTAGATTAAGGAAATATTCATTCACCTAATTAGATTTTATTGAGTGTTAATATCAACTATTATGACCGATATCAAAAAAAATACAAGAGCTCTTTGTTGAGCCATATTTATCCAACTAGGAAGAAATCAATAATTCCTAAGCTTCAATCATAAGCATAAAAGCATTCCAAAATACACCACATTATTTCTTCCTTAAGTAGGTGGCTCTTTTAAGATAACCAACATTATCACCAACCTACTAAGGAAGACTCCCTTGCAATAGCAACTTCCTTGCCCAATGGGTGTTTAAGAAATAACATATATGAAAATGCATCTATATGAAGGGAAATCCTTTACCCTTGGATTTGTTTAAGAATAAGTCATCATCATCATTTCTCATTTTTACTCTAGTGGTTGTCCCATGCCAATCCACTAGTGAAAGTACCTAGTCTTACATTCATGAATTTCATCAATAGTACCATATTCAAAGCATAAAATACAATTATCCATTTACCTTGGTAACATGAAAATAAGAGTATGTATTAGATACGACACATTAATACATAGTTCAATATTAATATCAAGTCCTTCCAAGGAGGGTTGTTACAACAACACTAAGTATCTTTTGAGTTGAGCACTCATAAATCGGAAGGACTACTGGATGTAATACATGTTGATCTATGTACACCCACGCTGGTCAATTATGGTGGACATATGTAATTTTTTATTTTTGTAGATGACTACTCACATATGATGTGGTTATATATCCTACCACTAAATTCATATTCCCTCAATAATTTCCAATGATTTAAGAAGCTTGTCAAAATAGAAACTGGGCATTATTTTTTACTTCTCCACTCAAATTAAGGAGGGAATTATACATACAATAAATTTTCAATGTTTCTCATATTAAACATGATTGTTGATAGAATAAACCATTCCATTATATAAATGATTCACTACATATTCATAGGAGTTAATCTAGAGCAATAGTATTGGGTTGAAGTTATCTCAATTATAGTGTATCTTCAAAATAGAAGCTTGGTTTGGGATGAAGCATTAAATTATGCATGTTAAATTATTTTGAAGCAAGGCATATATGCATGTGAGAAAGCAAAAAAGTATTAAGTTGGATGTAAAAATTCTATCTTGCATATTATTTAGCTATAATAAGGTATCAAAAGCTTATCAAATGATAAATCCAGTCATAAAGAAAGTACATATGAGTAGAGATGTGGTGTTTGATAAGAATTTGAAAATAATACAAACACTAAGGATTCTAAGGAGTCTAAAGATATCACATCTCCAATTGTGAGCATTGATTCAAATGAGGAATTTCATAAAGAAGTTCCAAAATTTATCTATGAACTAGTATTAGTTGCTACAACGCTATAAAGAAAGACTTTAAATTGCCTCACTAATACCAATAGATATGCTAAAATTGATGCACCACATAACCGATTTTCAACATGATCACATACTCATAGTAATAAATGGTAGGAAGAAAATATGGGTTTGATAACTTTAAAAATAGAGAATTTATAACCAAAAATAGTGAAGGATACACTTCGTTTGCCATGGTGGAAGGTAACTATGAATGTAGAATATACATATCTAATGAAGAATAAGACATAGGATCTTGTTGATCTACCAAAAATAAAACATCTCATAGGCTACAAGTGGAACTCCAAAATCAAATACAAGGTATATGGATCCATAGATAATTATAGGGTGTGGATCATTGCAAATGGTTATGCACAAAAGGAAGGAATTGATAATGTAGAGATTTTTCCATCTACAAAAAAGATGACTACCATCCATATACTCTATGCAATGGCAACATTGTTCAGTTGGAAACTTTAGGAAATGGATATAAAAATTTCCTTCCTAAATGACAATATTGAAGAAGAGGTGTACATGATAAAACCTAATGTATTTTTTGTCAATCGATAAAATTAAAATGTCTATAGATTAAAAAAGTCAATATATGGTTTGAAGTAGGCTCCCAAATCCTGGTATATCAATATTAATTATCACCTATTGCAACATGGTTTCACCAAAATTCCCTTTGATGAAAATCTCTATATTAATAAACATGGATATGAGATAGTGATCTGTGTGCTATATGTTGATGATTTATTCATCACTAGTAGTTTAGATGAATTGGTGGATGGTGTGAGGAATGACTTAAAAAAATTATTTGGCATGATAGATATTGGACTTCCATGCTAATGTCTTAGCTTAGAATTTTGATAAAGAAAGTATTAGAAGTATTACGTGATTTGGTAAGTACCTTTGTAAATATTTAGATTAAGGTGTGTTTCATATGTAGGGTGTTTTTTTAATATTTGAGTATATAGTATGCGCCATGCTATTAAGTGTGAGTGTGTATGATGTATATAAGTGAGGATTTATGTGTGTAATATGTCCTTTTAGTAAGTGTGATATGTGTGAGTGAAGTGTCAATTTTAGAAATGAAGAGTTATGAGCAATCATGATAGACCTTATCTTTATGTAAATATGTGAGATTTATTATCTAAAAAATAAATATGAAGAGTTGGATATCCTGTGAGTATGAGAAGAGCAAATATCAAGACATAATATGAAGAGTCTCATGTATGTATGTATTGAATACAAAGCCTTGTAATATGTATCAAAGTAGCATAGTAGTTATGCATTGCTATAGTAGATATGATTTCAATACAGATTTTTGTGTGTTATTGTACAATATCGTTGTTGAATGAATGAATGAATTTATGAGATTATCTGAGATTGATATCCTATGAGAATAGTGGATATTTTCTAATAGTAGTATTAGAGATATGATGAAGTGTAGAAGAAGAAGAAGAAGAAAATAAATAATAAGAAGAAAAAATAAGAGAAGAAAGAAGAATAAGAGAAGAAAGGTGAAATAAGAATAAGCATCCAAATTAAGAGAAACTGGGTTGATAAAGTGCACCCAAGGATTGAGAGGAGCAGGGCTAAGATTACCCAAATTTGATGATAGACAATTGTAAAGAGAGCTATAAATTGCAGAATATTGAAGAAGATAAACCAAGGTAAGAAAAATTTATTTATATTTAAGAAAGTGACTTTAGTGAAAGGAATATATTAAATTAAAGTGAAGGAAAATAATTGTGGGAGATATAAGAAGAATAAATATTTTGGAGGAAGAAAAATTAATGGGAGTTAGAAGAAAAAATGGAATTTGAAGAATTGAATAGGAAGAAAGGTTAAAGAGAAATATATTAATGATTGAAGAAAAGAATTGAAAAATGAAGAAGAAATAATTGAAGGAAATATTGAACAAGAAGAAATTGAAGAATAATGATGAAGAAGAAAATGGAAGATTAAAATAAAATAAATTGAAGAGGAAATATTATTAAATGAGAAAGAAATTATTTTAAGGAAAGAATAGTATTGAAGAAATTTTTAGGAGAGTGTTATGCAACAAAAATTATTGAGAGGCATCGTTGAGCAAAGCTAATTACATTAAGAGGTAACTAAGAAAACTGGAACATAAATACTTAAAAGATACAATAACAACTAGAAAATTGAGTAGTCTAGTATAATATTGACATTGAAAATTAGAGGAAGAAAGGTTTGAAGTTTCAATGAAGTCTAAAGGACATATTGCATATTGAATATGTGTTGAAGGTGAAAATTATGAACTACAAGTATCTCAAAAATGAAAGAAAAAATTAAGTATATGATTGGTTGGTGCAGACATAATTTAAATAACTGAGTCAATAGAAAAATATCAATAAGCAAAATTACTTAAGTGATTTGACGAGATTTGTAATGCTCATAACGTTCACATGATTTGGTATTTTTAAAATAAATATTTCAATGTTTATTGTTTGGTAAAGTTTTGATTAAAAAGAATGATTGAAGAAAATTTAATATGGAATATTTGATGAAAGAAGGTTTATACCTACTTAGATAAAACCATGGAGTTGTTAACCTCTCAAAAGCAAAGATTAACAAAAGTGTTAACATGAAATCTATTTGACGGAAGGAATATGAGCTTAAACAAATAGAGAACTACATGTATGTATTACTCAAAATGTATACATAGAGGCTTGGTAGACTATTTATTTTAAGAGCCCATATAAATTTAATTAAAAAAAATTCTAGTGATCATGATATATTCATTAAAGTGTTAAATATAGATGAAAGGTTAATTTATGATTATTTATTTTGTAAATCAATATGATTAACCTTCATCAAATGGAGAACATGAATACATATGGGTAACATGTATCTTCTAGAAGATAATGATAGTGGTGGTAATTTTTATTTAAGAACTATTTTAGTAGCTAAAGCAAGTACAATGAGCAAATAACTTGTAGCATATAGTGATGAAGAATCTAATATTTACTTGGATTAGGAATAAAAATTTTACTCACAATAGGAGTATGGAAAGGAAACAAATGAGCTAGAATATAGTGACACATATAATGGAAATGAGTTCAAAGACAACAATACCGTAGAAACTAGTCAAGAGGAAGGAGTTAGTCTAAACATTACAATCTTGTGGGAGCAAGACATTGAGTTAGGTAGATCTATGTTCCTAAATGAGCCAAAAATAGAGGTTTCTCTTGATGGAGGTTTAAAATTTTCTATATCATCCATGTATATAAATGCACACTCTTTGGATGAGGATTCTACACATTATTCCCAAATTTTAGACATGCTAATTTAAAAATAAATATCTTAAGAATATGGTGTTTTATCCAAGAGTGTTGACATTGATCCATAGAATTTGATAATTCTAATTATCGATAAATTAACTAAATCATTTTCTACAGCACAAAAATATTACCTTTAGATACCTTAAATAAGGCAGGCAATGGTGTTTTGAAGCTATTTTGAGGCTACATTTCTATAAGGCAATATCAAGAGATTCAATATGAATGCAATCGTTGGTATTGAAAATGATTTGAAAGTTTTAGAGGCTTTTTCTTATGAGATATTTCACAACATTGGTTTGAGTGAGGTCCAAGGAACTACAATTTTGAAGGACTACTTGGTAGAGGCATGATAGTTAATTAATCTATTAAGCAACCAACCAGAGAAATTTATGAACCTTGTTATAAGGGAGAAACGTTATAGTGCTTTAGATTATAGGAAGATTGCAATCATTTTAGAGATATTCATAGGTGCATCTAAAAGGATATTTGGAAGCTTAAGGGGTAAAATATTGGAATAAATTTTCAAGAGAAAAATATTTGGACTCATTATTTAAGAGATTGAAATAATTCTAACAAACACAATCTACCAAATAATGTAATACATGGGGGTGTTTGATGAGGACATCATTGTAGCTTAGGCTTATCCTTAAGACTAAGATATTTCGTGTATTCACGTGAGGCATAGTATGCCCATATTATATTTTGGCTTGTTAGTAGTTAGGATGCATTGGTTATGTTGTTGAAGTTGTTGTTGTCTCTAGCATGACACTATTTTGTTTGCATTCATGTTGTTACAAGGTGGTTGTCCTTACATAGAATATTTTTGTAGTTGGTTGCAACCCCTGTAACTCTTTTGATTCCCTATCTTGTACT
The DNA here is from genome assembly GCA_028583015.1 of Wollemia nobilis. Taxonomy (NCBI): domain Eukaryota; kingdom Viridiplantae; phylum Streptophyta; class Pinopsida; order Araucariales; family Araucariaceae; genus Wollemia; species Wollemia nobilis. Next base: position 6,946,677 of record JAQPPZ010017198.1, read on the forward strand.
ATATAAGCATTCAACATAATGGATAATCTAGCTTCACTTTTTTTTCCATATCATTGGTATCAAAACTATAAGAGAGTTAGGAATAAGGGTGGTAATATTCTCAACTTTATTTGTAGCTTAGGTGCTTAGTTTGGGTCATTGCTAGCTAAAGCACATATTTTATGACTAGGTGCTATGTTGGATTGGTTTGGGCCAATTCATAGCAATATTTTGTGAAGATCAAGAGGTGCTAGATATTTCTCAATTACCCTTGCACCAGGTACCCCTGAAAGGGTCATCATAGAGTAGACTAGGTTTCATGACATTGTGGAGAAATGGACTTACCCTGAGGAAGGAAAAATAAAGTTTTGAATAATGGGATTTATCGTTCAAGAAACAATCTCCTAGTTGAGAGGATCTCATAGTCGATTGAACCTGATAGGACTCAATTTGCTTGATTGCAAAAATTATTGGCCAATTTAAGGCCATGATAAGGGTCCGACACTCCTTTTTGAGAGAGGAACTGATCAACCAAAGGGTATATAAAGTGGTGATGGAAAATAATTGGACAATCAATCCATTATTCAAAAGTCTCAAAGGGTTCTTGGCCTAATCAATCTATTATCTGATTAGCCCCTATTTCCCCCTCTCCCCCCTTCTTTGATTGATTGATCATCTTGTCGATCAACACCCTCCATGATCAGCCTTCATGCTTGTTTGGAAAATGTGTAGGACATCCTTACCCCCTCCTTCCTACCCCTCCCTCCCTTATTCACCCTCTTCCACCCCTTTTCTTGGATCCTCGTCAATCATGTTTTATGTAACCCAATGCTAATACCTGCTCCTAACACATGTGAAGTGGATAGACTATCCTATGAAAATAAAATATGCACCCACCCACTGATCGTAGACATGCCATAGTAGAATATATAATATTCTCTATTATAAGTGGTATCTCATCAATCATAGGGTAGGACCTCCATGTGCTTGATCGATCTATCGAGCACCCTAAAACTTGTAGAGAACCAGTCATAGGTAGGAGAAAAATATAGCATAGGAGGAAAAATTAATCGATTCTCTAAGATTTTAAACCATCCAATAACATGCAAGATTCAACCCTAAACTCCACCAATCAACATATGACACATGATGTATTCCAACCTCACAATAAGAATCTTGCTCATACAATCTACCTCTAACATGTGGTAGAATTTGAGTGGCATTTTTGGGTGCAAGCAAGGTCCTTGCATGGGTTTTGGTTTTCATCTAGGGAGTTTATCCCATATGTATTATGGGAAGGCATTTTAATACCTTAAAATAGAAAATTCACCCCAACTGAAATGACCACCATTGGTGTTCAAGGTTGCTCCATGTGAGGTCACCTAGCAGTTCTAGTTATTGGCACAGATGATATTTTACCACATGGTAGATACTTGGTTGTGGATCATTACCTAGTGTCATTGACTTTAGTTGATTTTTGACCTATCGAGCATGTTTTTGACTTTGGTGGACTTATTGACCTATCGAGTGCTACAAAATAAATTTTGCAAAGGTGAAGCAATTTTTTTTATTTTTGCAAATTAAGGGTAGAATTATACAAATTTAGTATTCATTTTTCTTTTACCACTTCAAATTGAAGGGTAAATTTTTGTAATTGCATAAATTGATGTAATTTTTTAAAATTTCTACAATTACACCTTTTTGTAATTTGGAAGGAAAATTTTTATAATCTAGACCACTTATTGCATTATAAATCCTTCAAAATCATCCCTAATAGCTGCCTAGAAATTCATTACGACCACTTTAGTACTCTCCTAGTCTAGCATATACAAAACTATCAAATGGCTATTGATATCATAGCACAAGAGATAAATATTTCCAATGTAGTATGAGAATTGATGAGTAGAATACAAGAAATCACAATATAGTTATCTCCTACTGATGTTAATAAATATAACAATAAATTTTCCAATAAGGTAAATGTGAAATCAAGCCTTATGATGAGTCAAGTAATCTGGATGTTTTATCTAGTTAGACTCTAGATATGGATACTTGGTTCTCCTATGTAGAAATACCTAAGGATGAACAAGTTTATGTTGCTCAAATTAAACTCACTCAATTGGCAAAAGTCTTGATCATAGAAATGCAACACAATCGACACCCCATCATGACTTGGAAGGAACTTATCCAAGTCTTGAATAACACCTTTTACCCATATACTCACCAAAGTGGTCTCAAGATCAAATGGTATAGGTTGAGGCAAGCATATAATATGTTAGTCCCAAACTACACTTTTCAATTTAATGGTCTAAGGGTTATTCTTGGATTCAAAGATTTAGAAGATGAGCTAATTGATAAATTTACTAATGAATTGAAAGATCAGATATTTAGGGAAGTGAAATTCACTCCCTTCACTACTTTGGATGTGGCATTCAAACATGCCATTTTAGTAGAGGATAAAATTGGTGCATCTTTCAAATATTGATCTTCTTCATAGGAAAACACTTCCAAGGGATCAAGTCAACGTCAACAAAGGGTGAAGAAATTCTCTCACATTTATTATTATCCTTCTTCTACTCCTCCCCCTCCATCTAAATCCTATTCTTCTTCATAATCTTCTTGAAATTCTTCTTCATAATTATATTATAATTTTTATAAAGAACCTGGTCATAGCAAGTGGAAATGTTATAGAATTAAAGATATGAAGAAGAAATCCCTACTTGTAAATTCAACAAATGCAAACCTAAACGATGGTCCCATTATGACTATAGGGAGAGAAGATGAATATCCTCCATTAAACGGTAAAATCAACAAAGTTACTCTTATATCACAAATGTATACAAAATGAAGTTGAGATAATTTGTTTTTCAATCGATCCCACCTTGCACATGCCTTTGTAGATTGTATAATTGATATCGGATTGCAAAAAAATCTAATTGCAAGGTCTGTTGAGAATTTTAAGCTTCCATTAAGGCCACATCCTCATCCTTATGCACTTGGGTTAAAGGATACTGGGTCAACTTCCAACATCACACACACATGCACAATTTCTTTCTCTTTTGGAGATAAATTTATGGATAAGGTGACATGGGATAATTTATGGATAAGGTGGATAATGTTGGAATTCAACCTAGTATCCTTCCTAGCTACTATACCATAAATTAGATAATTTCTACCATAATTTTATCCCTAGCAACTCTACCATAGCAACACCCTTGCACCACATCCCTAAAGCCAAATTATAGTTTCATTGGACTAAGGACCATGTCCATGCCTTTCATTCCTTGAAACAAAAACTATGTACTGCCCCTATTATTATACTTCCAAAACTTTCTCAAACCTTTGAGATAGAGACATATCCATCAAATTTTATACTAGGATCAATGTTGAATAAAAATGGGCACCCAATGGCATATCATATTTTCGACTGCCAAGAGGAACTACTACACATACAATAAAGAGTTGTATGTATTGGTACAAGAAATCAAGTATTGGAGATATTAACTTTTGGGTAAGAAGATAATTTTCCATATAGATCATATGCCTCTTAAGTTTCTCCAGTCACAAAATAAAATTGAGGAAGCTAGGTATTTGAAATGGGCCATGTATTTGCAATAGTTCCATTTGGTAATAAAATACAAAAAGGGAGAAAGAAACATAGTAGATTGTTTTAGTCATCCACCAATAGCTCAAGTTTTGACAATTGTGACCACCTCACATGTTGGATTTCAGACTTGGCCTACACTTTATGCTCTTGATCCTAATTTTGGTAAAGTTCATCATCATCTTGTACATCCTTCCTCCTCCAACCTAACTCATTTTTAGGATTTTCACATGAAGGAGGGAATTTTGTATAAGTTGGATAAGCTTTGTGTTCCATAAGAGCATAGGGTTTCTCTTCTCAAAGAAGCCCACTAAATACTTTATGGACGATAATTTTGGAAACAAAATACACTTCACCATTTATAGTGATTATTTTACTAGCCTCAGATGTAGAGGGATGTGCTACAATTTTTGAGGCATTGTGTCATTTTTTGTTGCTCAAAATTAGTGAATAGAAATTTGGGCCTCAGTGTTCCTTTACCCATTCCTTCACATCCTTGGGAAAGCATCTCAATGGAATTGGTAAGTGGTTTCCCCATGCTAGTTTAGCAACATGACTATAATTTTTTGATTGTGGACCGATTTAGAAAAATTACTAATTTTATTACATACAAGAAGACTAGCACTACACCAAACTTAGCATAGTTATTATTTAAGAAAATATGGCACTCCTTTAGTGTTCCCACAAAAATTATGTCTGATAGAGATCCATAATTTGTGGGACACTTTTGGAGATCCTTATGGAATATTTTGGGAGTTTCCCTCAACTTATCCATGACTTTCCATCCTCGGTTAGAACGGTAGATAAAATTGGTCAATTGCACACTTGTGTAGATCTTGAGGATCTATCTCCAATATTCTCTATCAGAGTGAAATTTGAGTCTCAAACACATTGAGCATACCTACAATAAAGAAGTTCATAGTTTCACAACACACTCACCATTCGAGGTTTATCTTGGATTTTAGCCACTAGCTCTATATGAGTTACCTCTAGCATTTCCCTCACTAACCACTATACACATGGAGAAGTAGAAAGACAAGGAAAAATATTTTATTCAAAAGTTGTAGAGCCTTTAGAACAAGATGACACAAATCTTGTAGAATACTCAATAATAATAGAAGAGAGTGATGGACAAACATCATGTTCCTCATCTAATTCAATTTGGAGATATAGTATGGCTTCATTTGGATCGATGATATTTTGTAGAGAAAGCACATAGTAAGATCAAACCTCTTCATTATGGGTATACCATAATTCAATAGGTATACGATAATTCCTTTTTCTTGGACCTTATAGCACACCTTGGCATTCATGACATCATCAATGTTGATCTTCTTAAGATATATCAAGATTCTACTTTGGATACTGAGCCTATCATTAGCCATCCAACAATTGTGGTACATGAATTCTAGCTTTCACTTAATACAAATAGAGTTTTTGACATGAAGACTCATCACACATGACAAGGTTCTTCTACCTCATACATTGTCATCCATTACAGTCAGCTTCCACACCAGGCTAGCTAGATCTCATTATATGGCTCATGGCTTTTTTATATTTGTTGAGAGCATTAAGATCCAATGCTTCTATGGTTGGGAGGAGTGATGAGGATATTATTATGCCTTATGCTTATCCTTAAGCCTAAGATATTTATTGCCTTGTATTCATGTGAGGAATACTATACCTACATTAGATTTTAGCTTGTTAGTAGTTAGGATGCATTTGTTATAATGTTGAGGTTGTTCTTGTCTCTAGCATGACACTATTTTGTCTGCATCCATATTGTTACAAGGTTTTTTTCCTTGCATAGCATGTTGTTGTAGTTTGTTGTAACTCCTATAACTCCTTTTATTCCCTATATTGTACTATATAAACATTCAACATAATGGATAATCTAGCTTCACATTGATTTCCATATCATTGTTGGAGTTATTACATTATCTGGTAAATACCTTTATAAATATTTAGATTAGAGTGTGTTTAATATTCAAGGTATGTGTTTAATATTTGAGTCTATACTATGTGTCATATATATAAGTGAGTAATGTGTGTGAATTTTCTTGATTTTATAATCGATAATGGATTGCAAAAAAATCTAATTGCAAGATCCATTTTTGAGAAGTTGAAGCTTCCATCGCATCCTCACCCCTATGCACTTGGGTGGAAGGATATTGGGTCAACTTCCAACATCACACGCACATGCACAATGTCTTTATCTTTTGGTGATAAATTTATACATAAGGTGACATGCAATAATTTTTAGATAATGTGGATAATATTGGAAGTCAACCTAGTATCCTTCCTTGCTACTCTACCATAAATTGGATAATTTATATCAAATTTCATCCCTAGAAACTCTACCATAGCAACACCCTTGCATCATCTCACTAAAGCCAAAGTAAAATTTCATTGGACTAAGGACCATGTCCATGCCTTTAATTCCTTGAAACATAAACTATGTACCACCCATGTTATTGTACTTCCAAACCTTTCTCAACCCTTTGAGATAGAGATAGATCCATCAAATTTTGTACTAGAAGCAGTGTTGAAGAAAAATAGGTATCCAATCGCATAACATAATTTTAGCTTCCAAGAGTAACTGCTCTACATACAATAAAGAGTTATATGCATTAGTATAGGCAATAAATTATTGGAGATATTGCATTTTGGGTAAGGATATGATTCTCCATACTAATCATATGCCTCTTAAATTTATCCAAACACAAAACAAGATTGATAAATCTAGGCATTTGAAATGGACCATATACTTGAAATAGTTTAATTTGGTAATCAAATATAAAAAGAGAGCAGGCAACACATTGGTAAATATTTTGAGTCATCCACCAACAACTCAAGATTTGATAATTATGACCACCTCACATGTTGGATTTCAGAATTGGCCTACACTTTATGCTCTTAATCTATATTTTGAAATTTTTTATCATCATATTGTACATCCTTCTTCCTCCAATCTAACTCCTTTTTAGGATTTTCACATGGAGGAACTTATGTATAAGTTAGATAAGATTTGTGTTCCACAAGAGCATCGGGTTTCTCTTCTCAATGAGGCTCACTCAACACTTTCTGGAGGATAATTTGGGAAATAAAAGACACTTCACCACCTATAGTGGTTCTATTACTGGCCTCAAATGCAAAGGGATGTGCTATAATTTTTGAGACATTGCATCGTTTGTTGTTTCTCAAAATCAGTGAATAGAAATTTGGGTCTCAGTGTTCTTTTTCCCATTGCTTTACATCCTTGTGCATAACTGTATTTTTATGATTGTGGACCAATTTAGCAAAATGACTAAATTTATTCCTTACAAAAATACCAACACTACACTAGACTTTTATTCTTTGAAATAATATGGTACTCCTTTAGTATTCCCACCAACATTGTGTATGATAAAGATCCATGATTATGAGACACTTTTGGAGATCCTTATGGAATATTTTGGGAGTTTTCCTCAACTTCTCCATGACTTTCTATCCTCGGTAAAATGACATATAGAAGTGATCAATTGCACACTTGTGTATATCTTGAGGATATATGACCACTTTTCTCTATCAAAGTGGTATTTGAGTCTCAAACACATTGAGCATGCCTACAATCAAGCATTCCATAGTTCCACAACACACTCACCCTTCGAGGTTTGTCTTGGATTTTAACCACTAGCTTCATATGAGTTACCTCTAGCCTTGCCCTCTCTAGCCACTACACACATGGAGAAGTAGAAAGAGAAGACAACATCTTTCATTCAACATTTGTAGAGCCTTTAGGATAAGGTGACACAGATATTGTAGAAGAATCAACAATAATAGAAGAGAGTGATGGATAGACATCATGTTCCTCATCTATTTCAATTTGGAGATATAGTATGGCTTCATTTGGACCGATGATAATTTGTAGAGAAAGCACATAGTAAGATCAAACCTCTTCGTTATGGATATACCATAATTCAATAGATATCCAATAATACCTTTTTCTTGGACCTTCTAGAAAACCTTGGCATTCATATCATCATCAATGTGGATCTTCTTAAGAAATATCATGATTATACTTTGGAGATTGAGCCTATCATTAGCCATCCAATAGATATGGTACATAACTTCAATATTTCACTTGATACAAATAGATTTCTTAACATGAAGACTCATAACTCATAACAATATTCTTCCACCTCATACCTTGTCACCCTTTGCAGTCAACTTCCACACTAGACTTTCTAGATCTCTCATCATCAGATGGGTCATGACTTTTTTAGATTTTTTGAGAGCATTGGGATCCAATGCTTCTATGGTTTGAAGAAGTGATGATGATATCATTATACTTTAGGATTATCCTTAAGCCTAAGATATTTCGTGCCTTGTATTCATGTGAGACATACTATACCCACATTAGATTTTGGCTTGTTAATAGTTAGGATGCATTGGTTATATTGTTGAGGTTGTTCTTATCTCTAGAATGACCTTATTTTATTTGCATCCATGTTGTTACAAGATGGTTTTCCTTTCATAGCATGTTATTGCAGTTGTTTTTAACCCCTATAACTTCTTTGATTCTCTATCTTGTACTATATAAGCATTCAACTTAATGGATAATCTAGCTTCACTTTGATTTCCATATTAGTGTTGGACAATATTTGGTAGATACCTTTGTAAATATCTATATTGGGATGTGTTTAATGGTCAGGATGTGTGTTTAATATTTGAGTCTATACTATGTGTCATGTATATAAGTGGGTAATGTGTGTGAAGTATCTTGATTGTATAATCAATAATGGATCAAAAAAATATATAATTGCAAGATACTTTGTTGAAAATTTGAAGCTTCCACTGCATCCTCACCCCTATGCACTTGGGTGGAAGGATACTACATCAACTTCCAACATCACACACACATGCTAAGTGTATTTCTCTTTTGGTGATAAATTTATGGATAAGGTGACATGTGATAATTAGTGGATAAGGTGGATAATTTTAGAAGTCAACCCAGTATCCTTGCTAGCCACTCTACCATAATTTCGATAAATTCTATCATAATTTCATCCCTAGAAACTCTACCATAGTAGCACCCTTGCACCATCTCACTAAAGCCAAAGTATAGTTTCATTGGACTAAGGACCATATCCATGCCTTTCATTCCTTGAAACATAAATTGTGTATCGACCCTGTAACCCTTTGAGATAGAGACAGATGCATCAAAGTTTACACTAGGAGCAATGTTGAAGCATAATGGGCATGTTAGGATCCCACATCCTAACATTTATTTATTATTATTAATAATATAATTATTTATTATATTAGAGATAGGATAGTTATAATTATTAATTATTATATTAGGGTTAGAGTAGATATAAATTTGTAAACAAACAATATTTATAGTCATCAAAGAAAAATGATAAATTTATATATAAGTTTTAAGGAGGCAGTCCCCTCTAAGTGGCAAGTGATTCAAATGATTTTTTATTAATTTATATTAGAACTGCAAGGTTCTAACATTTGGTATGGGAGCCATGTCTTGACAATTTATTATGGATCTGATGAATAATTTAAGGTATTTAATCGATGAATTCAAAAAACGTCTTGATGATGTTAGGAGTGACATCACAATCAATTGGATGGATGTCCGTCTATTTCTTCTTCCCATGGAGAAGAAGATAAAGCCATATTAGAAAACATAAGGACAACCCGTTATATACCAACGTCAAAGGGTGGATGTCCGTCTACTTCTTCTTCCCGTGGAGAAGAAGATAAAGCCATATTAGCAAACATAAGGACAACCCGTTATATACCAACGTCAAAGGAGTATTTAAAGAATAGCACCTTTGCCGAAAGTAGACTTCAACCCTTCTTACATATATCAACAGCCTATGTGAACGGGCAAAGGGAGGGAATTGTAGTAGAGAAACCTTTCAGAATGGGAGATAGCATAGCTAAAGAGCTTCGAGGAGAAGAGGCTCCGCCTTTGAACATTTTAGAAGAATTTGAATTAGTCAATACAGCTCTTGGCTATCCTCCCACTGCAAACAGAACTACATGCTGATAGCATTACTCAAAAAATGAAAGATTTAGGCTTTCAAAGGGCAACAATGCATGGTTGGCAGGACGTATCCTAGAAGATGCTCTCAGGTGAGCACCCTCCACCTTGGCCTCCTCCCTGGATTTTCAAACAAGTTACCCACGTTTCTCAGATGGACCGTTTTGTGTGTGATTTTTTTACCAAGGATTTCTTTTTCTTCATTTTATTTGGGAAAATTGGCGGTTTAACCAAAATGAAGGGATGAACCACGTTGGACACGGGTACACACCAATCTTGAATATATCGAAGCTGTGTCTGAAGAAATTCCATAGCTGGAATGTTTATTTAATTCAGGTATTGAAGAAAGGGGCTTGGTGATGCATTTGTCGCTTGGGTTAATATTTATTTTTACAATGAAGTTCAGTGCAAGAAATGGAGTTGATGGCCAAACCGGATTGGAAGAATCATACACGGGAACAGTAGTGCCAAGGAATGTAGATTCACTTCCAATATATATATATATATATATATATATTAATATTAATGCCTACTACTTGTCCCAATATGGGCACATCCTCACATTAATATTTTCAAGAGATCTGATGGATTTGTATTGGAAACTCAAAACTGAGTTTGGCACAGCTACGGTGACATGTTGTGAGTGAGCCAATCTGATCTCTACATTAAAATATCCATGCATGCCTTAGGCCTGGAAGAAAAATGGCATATAGCCCATTTCATGTACGTTCTGTGAGGATAAATAGTGCAACAATGCAAGGGATAAAAGACTATCATGATGTTATTGTATCTTTCTAGTTGTTATGTCATGCACATATGGAAGAAAACAAGAAAAATAATAATAATACTGAGTGGCAGCCACAAAAATTCGTAAATGGAAGTAAAGATAGCGTCAGACATAAGTGATATTTTGTTCCTTAAGAGTACCCAGGAACTAAGGGAGTTCCATTCGATTATGTACCTCGATTCTGCAGTGAATCTCTAAATTCTGGAATTTACGATTTTGGTTTTAAAAAAAAAATGTTGCTCCTCATAGTTCTTGGTTACCTTACCCTTGTGTGACTTCAGCTAAGTCAGTCTTGGTCACCTTAACCTTCTGTAACTGCAGTTATGGACGCAATGTTTGGGAAATCAAGGTTCAGAGAAAACTTGCTATATAACAATTTGTATCGGGGAGAACAGTGTTGAATTAATAGCTTGTAAAGCTGGGTCCCCCTCCACATACATAAAAAAACCTTCCAAGTTTTGCAGATTTGGCTTCCATCAAAAAAAATAAATTGAAATCGAAGGCATCCCATACATTGGAAAAATAGAAGGATTAGAACACTTGAGATCATTGAAGATATTAAAAGTGCACAGCCGTAGGGAATGACAGGCCTACTTTGAGAAATATGTTAGTAACAATCCTCCCGATCCACGTTTGGAGATAAACTTCGATGTGAGAGTATTGAAAGCAAACGTTTGGCCACTGTTCGATTCATGCAATGGACTTCGACTTCTTTCTCAAATGGCTTGATGAGTTGTGGATGGTGTTCAGATGGTTGTTGAAGAAATGAATATTCTTACCACAGTTTTCTTGCAGCCCGACAATGACAAAGTATACTATCCCAACACTAAGTTAGCCACGAAACCAATTAGCAATTTTTATCGCAGTCCAGATATGGGTGATAGTGTGGAGTTCACTGTGGATGTTTCTACCCCGGTGGAAAAGATTGGTTCACTCAAGGAGAGAATAGCAAAATACCATGGCACTGGCATGCTCAATTTAGTGTAGAGGTGATAGAGATTGAGAAAGTGAATGACATGAAAATTGGGTTTTCTAGATCCCAGAACTGCAACATCTAGAGGTTAATCCATTACCATAGCTCAGAGTACAATCCCCAGAGTAGCCTTACAATCTTGTGACCAAACGACTTGCTTCAGTGTTGTTTATAACGTATACCACTACACAAGAAGATGAAAAGACCAAATAATCTTGTGACCAAACGACTTGCTTCAGTGTTGTTTATAACGTATACCACTACACAAGAAGATGAAAATTAAAAGATTCCCTTCCATTTAAATACATTTTCATGGTCACATGGGAGTTTGATAAACACACCATCCAAATTTCACTCTCCTTCGTAAGGCCAAGTTATTATAATATGCTCCAAAACATGATGCTCACTTTTATCCAACATCTTAAAAGAATGCGACTCCTATAACATATGACCCATATGCCCTTCAGCAAAGCCAAGCAAAATAGAGGGTATTATTTGCATGTGAAGATTATGGGGAATGGTTGAGCTCATCTTAGCAAAGCCGGATATGAAAGGTTACGGTATCTTTCTAATAAATGACATGTGCCACAATTAAGATTTTGTCAAAGCATGCTTAAATTCATTAATCAATATAAGGTATGAGAAAAATTGCGGGATTACATAAAAATTTGTAGTTGGAGTGAACGAGACTATTACAAGAAAAAGTTCTAGCTTCGAGGACAAAGTTTTTTCAAGAAGGGAGGAAGGGGTGGCATGTTAGAATCCCACATTCTAACATTTATTTATTATTATTAATAATATAATTAATTATTATATTAGAGTTAGGATAGTTATAATAATTAATTATTAATTAGTTATATATATTAGGATTTGGGTAGATATAAATTTGTATACGAGCAATATTTGTAATCATCAAAAGAAAAAGAATAATTTATTTATAAGTTTTAAGGAGGGATCCCCCTATAAGTGACAAGCAATTCAAATAATTTTTTTATTAATTTATATTAGAATCACAAGGTTTTAACAGGTCACCCAATGGCATATCATATTTTTAGCTACCAAGAGGAACTACTCCACATACAATAAAGAGTTGTATGCATTGGTACAAGCAATCAAGTATTGGAGACATTACTTTTTGGGTAAAGAGACAATTTTCCATATAGATCATATGCCTCTTAAGTTTCTCCAATCACAAAACAAGATTGAGGAAGCTAGGCATTTGAAATGAGATACATACTTGTAATAGTTCCATTTGGTAATCAAATACAAAAAAGGAGTAAGCAACACAGTGGTGGATTGTTTGAGTCATCCACCAATAGCTCAAGTTTTGATAATTGTGACCACCTCATATGTTGGATTTTAGACTTGACTTACACTTTATGCTCTTGATCAGGCATTTGAAATGGGATACATACTTGTAATAATTCCATTTGGTAATCGAATACAAAAAGGGAGCAAACAACATAGTGGTGGATTGTTTGAGTCATCCACCGATAGCTCAAGTTTTGATAATTGTGACCACCTCACGTGTTGGATTTTAGACTTGGCCTACACTTTATGCTCTTGATCCTAATTTTGACAAATTTCATCATCATCTTGTACATCCTTCCTCCTCCAACCTAACTCCTTTTTAGGATTTTCACATGAAGGAGGGACTTTTGTATAAGTTGGATAATTTTTGTGTTCCACAAGAGCATAGGGTTTATCTTCTCAAAGAAGCCCACTCAACACTTTATGGAGGATACTTTGAGAAACAAAAGACACTTCACCACCTATAGCAGTTCCTTTATTGGCCTTAGATACAAAGGGATGTGCCATAGTTTTTGAGATATTGTGTCATTTGTTGTTGCTCAAAATTAGTGAATAGGAAGTGGGGCCTTAGTGTTCCTTTACCCATTCCTTCACATCCTTAGGAAAGCATCTCAATGGACTTAGCAAGTGGTTTCCCCATGATAGTTTAGCAGCATGACTGCATTTTGATGATTGTGGACCGATTTAGCAAAATGACTAGGTTTATTCATTGCAATAAAATCAACAATACACCAAACTTAGCATAGTTACTCTTTGAGATAATATGACACTCATTTAGTCTTCCCACTAGAATTATGTCCGATAAAGATCCATGATTTGTGGTACACTTTTGGAGATCCTTATGGAAGATTTTGGGAGGTTTTCTCAACTTATCCATGACTTTCCATCTTCAATCAGATGGGTAGATATAAGTGGTCAATCACACACTTATCTAGATCTTGAGGATCTATCATCACTCTTCTCTATCAAAGTGGGATCACACACTTGTGTAGATCTTGAGGATCTATCACCACTCTTCTCTATCAAAGTGGAATCACAAACTTATGTAGATCTTGAGGATATATCACCACACTTATCTATCAAAGTGGTATTTGAGTCTCAAACATATTGAACATACCTACAATAAAGCAATCCATAGTTCCACAACACACTCACCATTCGAGGTTTGTCTTGGATTTTATCCACTAGCTCTATATGAGTTACCTCTAGCCTTACCCTCTCTAGCCACTAGACACATGGAGAATAAGCAAGACAAGACATATTTCATTCAACATTTGTAGAGACTTCAGGGTAAGGTGACATAGATCTTGTAGAAGACTTAATAATAATAGAAGAGAGTAATGGACAAACATCACGTTCCTCATCTAATTCAAGTTGAAGATAGAGTATAGATTCATTTGGACCGATGTTTTGCAAAAAAAGCGCATAGTAAGATCAAAGCTCTTCGTTATGGGTATACCATCATTAAACATGTATTTGATATTAATTTTTGCTTCGACCTTCTAGTGCACCTTGACATTCATGATATCATCAATGTGGACCTTCTTAAGATATATTAGGATTCTACTTTGGAGACTAAGCCTATCATTAGCCATCCATAAGATGTGGTACCTGACTTCCATATTTCACTTGATATAGATAGAGTTTTTGACAGGAAGACTCATCACACATGACAAGGTTCTTCCACCTCATACCATGTTACCCATTGTAGTCACCTTCCACACCAGGCTCGTTAGATCTCTCATCATCATATGGCTCGTGACTTTTTTATATTTTTTGAGAGAATTAGCATCCAACGCTTCTATGGTTTGGAGGAGTGATGATAATATCATTATATCTTAGGCTTATCCTTAAGCCTAAGATATTTCTTGCCATGTATTCACATGAGGTATACTATACCCACATTAGATTTTGGCTTGTTAGTAGTTAGGATGCATTGGTTATGTTGTTGAGGTTGTTCTTGTCTCTAGCATGACACTATTTTGTTTGCATCCATGTTTTTACAAGGTTGTTTTTCATGCATAGCATGTTGTTGTAGTTGGTTGTAACCCCTATAACTCCTTTGATTTCCTATCTTGTACTATATAATCATTCAATATAATGGATAATCTAGCTTCAATTTGATTTCCATATCAGTGTTCTCCACTAGAAGTTATTCCACTTTGATTTCCATATCTTTCTTAAGTCTCCAGTTGATCTAATTGTTACTATGGTATTCCAGATAAACTGTTTTAACATTACCAAAAATTTTATAGACAATGAGTTTAATTTTTGGGCTTCTAACCACTCAATGCATGGATTTTTAGTTTATAAGAGTGTTATGGGAATCCCAAGTTTTGGTTCATGAGATATTAGGTACCTCTGTTGTTTAAGGGCCACATCTATTCCCTTACCATAAAGTGTCTACAAATTTAAACTATGCTTTTGAGTATTTTTCCACTAGACATTTTCTAAGGACAAAAAATGTTGAGGTTGACTCTCTCACTACTTTGGCTAGCCAATTCATATCACATTAGAATATTATAGAAACAAATTTGTGGTAAAATTTCATGATGAACTTGTTATTTATATCATTAAAGGCCTAATGTATATGCATACAATTGATGTTAATGTTGTTGATTGACATAATCATTTAGTTGATCCTTGATAGGGTGCTATTTTTAGTTCCTTGGTAGTCAAACCTAGTCAATTGATCCTAATGCTATGTAGTGGGTCCACATTCATAGATATATTTCTAATATGTGGTTCTTGGTGTTGTGTTATACTATAAGAATCCTAACGGTGTTATCCTATTATGTGTTATAGATGTTGAGATTTCTAAGGCCTTATATGATGTCCCTAATGGTGACTACGATAGAATATTTAGTGGCTTATAAAATTATATGGATGGGTTACTTTTGCTCTATTTATGCAAACAACTATGTTAAATCATGTGATATACATTGGTTCCATAAATGTGAAATTCATAAACCTACCCACGTTCTTCATTCAATTGAATCTCATTAGAATTTTTTCACTTGGTGTATTGACCTTGTACGACCCATCTCTCCTGTGTCCTTTTATGGGCATAAGTTCATCATGAAAAACATATCTAAATTTGTCCTACATAATATGGGCATTAATAGAATAATATAAATAGTGGTTTGGTGAGGTACGTTGTCCCCAATTCTTGCTACCATAGATCTAGAACGACCTTTACTTCTTTGCAATCACGATCCTTAGATGTGCCATGTGTACGCATGATATTATGGTTTGCATGGGAGATTTATTTATCCCACCTACCCCTTAATGTTTCTTTTGAGCACTTCATAAGGTAGACTCTGCCCATAATTTATTGACTATATTCAAGCAGTCTTCCCCCTACATCGCTCAGTGTCGAGGTCCACTCATTGGTCACCCGTCCATGTGGTAGGCTACCACACCTTTGCCCTACTATCTCTGTTGGTTTACCTTGACTTTGTTATCAATGCTTTGACTTTACTGCTTCATTGTTCTTTTGCTAGCGTGTATGCTGCTCCACTATTAATGGTCATCCCTATACACATATCTTGAATATTATAACATAGCGAGGTGAGCAGGGTGAGACTAATGAAGGGAATTTTAACACAAGGACTTTATTAACCTAAACATAAAGACAAATTTACATAACCATAACATGAAGATAAAACTAACTAAAAGGAATCACATAAAATATAAAATCAACCTAAATAAAAAAGGAAACTAAATAAAACATAAACCTAAATACTAAGAAAATAATCCAACAACTATAGTCTAAGGAAATATAATATAATCCACACAAAAATAAAATGCACTAACATTAAAACATAGTGCACTCCTCTTTAAAATAAAATACATAAACTAATAAAGGAACTCTAAAATAAATACAATACAAACTAACCACTAAAATCTAATAAAGGAAACTTTTAAAATTGAGATTCTTAACATACAACAACAAAAAAGAAGCATCCAATTGCTCAATACTATCCCATTAACTCAATTTTTTACAAATTTCAAGGGGGTCCCCAATATTGGGGTTAGTTGTAAAATAGTCACAACAATACCCTAGGACAAAAAATTTGATCAGTGATTGGCTTGGTTAGAATTAGGGCTTGGTCCTAAATCAACGGTGTATCACAAAGTCAAACATCATTCTAGAAATCAATGCTATTACCTTTCTAAAGATACTAGCCAATTCCCTGCTTTAACAATATGCCTATTTTTCAGAATTGAGTACCATATGGCAGAACCAAACATGAGGATTTCATCATGAAGAAAGTCATTGTGGTGAAAGTACTTTCTTCGGAGGATATCTACCTAGAAAACATATTTTCATAAATCAGTATCCATCCCAATTTGGCAATAAGAGCTAGATTCATTTGGTTTACTCTTTTGAGACCCATTCCCTCTTGTGACTTTTTGGAACAAAATTTCTCCCAATATGCTAAGTGGAACATGCACTTGTTTTTAGAACCAAACCAAAGGAAGTTTTTTGGAGCTATTTGATTTTGTGGCAAATGGATGCAAGAAATTTGAAATTATATAGGAAATAAATCAGGATACTTTGAAGGCATGCATGAACTAGGGTCAAATTACTAGCCTGGGTCAGTAAGACTCCTTTCCAACCACTGAGTTTTCTCTTAATTATTTTAATAATAGGATTGTACATATTATCTTTGGGGACCCAAAAAATAGAGAAAGACCAAGGTAAGTAGCTGATAAATTAGATATGGGGGCATCCCCGGATTGTGTTAAAAATAAAGTACACTCTTGGTGAAATTGATTTTTTGGCCTGCAAACATCTCAAACATCAAAAGAATAGAATTAATATATTTGGCTTGAGAAATTGGGGAGATATTGGCTAAAATGGTGTCATCCACAAATTGTTGATGAGTAACCAGGGCAAAAGAAGAGGACACCTTGATGCCAAAAATAAGACCAATGGAACAAGTTGCCTTTAGAGTTATACCAAGGGCTTCAGATAAGATAATGAAAATGAGGGGTGAAAGAAGATCACCTTGGTGCAGCCCCCTTGAGCTACATAAATAGCTTGTTGGAACTTCATTTATGAGCATATAAAATCTTGTAAAATAAATGCATTACTTGATTGGATTTATCCACTTCTCGTGAAAGCTAAACTTGTGAAGAATGACGATCAAAAAATTCCAAGACACCTGATTGAAATATTTATTCAGATCCAACTTAAGGAGAAACCTAGCTCTTTTGATTTTATGAATTGAATGAATGATCTTGTGAATAATTATAATCCCACCAATGATTTAACTCCCTTTGATAGATATGCCTTGTAATGAATCAAATATAAGAGGGAGGATACAACTTAACTAGGTAGCAATGGATTTGGATAAGATTTTATTAAGCACATTGCATAGGCTAATTAACAGGTAATCAGATATGGACTTATATATTTTAAAAAAATCATAACTTATTATATACTAGAAATTTATTTTATATAAGTATTTTTTTATTTGGTTATATGGGATTGATATGAGGGCCACTTATATTATATCATGATGGTGTAGTGGTACACTATATATATCACTAGACAAGAAGGACCTTCTCCTTAAAAATTAAACTAACACCATTTAATTTATTAAATAAAAAAAATTAAATAATATATTATTTTTATTTATTTTTAATAAGTTATATATGGCTTCTAGTGGGGCCACTTCCATCAAAATACCAAAATAATACATTTGTTGCAACACACCTTTTTCACAATTTTTTCATTTCTTTTTCTCTTAAATATATTATTCAACTTTCTTGAAGTGCTATGTTTCCACAAGTATTCTTGACATCATTTTGACTAAGATCAAGGTTATGCATAAGAGATACGACTTGAAAGGTACTTATAAAAAAATTGTCAAACTATTTCGAAATAATGGTGAAATCTATCGAACTGCATGTATGCTGGCATGGCGAATGATTTTAATTTTTCTCAAAAAATTGGTAAAAAGGGGTGAATTTTAAAGTTTTGCCAGACCAGGCCAAAAAGATACCGGCTATGTTTAAAATCTTGGCAAAATCTTGGACGCGAATTGCAATACAATCATTGAACTAATGCATAATATGATCTGGTTTTGGACCGGATGCATTATATGGTCCAGATCCGAATCGGATGCATAATATAGTCCAACCTCGAATGGGTTGCAAAACATGAAACGGTATTGAGTCGGGTGCATAATAAGTACCGGTATCGAACCAGATGTATTTTTATGATTGACAACGTTCAAAATTTTGGTATTCAAGTAAGAGATATGATATGGCATCTAGTAAACATAAGGATTGTAGCACAATGCAGCTTATCACTATTGGCATTGTTAGGGGGAAAACACATGCAATATTGACAAAGTTGATCCCACATAACTATCTATCCCACATAACTATTTATCCCACATGATTTAGTGTACTCTAATTTCAAAGCTTCAATAAGAAACTTCCAGCATAGTAAAGTAGGCGAAGATTCAAGACAAGAAGGGTGGCCTCTTTCTAACGGGTGTAGTAGGCAAGAAATCAACTACACTCGTTAGGAAGAAGACCAACGTGTCTTGTCCTGGATCTTAGCCTTTTACGACCACATACCAGATGCAACAGATGGATGCATTTAATTTCACGATGGTACAATGGTCCCAGACACCGAAAGAGTGCATTTATGCATCCAGGCACTGAGAAGATGCATTTATGCATCCAGGTATCAGGCAGATGCATTTATGCATCCTGGTATCAAATGGTTGCAAATTATGCAACCGGTTTAAAACCAGAGCATATTATGCATCCGAGTGCCAGAAGAGTGCATTATGCATCTGTATGTCGAGCAAATGCAAACCATACTCCAGTGCTAAACCAGTTGCACAATATGCAACCACCCAGTACCCTGGATGTATACTATGCTTCGGCATTAAACCGAATGCCTATTATGGATTTTGCCATTACCCGAAACATAAAATGCGTTTAGGATAACGCCCGACTTATGTTTAACGGTCAAATGCATATTATGAACTGGTAGCATAGTTTAGTCTGACCACCACCATACTACCATGTGTCTAATACTGCATGTTCCGTCCTGCATGTCTAATACGATGTTGCCACGTGTCAAATATGTTTCATGTCTATAAAAGGGCATCAACAGTTATTTCCCATTTCATTTCTGTGACAGATACAACTAGAGCTAACCTTTCTAATTGACGTTTTAGTTTCCATTCCCAATCTTTTTTATTCCACTTGCAACTACTTCCAATGGATACCCCTTCCACAATCCAGCAAAAATTCAAGAATTTTACGTGCACTTTGATATTAGATCTCATGACAACGCCAGGGATAAACTTTCAGTGGTTGTATAACATAGGTTTAACAACCCTTGTTTCCATACCACATTTCAGAATAGACAAAGTGCTCCTACAACATATTATCTCTAGTTATGACCACGACATGGGTACTATAAGCATTAATCTACAATCTAAAAATATTGTTTTCAGCATCACCCCTACAGATATTCACAGATTGACAGGTCTTCCATTTATTAGTTTTAATCAATTATCGTCGAGGACACAACTTTCTCCAGATGACAAAGAACACCTCGATAACAATCATGGTCTTTTATCAAAAAATTTGATAGGTATAAATCTTGTTAAATGTATTTTATTAATTTTCAATGTTTTAAATTTCTAAATTAACATCAAAAATTTTATGCAGCTTCTAATGCCAAAACAAAAAGAGGTTTAATAATTAACAATGTTAACCATAAAACTCTGAAGACCATTATCGAGTTTTTCCAAGCCAGGATTATTCTATTGGGAAGACCAAAAATTCCATTTTGGGCACTATATTATATTATTCAGTCTAAAAAAAATCAAAAGTTCAATTGGTGTACTTATATTTCTGATCGAGTCAAGACTGAGTTGCACACGGTCCAACTTACAACCGCCAAGACTCAGCCCCCCAAGACTCAGCCCATTGTGGGCAGTGTAAATTATCTTTTAGCTTTATATTTTGAGTCTTTTCATAATTTTTCAACTGCTCCTGTACCAACTATTATGCATTCAAAACTACTATTTATTGCCATGAAACCAAATGCATTGAATGTAATAACTACATCATTGTCTTTGACATACTATTTTATAGTTTACCATATTTCTTTTTTTAATTTTTTTCATCTATATGCAGGAGAAGGTAGAAATTTCAAGGACTAAATAGATTGTTGCCAATAGGGGTCACAGGCTAGAGCAAATAGGTGACTCTGAAGATACGGGATTTGAAGCAATGCCTATTACTATGTAGAGGTCACACAAACGTGCCAGGAAAACAACTACTCATGGGGTGTCTCGTACACCTAGGTTTGCACAAAATATGGAAGCTGAATCTAGTGTGGCCAACCCCTCCCCCAATGTAGAACAATTGCATCACATTTCATCTGGTAAATCTATGATTCTATGTGTAGTTAATTAAAATTTAGATTTTCTTTTTATTTTAAGCAGAATTGTAACAAAAATATTTTGACTATTTTTAGTTGATTCTCATGATCAAGTAGTAAAATCACAAGTTAGAGGGCATATTTCGCCACCACCTCCTCCACAATCATCACACTCACCGGTTACATGTAATCATCAACAGGGACAGTCACTCGTTACATGCAATCAACAACAAGGATAGTCACAGCCTCAGCCTATGCGAGGGCAAGTCGGTGTTGGAAAACATTTGTTTTCACAAGCCACTTCGTGAAGTTCTAGGAGTGGGATTTCACAACCACAGAGATCACAAAGACCAGCACCAAGTTTGGTGATAATTGGATTCTCTCAGTTTACATTTTCTTCAAATTCACAGGCACCTGAATTTTCTAGACAGGGATTGGAAAATATTCCACTTGATGATGATTACATGATGCGAGACCCGATTGAAGGCTTCAGGGCAACATATGTGCTTAAAGATATATCATGAGAAGAAGTCCCTGTAGCTCAATAAACATCAAAACCACCTGCACAAGGAGACAACCGTCATCCTCAAGGTCCTCAAACTGAGGATGATGTCAATTTTAATGAAAATATTTCATTGGAAGCCAGTATCGAGTCAACAATTTAGGAGTTTGTTTTGAAATATTTGTAGGAGTTGAAAGAATGGGAATATCGGGCAAAGGTCCTTATTAAGGAAATTAATGCCCGATATAAAAATTATGAGAAAATAGATTCTATTTATTCTTTAGTCAAATATGAACCTGAAAAACTTGATGGCTTGCTAAAATAGGCTACTTCAAAAATAGTTAAATCTGATTTTATTTATGAAGATGATGTCTTAAATGTTGTTTTTGGTATATTGGAGAGTGTTAATGTTGAAGCCCAAGCATTTTACAACTTATGGGATTCTTAGAAGGACAGGGTTGTAGTTGCCTAGGCTACAAAAGAGTTGGCTAAGGTAAAAAAGTTATATATATTCCAATTTTCTATTGCATTTAAATTTTTATATTTCTTGAAATTTTGTAATAACTTCAATATATCCCTTTTGAATAAATTTTTCAATTTGTTTTGTAGTCAAACTTTGAAAACTTGAAAACACAGGTTAAGAGCATGGATGTCAATATTCTTACAAAAAAATCATGTTTGATGAAATCAATGGAAATGAAAAATAAAATGCAGACAAAGATTACAAAAAACAATAAGTTAAACAAATTAATCAGAGAGAATTTGCATGAAGATCCGGAAATGGTGCTTGATAAAATGAAAGAAACACTTCCAAAAATACTTGAAGATCCAAACAAATAAGAAGTTGCATGTGTTTCAAGTATTGTGAAAGTATGTGACAACCTTGTTAGAGTTGGAGCACTTCCAGAAGAAATAGAAGCTGATAAAGGAAAAGAAATGGCAACTCCAAACACTAGTGAAGCATCCATGCACCAATCAAAAAATTGAAATTTTAAAATGTTGACAATGTTTTTAAAAGACTGAAATATGTTATTTCTATTTGAATTTGGTATGTGATATTTGAGACGTAATTTTGAAAGTGTTTTCAAAATCCCGCAATATATTAATTTCTCTTTGAAAATTTTATGTTATATTTGAGTTTACAAATGTTTGAACGATGTAATTTATGTTTGATAATGTTTTAAAAAGACTAGGATATTTATTTTCTGTTTGAAAATGTTATGTAGTAGAGTTAGAAAATGGTATGTAATATTTGGGTTTCAAGTGTTTGAAATATGTAATATATGTCTTTTTTAAATATTTAATTTGTAGTTATGATGCACAAAATTTGGGTTTCAAAATGTTATGTAATATTTGAGTTTGAAAATGTTATCTAATATTTGGAAATTTTTGTTTGTAATTGGTATGTAAAATTTGAGATATGAGTTGGAAAATGTTTTAAAAAATATTGCAATATATTATTTTCTATTTGAAAATGTCATGTAATTTATGTTTGATTTAAAAATATTGTAATATCTAATTTTAAACGATGTAATATAAATCTTTTTGAACTAGTTAATTTGAATTTTTTTGTTTGAAAATGTTTTAAAAAGACTATAATATCTAATGTCAGTTTGAAAAATATATGATGCATATAATTTGGGTTTGAAAAAGACTACAATATCTAATATCTAATTTTTAGTTATGATGCAATATCTATTTTTGTTTGGAAACGTTTTAAAAAGACTACAATAGCTTATTTTGGTTTGAAAAAGTTATGATGCACATGAAAGTTATGAAAAAATAATTCATTTAAATAATATAGATTTGGAACAATATACATAAACCTGCTATCAAACCAATTTGTGTTTATCATTGTCAATGAAATGAGAGTTCAGAAACTAAGACCCAAACATAGAATTTTACAATCTACAAAAATGATTTAAGCCATGTAATTTTAAAGCAATAACGTGATTTAAAAAGCAATTCCTTAAAATAATATAAATCTGGAACAATATTCTGAAATCTGCTATCAAATCAATTCGTTATTATCATATTCCATGAAATGATAGTTGAGACACTAAGACCCAAAAATAAAATTTTACAATCTGCAAAAAATGATTTAAGCTATGTAATTTTAAAACAATAATATGATTTAAAACAACAATTCATTGAAATCATATAAATCTGGAACAATATTGAGAAATTTGCTATCAAATCACTTCGTGTTTATTATTGTCAATGAAATCATGAAAAATTATCACTATGGAAACTGAAACATATCAGCTTGTCCAAAACCATTATGAAGCATAGCAAAAATTTGTGTCTCCACCATATGATCATTGAAAGAATCATCATCATCGTTATCAATCATATTCAACGTTCCTCTTTTGTCTACCAAGGAACTCTAGTATTCCAACACCTTATCATACAGAAATGTATCCAACTGATATGAGGACACATAAATTATTAAACAATTTTCTAAATTTTTGTCAAGTCTGTTGTGGATTTTAGATTTAACAAAAGCAAGTGCACTGAAAACTCTTTCATCTTCGACTGACCCCAAAATCATTTTTTCACATAATTCATATAAATGAAATTATTTACTTATAGTATATTTTAAGACTATGCTTGGATAAAAAAATTTCCACAAACGTGTAGTGGAACCGATCTCATAGATATCTGTCATAAGTGATGTTTGCAAAACCATTTTTCTTCCAAAATACGATGACTATTCTTTCAAAATTTCACTATTGAGTAGACCATTAATTGCTACACTGTTGACTTCCACACTCTTATTGAAATGGTCAATGATATTACCCATATATTTAATAAACAACTAATTTGTAGAACTTTATTCAGTATAAGGCCCCCAAAACATGGGGTTAACCACACCCATGGACTCAAGCAACTCATCTCTCTGAAACCATTCTCTTATCTCACCTGTCAAATTTTTTACTATATTTGACAAATTACTCTTTGTTTTTTGTATTACAACATGAAATATATTATGTGTTACAGGAAATTCTTCAAAATCTTCCACAACAATACTTGATTACCTTTCAAAATAATAAATAGGTATCATATTTTCATGAGAATTAATACAGAGATGATAATTGATGTCAAACTTCAAAAATATTTTTGGATTGTTCATGTTTATCAATTTATTCCAACTATCAAATATAGGTTCTATAAAATCTGCATTAGACACATATAATGAATTAAGAAGCATGCATATTTGTTTTCTCATCCTCATAAAGTCAACGATATAGATAGATCTCTCTTGTGCAAGATTAATTAATTTGTTCATTTCTTTTAACATTGGAAGAATACCACATAATGTCAAAAGTGTTTCCAAGTCAGTAAAATAGAACAACATATTTTTTGCCTTATCAACTATTATGTGATTTGCATGCTTAAACCTTGTCAGTGATTGATATTCTGCCAAAACTCTCTAAGGAGGTTGAAACGGTGAAATCCATCTTGTATCCACATATTTTAACAAATTTTCCCTTCAGTAACTCCTAGTGCAAATTGTTGAAACTCTGCAAATATTTTCAGACTTAATGAGAAATAAGAACGAATATCACGAACAAGGTTTTCAACTTTAGCAACATTTGAAAATGTGCTCATAATTTTATATGTAAGATTTACTCAATGAGCCATACAGTGAGTGGGGATCATATATGGTGCAACTATGGTTTGGAGTCGAACACACAGACCATACTTGTGACCTTGCATAATAGCAGATCCATCAGCTCCAACACAAATTAACTTTTTTGTAATGTCTATATCATTCATTTTCGCAATATTCTTTAAACTTTTAACAACATTATAAATATTTTCTGCATTTGAACTTTCCAACATCTTATGTATTCCCAACAAAATAGACCTTCTAACATGATTTTGAAATGTGTACACATGCATGCAAATCCAATAGTGTTATCCACAACTGTTACCTCATCAATAGAAAGTGAAATGAATTTGGCAAGTTTTACTTGTTGCCTTAGGTCTTCTTTTTCAACCAAAGATAAATATTTTGTAATTTTCCAACCACTTTGGTCTGACCAATGAGAACTAGGAAATTTTTGCACATTAAAAAGGCATAATATCTACTTATGATCAATAAAATCGGACATTGGTCTACATTTCTTGAGAATATTGTAAACAATGGCAAACTGCTTACTTTTTGAAGCTAAAACAGTCTTCTGTAATTTGTCAAATTGGGCTCCAATTGTTCCACCTTTCTCAACAAAAGATTGTTGTTGCTTTAAGTGATTGTCATATTCTATAGCATATCGTAAATGCATACATTCTAATGCATCCTTCCACTTAACTTATTTGCTAACTTCACCATTACTTTTTATAACTTTAATATAACATTTTCCAGCATGTTTTTCAATTGTATCAATCTTATTTTGAAGCCTATGATCCTTACCAAGTCTCCAACTGCAAATTTTGCATCTACATTCTTTTTCATCAATTTGGTTATCCTCAGTCATGACAGACTCAATATAGGGAAATATTTCTGCCCATTCTTTCATAAATCCCCTTTTAAGTATCCAGAGAGATGCTTTTCTTTTTTGGAATTTTTGGTTGAAGATTCAATTGACGTTTGTAATGATTTTGTTTTATCACTTTCATTTTCAATTGTGATGTCATTTTGCGTTTTGTCATCAGGCGTTTGTTGGATGTCATTTATAAGGGGATTTTCAATGAAATTCATCTCTTATTGGGGAATACCTTCAAGTGGAGGCATATCAGGATCAATAGGGTATTCTGCATAGTAGGATACCATAATATTTTTTATCACTATTGGATGAAAAAATCTACAAAAAAATATACAAATCATAAATCAAGCACATACTGGAAGTAAAAAATCATTTGTACCTTGAATTTGCACAGATGTCGTTGGCTCGTCGCATTTCGAAGTTTGGCTAAAATATTTGAGGATACTCTTTTTAGCAAAAGATTTGGTGCTCTTCTTTTCATCACTAGGTGACAATTTACTAGTGACAAAATAAAGTTAAAGAGGGTGTATTTTCTAGAGGCCTTTAGATATTATTGTAAATATAATAAAAAATTATTGGATAGTAAATTATACATACTTTTTTCCAACCATTCTTTATTGTGAATTTATCAGTTTATGCCACTAGTTATTATTCTGGTGAAAGCACTCTAACAGAGAAAAAAAAACATCAATATGTCAATAGAGAACCAAAGCATTTACTTATGTATAATCTTAGCAATACAAAAATATCTTAATTAAAACTAATAATCAAATAAAAACAGAGAAAATAAGGGAACACACTCAACAGAGCAATGACAAAACAGAGAAAAAAAAGGGAACACACTCAATAGAGCAATGATATTCAAAACCTAGAAAAATAACAAGCAGAACATGGCAATATGAAGAAAAGCAGAGAAGTGACAGAGAACTTGGTTCTAAAATATATTTTATCCATATGCAGAGATACTGGTTTCGATCGAACACAGACAATGATCCTGGTAAACACAGGTCCACCAGGTTGCACGAAAGTGTTTGGACTCAGAAATTGTTTTGTTCGATTGCACAAAAGTATTTAGATTCAGAAATGGTTCCATCTCATTGCAGTAAAGTGTATGGATTCAAAAATGGTTTCTTCTGGCTACATAAAAGTCTCGCTCAGCTACGCGGTTGTATCTGAAAGTATAAAAGGTATACCTAATTCCATAGTAGTGACCGAAATCTAGGAAGGCACCACCCAGATGCACAAAAGGTTACAGATACAAAATTGTCTGGTCGGTTGCATATAAGGTTTCATCTAGCTACAAGAGAGAATATGATTTTGTTCGGCTATAGAGTAGGACATAGATCCATTCGATAACAGAGTAGGTGGCAGTTCATTTGGCTACAGAGTAGGACATAGTTTCGACTGGTTTCAAAATTAGTCCTATCTGACTATAGAGTAGGACATAGTTTTGGTCGGTTTCATAATTAGTTTCATCAAGCTATAGAGCAGGACACTATTTCGGTCAGTTGTAGAATTAGTTCCATTCGGTAGCAGAACATGACATTGTTTCGTTCGATTGGTTGCGACCGGTAGCATAAAATATTTCGATGTTGTGATGAATTGTGTAGGTATTTAACCTAGGGTGTTAATTATATATAGAGGTATATTTGGCGAGTTTGGCGAGATAATTTAGAAATTCTAAAATTTTAGGGCTAAAAGGGTACTTTATTTATGCGGGATTACTTGCAAATTTTTTAAAATATTCATGATACTCTCATCAAAGGACAGCTAACCGATACCAAAAAATTATTTTTTCTCAAAAATTTTGACTACATGGTCGACGTCTGGGTCTCAAAAATTTCATGAATTTGAATTTTCAAAAATGGATTTTTTTGCCCCAATGGTGAATTTTCGCCACTATGCATAACGCTGACTAAGATGTAAAATCTCACTTGCAAGTTACTTTTTAAAATTTGAATTTCAATGGAATGAAGATTAACACCATAATTATCTAATTTATTTGCTACCTAATTTCCTTCTCTATAAATATGCTCACACTACTAAAAGATTACCTCTAGTAATAGATGATGAATATCATCAATAATATTATTTTTTATCAAGTCTCCACATCCATTTTTTTTTGAAAGGTAAAAAAAATTATATTGATAAAACAAGATTCAAATTATAGTCATAGGTCTACCACTTTTGGTAAGCCTTATAATCCGAATAAAAATTGGATTAACATCTCCAAAAATAACAAAAAATTAAGTAACATCTAAAGAGCAAATTTTTTTAACCTGGTCCCATTTTTGCTTTGTGCTGATCCTAAGTAACCTAGCAGGCTTGATAGTCCTACAAACACTACTAGTGCTATCCCAAAAAGGGCCAAAGATTATTTTAAGAGGCAACAAAAAACCAATAAATAAATATCCATCCTCCATTGATCCATAAGGCTCATTGGACTCCAAACCTGTCCTCATCCTTACCTAAGTTTTTTATAGCCAAACTAAGAACCATTTGGCTCACCTCTAGCCACTCAAAAGTGTTCCTATCCTAATTAGAATTTAACATGTATCCAATCGAACTTTCACTACCATGTTTAACCTAAAATTCAGCCACTGCATTATTTTGTCTATCAACATAGATGGGGATGACATCCTTGAACTGCTTCCAAATGGAATTAATTTGGCTTACAATGTTTCTTATCCACCAAACCTTTGGTCTAAAAATTCTAATAACATCTAAAATTCTCACCATAATTTGTGAGTCAAACTCAACTATGATCTTTCTAACCTTGTTATCCCAAGCATTGAAAGAACCTTGTTTAATAGTCAGTCCTTTAGCTTCATTGTTATTAGCACTTCCAAGAACCTATAGCTCCCAATAGAGGATATTCATATTGATCCTCTTCTAAGAAAACCAATGCTTACAGCCCCTAGGTTATCCTTAGTTGCACCATAAGAATTAATCTTTTCCCAACTTGGGGGAGGGAGTTGCCATGGTCCCAACTTCTGTGGATCAAAATACTCTCATTCTCCTAAGTTTTTATGTACCTAAGGTGAGCTCTGATAGTTTCAAAAACCTTGGTAATAATTTTATGCCAAACCAGTTCCATTGGACTGAACTCCTCTCTAAAAAATTTAGAATTTCTTTCCAGCAAAATGTGCCACCAAATGAAAATCAGGCCTAGGGACCAACCTATTTGAATAGAGGTATTCTTGAAATTTTTGAATTTCTAAATCTTCTAGATATTTGAAACAGTCACTTGAAATTTTAGGTGAGCCTTAAAGAGGTCTAACCACATATTCTACAACTCTCTTGTAAATGCACACTAGAAAAGTAGATGATCAAGTGTCTCCTCTAGGGAGTTACACATGATGCAATTGGAAGGGCCATCAAAACCTCTCTTCATAAGTTTATCATAGGTGAGAAAGCTCCTATGCATCACTTACTAGGCAAAGAAATTAATTTTAGACCAACCCTTAGCCACTCGAACCCTATCCCATGGGGCATCCTGCAAGATCAACAAAGGAGGGAGCAAAGCATTATAACCATCACAAACAGTGAAGACACCTAGAGTGCCAAGGCCCCAGGTGGTCCTATATTCTTCGTCTTTCCTTGTAAGGCACATTTTCTTGAAGATATTAGTAATAAGAAGCTTTTGATGAAGAGGGACAAGAATAGGCCATTCTTCTAACCTCTTCCACTAAAAGAAAAATCTCCAATTTGCCTAGAAGTAATGTATAAAGCCATATTTATCCATCATCTACATTTGAGGCTTTGTTGCAGGGGTTGTAAATCTAGAAATTCATCAATTAAGGGGGTATTTTGGTCCCAAGAGTCACTCCAAAAGTTATTTTTGTCTCTTGTACCTACTTTTTAAAAAATTCTAGATTTAACCAATTGTTCACCAGATTTAAGGACCTTCCAAATATCGGAGTTAGGGCCCATTAGAGGAATGTCGTCAACTTCTTGATGAGGGATAGAACCCAAATACTTACTAGTGATGACTCTACTAAAGAACATCCTTATTGGATATTAATCTCCAATAAATCTTCCCAGCAAGAGCTTGATTGTTTAAAATTGTTTTACAAAAACTAAGACCCCCTTGAGCTTTATGTTGACATATTTTATGCCAACTAACAAGAGCCCACTTCTTACCCATCCTTGGACCATCCCACAAAAAATTTCTCATAATCAAATCCAACTCTTTGAGGACTCTCATAGGGGCAGCTAGGATGGAGAATTTATAAATAGGCATGGCTTGGATCATTGATTGGATGAGAACCATTCTTCCTCCAAAAGTAATCCAAAAATGAGTCCAATGATTAACTTTAGCAGCGATTCTATCAATTAAAGCTTTCCAATCAACTACCCTTAAGCTCTTAAAATGAAAGGAAATCCATAAATTCTAATAAATAATTATAAATAATGACATATTATTTTTAATTATTATTTACAAATAAATTTAAAATATAATACTTCTTAAAACAAATATATATTATAAATATTATAAAACTATTAAATTCAAAGAGAGAATATTGATGTAATTATTTGAATTATTTCCAAAATATATATTATAATGCCACTCTTCTTTGGGAGGTCCAAGGTTCAAACCACGGTGTGGGTAAGTGTGTGATGGAGCAGGTGTGTGGTGGCTATGTTAAATTCCCTATTGATAAGCATATCTCTCGACTTTACGAGGGGTCATGGTTGGGAGGATACTGCTCAGCCCTGTGCATTGGTCATAGGGGTTTCTCACACTAAAAAAATAAAAAATATATATATTTAAATTAGTTATATATATATATACACAGAGAGAACAAAAATAATTAATTTCAAAAAAAAAAAAAAACTTTTTCAAATATAGATTTGAGTTCATTTGTGATATGTTTATAGGGAACTCATAGTTAACATGTTACTCTAAAATAATATTTGAGGATTAAATTAAAAAAACCTACAGGATGGATGAGAAGATTCTGAAGATGTATGGCATGTCCATTCGAGGTTGTTCAAGCTTTAGTCATGATAAAAAATATTGTATGGCATGTCCATCATCATCAATATCTTATCTCAATTCCTATACAAACGAAGGATCACAGGTCCAAAATAGAATGAAGCTTAACCCTAAACCCATGGAGGCAGTTAATAGGGTTTTTGCATCTAGTGAAGCTCTCGGTACTCACACAAAAAATCATGTTGTACCACCACCTCCAACTCCAACGGCTCAACGAACTCTTCATGTATTGAGATTTACTATTAAAAAGAAGTCGACTAATGGAGAAGAAGCAACTCAACCTTCATCTTCAAAACCAAGGTGGATATGTATTATAGAAGTTGCTCCATCAACTTCCCATTAAAACAATGATGTTTTATGGCTCCACAAAACAAAAAGTAATTGTACCTGGATGTTAATATTCTATGAGTTTATTGTGTATTATGATTTTATATTATTCTATTTATCTCAACATTTAGACCACTTGTAACACTTATTTATTTCGTGATGACTAATTTTGCAACCTATTATATAATTTAAAATTTTCAATAAATTTTTGCTTGTGAATAGGTAGAAAGCTACCTTGATCTACAGAGGCTATTGTTGGTTGCATGATAATTCTTGGAAGTGGGATCTATAAAAGTTCCTTCATATACAAGATGCACTCTAAAAATATGACTTACAAGGCATATATAATCTCTTTTACGTGTGCCTTATGTGAGAAGGGTCTAGTATCACAAGACTACTTACTTATTCATTTTCCTTTTTCTTATGCTTATTGGGGTTGTTTAATTATATTAGGTAGCCCCAATGGAATTGAAAGAGTGATGAAATGTTGAATTAATTATTTTAAATAGATATTGTGTGGAGGATTTGTCTTACTATTTATTATTGAAATTTATGTCTTGAAAGGAATAATACAATTTTTAAAAATAAATATCAAAATCATGCTCAAGCTTGGAACCATAGTATTGTCTCTCTTGCATAATGTTTTAGGAATGGTGTTCATTATAGGAAGTCTAAAGTACAAAAAAAGTGGTGCTAGCATCTTGGTTATAGGATTTTAATATACATAGAAGGGTTATATCTAACAATGGAGTTAACACAAAGGTTTTGCTTCTATCTATAGTAAAATAAAAATATCTAAATTTTGGGTCTATGAAAATTAATTTTGATGGTGCTTCCAAAGGAAATTTGGTAAAAGTTGGTAGAGGTGGTATTTTTTAAATAATGAAGTTAAAGTTCTCCCCATTTGCTTAAATCATATGAGACTTCAACTAATAACTATGCAAAGGCTAGGGCACTTCTTAGAGGTATGATAATCACAATTGAAAAAGTGATAGAAATTATTTAAATAAAGAGAAATGCACAAATTATTCTTAATGTTATTGATAAAAATGGATGTGAGGATTGGATAAAAATATCATTATTTTTTATGTTCATGGACTATTATTGGAGGTAGACTCTTGGAAATATGAGTATATAAATAAAGAAGGAAATTAGGTAGCAATTAATTTAACCAATGATGATTTTGATCTTCTTCTTGGTGAAATTCAAATTTTAGAATTGGCCAAATAAGATGTTATCTCTTAATGGAAATGATTGCAAGGAGCTAATTGTGGAAACACAGTAATTATTTTAAAAAGATGAATATATTTTATAAATAAAATAAATGAAGAATATCTTTGATAAAATTGCAAGTTGATATCAATATTGGTTGTTTGGATGGATGTTTCAAACAAAGGAAAATTTATTTAGTAAAATTTATCTAGTTGTTTGGGTCTCAATCCATTACTATCTCCTCATGCAAAGGGGAATGAATTCAAAATATTTAATATGAAAACTTCTCCCTAAGATGTTATGGTTGTCACCAGTATGGCCACCTAAAGAAGATATGTTGGTCATTCGATCATGCTTTGATTCCTCCTTGGTGGAGGAGAAGACCCGGTATGCAAATGATTCAAAATATTTAAATGCTCCACTTCAAAAGAAAGAATCTCATCCTCCATATGCACCAATTATCCAACAGGAATCATGCGAGCAATATAAGACTCAACCCCAAAAGAAAATTTTTAATTAGATCAATAATAAAAACCAAATGGTTACTAAAGACCATACAAATAGTTCTATGGAAAATATTAGCATGTCAAATGGTATTCTTAAAAATAATTATGAAACAATTGATGATCAGTTTTTGAAAATGAAGATCCTACAAAATGTGTTACAACTAGATATTACCTCAAGAGCTTGAAGTGTAAAAATTCATTCTCATATCTTTCTTAATTGAAGTGATTTCCTCTTTGATGGATGTTTGTTATGTTTTTTTTCCTTCTAAGATATTGGAGTTATATGTCATGTAAGGGTTTTTCTTGTTGTTAGTTTTTCTTGTTAGTTCGTTAAAAAAAACAATTGATTATGGAAACTTAGGAGTTTGAGGAAGATGGAGAATATATTTGATAGAAAGGCAAAGATTTTATGCTTTAATTAACTTGTTAAAAATGTAATGAGAGTAATGTAATATTTTATTTTTGTAATGGGAGTGATCCCCAATAGAATTCACGCATAGCTTATTAAAACAAAAGTGTAAGCTAATATGGCTTATTTAATCAACAAATGTAATTTTTTGGTATTTTTGATGGGAATAGACTCCAATAGAAGCCACATATAGCTTATTGAAAGAAGAAAACATATATTAAATTTGATAATGTTTTGGTATTTTTGATGGGAGTAGCCTCCAATAGAAGCTACATCTAGCTTATTGAAAGAAGAAAACATATATTAAAGTTGACATGTCTCGTGAATTAAAGTCATGCCATATAATAAAATTAGGATTCACTTTGAGATTGAAACATTGACTTATGGTAAAAAAAACCCTTATTCTTCACCAATATCCCAATTTCAAGAAACTTTTTTTTTTTTTTTTTTTTTTTATGAAAGGCCATTTTAATTATAAAAATAGAAGTCCTTTACAGCCAAAAAATGGTGGGTGGAGAAAAAATCACACCCCAAATGCTACTAACTTATCCTAATAGCGGATAAAGAAAAAAAAACTACATTATACGGGCACCACGACCATCAACAATAAACTAAAAACATTTTATAGCCAGAAAGGTTTTTACAGAAGTGAACCTGTGGTAGATAGGGCCTTATCCATTTGAAGTGGGTGGTTCCCCCCACCCATCAAAATGCTCCTCACCCTAGCCTGAAGCATGAGTAATTGGAGAAGAAGGATGGGACGAGCCAGAAATATGCCCATGGCTGCTTGAAGCCCCCCAACCATCATTAGGCATAGGCATAGATTGCGGAGTGATCACAGGCACATAATTCTAGGAGGTGTACTTATTAAATTGTTGCAATGGGCCTTCATAGCCATGGGATCTACTCCGAGGAGGCTAACACCATACACAAAAAAGGGCCTCCTTACTGACAGCACAAGGGGCTTCACCCTAGTATTTCAGTAAAGCCTACAAATGGTCCAGATCCATAGCCACCTATTTAGCCTAGTCACAGATTTGAAACCACACATCATGAAAAACTTTGACCTTGTTAGCAAATGAAAAATCTTGAGACAGATCAACCTGATTGAAAATAATCTTATTTATAGATTTCTAAATGTGAAATAGAAGTCTGACTCTGAATATTTGCCACACTTCCCTCAACGGGATAGAAAACTGAATGGGATCACCCAGAAGGACATGATTCCAGGAAATTTGTAGGGACATAAACAGGGTAAAGAAAGAACCCACCCAACTCCAAGCAAGACTGGCCCATCTACATGCCTATAAAAGATGCATATAATACTGGTTCTTGACAAAATGGACATCGAGGCTTAGGCACCCCCATATAAGAAAGTTTGTGGCCAAGGGGTAAACCCTGATACAATAAGCTCCAGGAAAGAAAAGCTTTCTTTGGCTCCAAATAAGATGCCCAAGCTGAATGAAATATGGTTTTCCACCTAGAGGGTTTTGAGAGAAGGTTCCATTTGATATTGAGTTTTGGCACCGTGGGTGCAGTTGGTGTAAGCTAGTCATAACCCTTCCTGGATCTGTAGCTGAGCAAGGAAGTTCTCTTATACTAGGCCCAATATTTCCACCAGGGTTTTTGGGATCTGACACCTAATTTTTGCCATAAGGAGAAAGGTGTATGGTCCAGAACAACATCATACATAGCCTTGTCAGCATTGGATAAGCAGAACATCCTTTTAGAATCATTTCAAGGAATCCAGTCTCTATTTTCCCTAGAGTAAAAATCTATAATGGCGGTAATGCCCCACTTAAAAAAAAACTGAGCATGGACCCAAGTAACTTGGCCCAACAGCTTACCCTGAATCTTGAATACAAGGGACAACCATAAAAGGAGAATATTAATGGAAAGGCCTTTATGTGAACGGACCCCCTTCCAAAAAATCCAAGGGTTCAATTGTTGCCAGGCCTTCCATATTCTTTTGATGACAAAGGAGCCAAGGATTTTAATGAAAAATAGGGCCATCACTAGAGAGGTAAAATCCATTCCTGCTCAAGCTCGACGGTTAAGGGGAAGCCCAACCGAGATGCAATGTCTGATAAGAAATTTTCTTGCTTCAGGTCCTTTGATATCCTGCACAATCCATTTAGCACAGAGGGCTAACCCTTGATGCTTACAGTCCAGTAGATCCATACCCCCTGCTTGTTGTGGGAGATAACAAATATCCTATGCCACTCTATGAAAGCCCTTTCGCTCAAACCCACTAGACCATAAAAAATCCTATAGTAATTTTTCAAGTTGTTTGTAACAAGCCTAGGAAGGGACCCAACAAGACGAGTAATAAACATGCGTGGAAGCCAACACTTTCGAGCAAATTTGAAATTTTCCAGCAAGAGACAACTTCTTAGCATTCCAATATTCCAACTTGCTTTCTACTTTGCTGATGACATAAGACCATAATTGGGACGGAGAGCCTTGAAAGGCAAAAGGAATACCCAAGAATTTGAAGACTTCTCCAGGCTGAATCCAACTCCACTACACATGTTGAAGCTAGTGGGGAAGAGGCTGCAGGGATTGCCTGTAATATGAGGTTTTCCTCCATTGGATATTAGACCAAGAGGCTTTGCAAAAAATATCAATACAAGACAGAGCTTCAAAAATATATTGTTCATCCTCATTCAAAGTAAGAATTGTGTCATCAGCAAAATGGTCATTAATGAGTTGACCAACATTCCCAATAAGGGAAATACCCTAAAGCATCCCAAGATAAGCACGATGAGCCAAAAGATAACCAAATTCTTCTGCTGCTAAAATGAATAGAAAGGGGGCCAATGGACAGCCTTGCCTTACTGGCCTATGCAAGACAATAGTTTTATTTTTAAACTTGTTGAGATAAAGCACAGCTGATGCATCCTGAAAAAGTATTTTAATAGAGGAAATAATCTAAGGACCAAATCCAAGAGCTTCCAACATGGAAATAATGAAAACCCACTCAATTCGATCATAAGCCTTTTCAAATTCAAGCTTGAGGAAGAGGGCCTATTGACTGGACCTACGAGCCCATTCCATCCCTTCCCAAACAACGAGAACGTTGTCCAAAATATACCGATTTTGGATAAAGCCAGTTTTCTCAGGCCTCACAATAGAGGGAAGCAAGGGCTTAATTCGTAAAGCAAGCACTTTGGTAATGATCTTGTAGCTTACATTAAGCAAAGTTATTGGCCTCCAATTTGTAATGATTTTTGGATCCCCAAACTTTGGGATAAACTTGATATTGCCCTTATTGATAATAGCACCTAAGGAGCCAGACTGTAGGGCTTCTAAATATACTTTATGCAAGTTAGGACCAACAAACTCCCAACAAGTTTTGTAAAATTCATAGGGGAAGCCATCAAGCCCTGGGGCCTTTGCATCTACCATTTGAAATAGGGCATCTGCAGGATCTTGCTTTTATAGAGGTCATTCATATTCAAGCTACTGCATTGGGGAGAGGCAAGTTGGAATAACCTATTTACAATATTGAAGAGCTAAATATCATTCAGAGGTGTACGATTGAGCAGCAAAAACATGAGAATAATATCATGTAAATTCAGTTGCTATCTCAAGAAAAGAGGTGGTGTGAACCCCATTAATCACTAAAGCTTTGAATTGAGTGGAGTGACACGAAGGTCGGAGCCTCTGGAAAATCTCTTTAGAAATGCGGTCACCCACTTTGACCCAATGCAATTTGGCTTTAATCTAAGCCCCTCTGGCCTCGTACACTTCAGCCACTTTGAGCTCATGTTGGAGTTGAGCAACATGGGCTTGAATGGCAGATTCAAAAGGAGAGGCCTCAAGATGGAAGGAGGCATGTGCAAGCTCATTACGTAGAGCATTATTAGAGAGATGACGTAGTTATACCACATTCTTCCCCAAGCTTTTTAGCAGAGTAGTGGTATGAAAAATGACATCATTCCACCACTAAATCCATCCTGAATCTCCATTGGGTCTATGTACAATGTTCCAGAACTTTTATATGTGATAAACAGTGGTTTCATGTTGTAAGAAAGAAGTGTTAAGAAAAAACTGAGCATGAGTAGGCCATTGATGGGTGGAGGAAACATGAACAAAGAACACTATGGGGGAATGATCGGATGAGACCATACCAGGAATGGTTTCAACAAAAGGGACTGAAGGAAGCCGACAAGAAAAATAAAACTTGTGTTGGTCTGACAACATAGCCCTATCCAACATTTTTAAAACTCTTGCGGGGCCTAACTAAAAATTAGACCACGTGAACCACAAATGCTCAAAAAATTGACCCGTAGAGAAACAACCATTGGGATCGAAGACCCCTAGTTTATTTTTCATAAAATACCAAGCATGTCACTCTCCCGAGGCCCACCTGTTAGGAAGTTGGCCCATTTTATCATAATGCTTCTTGACCATATTAAAATCACCACACATCAACTAGACTATGGTAGGCAAGGATAAAGCACACCATATCCATAGTTCACATCTATCTTGTACTCATTAGAGGCATAAATATTAATAATCCTAAAGGAAATACCATCGACTTCGAGTAGAATCCAAACTGCACAATGAGAGGGGTCAGAACCCCATGTGACAAAATTGCTCGTCCACCTATTACTAAGCAAAATGACAACACCTCCACTACCATAATTGTGGTTTGTATCATATATTTGATTACCAGGCCATAACATAGAACAAGTAGATTGCAAATTGAAACTTGCCACTTTGAATTATTGTAAACACATAAAATTTGGATGACCATAGATACTGGAATAGGAAGTGAGCTCATCCCAAACCATGTAACGACAAACAGGATCTATCAACCCACATACATTTCAGGAGAGAAAAAACATTAAAAAGAGTCAAGTTGCATACCCCCACTGGCCGTAGTCGCATTATCCGAAAAGTGATAGGGGTTATTATTGAAGGTATCCATGGTGGTGGAGGAGAGAGAAGTTTACCGCCACTTGTCTAAATGAGCAAGCCACTCACCTCATAGGGGGCTATGGGACCGTTGTCCTAAATTTTGAGATAAACTTCCTTCAGCCCCTACCTTGTCTGGAGAACCCAAGGGTATAGTAGACTACATACCTTCATCGTGGTCTATAGAATCGATGACCATATAAGGAGAGTGAACAGTGGTTGAATCCATAACCAATGGTTGCATGGGAGGCTTAGGTGCTAGGGCCTGAGCATATGTGGCCACTATGTGCCCCGTCTGAGCAGGCTTGCTACCTTTCCCTTTCTTGCATGAAACCTTAGTCCATTCACCATATTTTTATGGAGGGTGCGGGGAAGTGGGAGATAATACAACACCAGTTGTCGGGGTAGTTGTCTTGGCCTTGAATTTTTCAGCCATCAAGGGGTAGTCCTTAATGCGGTGGGAGACTAACTAGCAATGGTAACATGTATTAGATAGGTTGATATATACCACCTACTGATGAATACGGGTAGAACAAACCTGAATGTCATTATACTCCTTTAGGGTTTTAGCTAGTACAACCTTGATACACATTCTCCTACTAGGGCGGACTGACATGAATCGAGAGGGTTCATCACAAAAAAATTCACCAAGAGTGGACACCAAGTTTGTCATAAAGGGCCAGCATGCAGTGGGAAGGTTTGGGAGTTCTACCCACATAAGCACGACTAGGGAAACATAATTAGAAATCATAAAATCTTGGCTCCACGATTGGAAAATGAGTAGTGAACTATTAATGTAACTAGGACCCTTATTGAGGACCTTTTGGGCTTGGTCAAGACTACCAAAATGGAAATGAAAAAACCCTTAGAGATATTTTGGACATGGTCAACTTGAATCCCATATGGATGCCAATACTGCTCAATCTAGTTACTAAGGACATGCTTAGGGGGAATCCGACCCAAAAAATACCCTATAAGAGTATTGTTTTCAAACCAAGAACATGCCTGATTGAATTCATGCAGAGGAATCACAAAATCAGGTTCAAAAATACCTCATGGTGCACCTTGAGAACAAATTTCTTAGGCCGTTTGATCACCTCTAGAGCCATTCCTCTCGCCACCAGCTTCATACGAGGCCAAGGGAGGAGAAGTCGACATAATAACACCCACAGAGCAAGCACAGCACGAAGGCTGGCACAAGCTCCTCGAGAATGAACAGAAACTATCAAAAACCCTAGGACAACATGCAGTAAACTCTCAATTCACTTTATTTTTTAAAATATAACTTATACCATATGCCTTAATTTTTTTATTTTGAAGATAATTAACCTAAGAAAAATATTAATTCTTATAACATACTTTTTGGTCACGAATCTACCACAGGAAAGGATTTTTATATAAACTGCACCCTAGACCCGACCAACATTGAAAGGCTGGAAGCAAGAAATGGCTCCCAGACCAATCTCCAGAGTGTGCTGGTTCCCTTACTAAACTAAGTTTGTTTTAATATTAGAGTTGATGGAAAGAGATTAAAACTTTGCCAAAAGAAACGAGAAATATGGCCGTAGCCGAAGTTATAATATCGGGAAGAACAACAGCAGATCACTTAAAGTACAGCAACAACAAGTAACAGAAGATATCAACTTAATTCCCTCACAACCGTACGCAGAAAATCCCTCCAAGATTACATTCCAGGACTCATTCCCTTACAAGCAATATTCAAATCCAACATGCAGAATTCAAATGTAACAAAAACTAAGGAATATGAGTGTTATTAGAAATGTAAATAATAGAAAGGAAAATCACCCAAACAGCTGCTTGAAAAATCAGAGGCCAATTCTTTCATTCCTGCAAATGAACTTCAAGCTTTTAGCAGAAAACTCCCGACACTTGCAAATGAGATTTACATTGGTTTTTATAGAGGGCCGGCCTCTTTGCAACATTTAAAATTTGCAATAGACCTCCTTGAGATCTACAATTTGTGCAACGAAACAATGAACATGATCCCCTTAATCGCAGCCTTGAAGACCAAAAAATTAAATGCCATAAAGAGTCGGCAGTCTTCATTAAATTGTGTTCTTGAAAATGTGCATGAAACCATTAGAACAATCCACGAACAACAGCTTCGAATAAATGGAAATCTTCAATTTTGGTAGCTTGGGCGCATTCTTCTATTTTGACCGCATTGGAAATCCACAAAATATTTAATTCTGGACTGCATTTAATTCTTGGAACTCACAAAACTACTTTGGGCCACAACTTAAGCATTCATAATCAATAATAAAAATAAATGTGGCAAAAATGCCAACATTCTTGGCGGCTCGCGGGGTATACAGTTTCGCTGTATGCAAGAATCCAGGCCTGAATCCATTGGGCACAGAGTCATAAAACTTAGAACAAAAAGCTGGCTGCTGTGGTACATCTCAGTGGAATGCTGCAATAGAAACTTTTGCTGAATAATCAAAAGTTAAAGAAATCTGCATTTGGCTCAACTGAACATGGAATGGAAATGAATGGAATGAGATCCTGCGGATGCGCAGGCAGTGAAATGCAAATGGAATAGTGAAAATGATGGAATGATGTAGTGATAAAGTGATGTGGTAGACACAGTAACAAAATGCTGCTATACTACCGGCTGCAATGGAAATGGAATGAGAGTAAATGAACTAATGGAATGGAAATGAGAAATATGAAGGTTGTGGAATGAGAATGAACTAAACTGTAAATAAATGCGTAAAATGATCGAACTTAGAAGAAAGGGATAAGAAGGAACGGGAATAATAGGAATGGGGAAAAGAAACAACAGCCGTGGCTTTGTTTTTTTTTTACTACAGAAGAAAAAGAAGAAGAAGGAGGAAGATGAAGAAAGGAAGGAAAGAAAAAGGGAAGGGAAAGGAAGAATTTTCTAGAAAGCCACCAACTGCTGGGAAAAGAAAAACAAGCACCTACGGC
The DNA here is from genome assembly GCA_028583015.1 of Wollemia nobilis. Lineage (NCBI taxonomy): Eukaryota > Viridiplantae > Streptophyta > Pinopsida > Araucariales > Araucariaceae > Wollemia > Wollemia nobilis. The sequence continues at coordinate 6,988,116 of JAQPPZ010017198.1, forward strand.
TCGCATGCAAAAAGAGCCGAGATGAACAAATAAAAACAATACCTCTTTTTTTTTTTCTTCTCTTTTCTATTTTTTTGTTTTTTTTTTTTATACTATATACAATAGTTCACGACATGATTGGCATGTCGCCACCACAAACCCAGTCTCAAGGGTTATCCGGTAAATCTGCAATGTCCCGACCAGATCTGATCATACTTGAGTCGGTCCTTGAAATTGGGCTGGCTTCTTCCTGAAGTTCTCCATGTTTCAGACACTGGCAAGTTATCATGCATGCCAGTACCCACACAATTGAAAAATAATGTAGCAAAGAAATTTGCCACATGATGGGCTCCCGTAGGTACCAATTGTAGTAATTACTGAAGCCAATCCCACCATCTTGAAGGGTTCTCTGGTTGTGAACTAAGAATGGGTTCCTCCAACTCCTGGATCTGATCACAGAAATTGTCTAGCAACAGTCCTTTCTCTAGGATCTCTTCAGACTCTACCTGTTGATCTGACATATTTAACAGGTTCTGACTAAATGCTTGTGTGTCGTGCCCTAGGATACAAACAGGGTGCAAAGATGTGACCTCCTTGTGCTCAGGTTCTCGCCACTTGAATCTGTTCTTCTTCTTTGCTTATATCCTCTCGGATCCATCTCCTTATGAAAACTGCAAGCAACCATATTTTTCATTGCTAGGAAAGTTCTTGTATATTCCAATCCTTGGCTTTGGATGAGATCTGTCCCTTGAGCTCCACACAACTGCATCTCAGGTTTCTTCTCAGTATAAGGGATCTGGCATGAAACATACTGCACGGGATAGACAGGAGCAGCAACTACCGAAGAAAGTAATGGAGTTTCTCCCCACGGTAATTTTCCTGATAAGAGCAAAAGTTGTTCCGCTCGCACTGCTTCTTCAAAGATTTGAGGGAACCTTCGTTCACCTGATTGTAGCAAGAGGAGACCTATGTCAGAATGGAAAGCTCGAACATAGAAGAGGTGGGCTTGGGTGGGTGATGGTCGGATCTTCTCTGGAATTCTCTTCCAGCTTCTGCTGAATCGGACATTGAAGTTCGTGATGCTCTCTAGAGGTGCTCGCTTGATGTACATTAAAAACTGATAGAGATCCAAAGAACTGTAAAAGGGATCTTCGTCAAATATTTTGATTAGTGCTCCCGCTAGATCATCCCATGATCTGATGCTTTGACGCTTGAGCAGTCTGTACCACTGCAACGCCCTTCCTTCCAAAGACAAGACCAGAAGTCTGATCATGATATCCTCGTGATTTATGACATGGATCATTGACAAAGTAGCAATGTCTTCAACATGCGCCAGAGCCATGCCTTCGGTACCATCATATTTTGCTAGGGCCTTCAGGGCACCTTTGGGAATTTCATGCCGGATTTGGAGATTCAGAGGGCCAAGATCATCCCATCTAGGAAAAACCCTCACCTTTGTGGCAGTGGTCTGCGGGATCACGGCTATCGCCATTAAGTCAGAGTCGCCAAATGAACATTCTTTTAACTTGAAAAAGGTAGGCATCCACGATCAAGAAATTTGGATCTTCAACTCAGCAAAGTCGCCAGATGAACTTACAAATCTCCGCTATGAGGCCAAGACAGCTCATCAAAATCTTGAGACCTCCGGGTGTTAAACAATAAAACTTATGGATCTTTTGAGATAGAAGAAGTCTGTCCCACCGGGCATGCCAAAAACTGTTGGTCACGAATCTGCCACAGGAAAGGATTTTTATATAAACTGCACCCTAGACCCGGCCAACATTGAAAGGCTGGAAGCAAGAAATGGCTCCCAGACCAATCTCCAGAGTGGGCTGGTTCCCTTACTAAACTAAGTTTGTTTTAAGATTAGAGTTGCTGGAAAGAGATTAAAACTTTGCGGAAAGAAACGGGAAATATGGCCGTAGCCGAAGTTATAAGATCGGGAAGAACAATAGCAGATCACTTAAAGTACAGCAATAGCAAGTAACAGAAGATATCAACTTAATTCCCTCACAACCGTACGCAGAAAATCCCTCCAAGATTACATTCCAGGACTCATTCCCTTACAAGCAATATTCAAATCCAACATGCAAAATTCAAATGTAACAGCAACTAAGGAATATGAGTGTTATTAGAAATGTAAATAACAGAAAGGAAAATCACCCAAACAACCGCTTGAAAAATCAGAGGCCAATTATTTCATTCCTGCAAATGAACTTCAAGCTTTTAGCAGAAAACTCCCGACACTTGCAAATGAGATTTACATTGGTTTTTATAGAGGGCCGACCTTTGTGCAGCATTTAAAATTTGCAATAGACCTCCTTGAGATCTACAATTTGTGCAATGGAAATAATGAACATGATCCCCTTAATCGTAACCTTGAAGACCAAAAAATTAAATGCCATAAAGAGTCGGCATTCTTCATTAAATTGTGTTCTTGAAAATGTGCATGAAACCGTTAGAACAATCCACGAACAGCAGCTTCGAATAAATGGAAATCTTCAATTTTGGTAGCTTGGGCGCGTTCTTCTATTTTGACCGCATTGGAAATCCACAAAATATTTAATTCTGGACCGCATTTAATTCTTGGAACTCACAAAACTACTTTGGGCCACAACTTAAGCATGCATAATCAATAATAAAAATAAATGTGGCAAAAATGCCAACATTCTTGGCGGCTCGCGGGGTATACAGTTCTACTATATGCAAGAATCCCAGGCCTGAATCCATTGGGCATAGAGTCATAAAAATTAGAACAAAAAGCTGGCTGCTGTGGTACATCTCAGTGGAATGCTACAATAGAAACTTTTGCTGAATAATCAAAAGTTAAAGAAATCTGCATTTGGCTCAACTGAACATGGAATGGAAATGAATGGAATGAGATCCTGCAGATGCGTAGGCGATGAAATGCAAATGGAATAGTGAAAATGATGGAATGATGTAGTGATAAAGGGATGTGGTAGACATAGTAACAAAATGTTGCTATACTACCGGTTGCAATGGAAATGGAATGAGAGTAAATGAACTAATGGAATGCTAATGAGAAATATGAATGTTGTGGAATGAGAATGAACTAAACTGTAAATAAATGCATAAAATGATCGAACTTAGAAGAAAGGGATAAGAAGGAACGGGAATAATAGGAATGGGGAAAAGAAACAACAGCCGTGGTTTTTTTTTTTTTTTTACTACAGAAGAAAAAGAAGAAGAAGGAGGAAGATGAAGAAAGGAAGGAAAGAAAAAGGGAAGGGAAAGGAAGAATTTTCTAGAAAGCCACCAACTACTGGGAAAATAAAAACAAAAGAAAAACAAGCACCTACGGCTCGCATGCAAAAAGAGCCGAGATGAACAAATAAAAACAATACCTCTTTTTTTTTTCTTCTCTTTTCTATTTTTTTTGTTTTTGTTTTTTATACTATATACAATAGTTCACGACATGATTGGCATGTCGCCACCACAAACCCAGTCTCAAGGGTTATCCGGTAAATCTACAATGTCCTGACCAGATCTGATCATACTTGAGTCGGTCCTTGAAATTGGGCTGGCTTCTTCCTGAAGTTCTCCATGTTTCAGACACTGGCAAGTTATCATGCATGCCAGTACCCACACAATTGACAAATAATGCAGCAAAGAAATTTGCCACATGACGGGCTCTCGTAGGTACCAATTGTAGTAATGACTAAAGCCAATCCCACCATCTTGAAGGGTTCTCTGGTTGTGAACTAAGAATGGGTTCCTCCAACTCCTGGATCCGATCACAAAAATTGTCCAGCAACAGTCCTTTCTCTAGGATCTCCTCAGACTCTACCTGTTGATCTGACATATTTAACAGGTTCTGACTAAATGTTTGTGTGTCGTGCCCTGGGATACAAACAGGGTGCAAAGATGTGACCTCCTTGTGCTCAGGTTCTGCAACTTAAATCTGTTCTTCTTCTTTGCTTATATCCTCTGGATCCATCTCTTTATGAAAACTGCAAGCAACCATATTGTTCATTGCTAGGAAAGTTCTTGTATATTCCAATCCTTGGCTTTGGATGATATCTGTCCCTTGAGCTCCACACAACTGCATCTCAGGTTTCTTCTCAGTATAAGGGATCTGGCATGAAACATACTGCACAAGATAGACAGGAGCAGCAACTACCAGAGAAAGTAATGGAGTTTCTCCCCACGGTAATTTTCCTGATAAGAGCAAAAGTTGTTCCGCTCGCACTGCTTCTTCAAATATTTGAGGGAACCTTCGTTCACCTGATTGCAGCAAGAGGAGACCTATGTCAGAATGGAAAGCTCGAACATAGAAGAGGTGGGCTTGGGTGGGTGATGGTCGGATCTTCTCTGGAATTCTCTTCCAGCTTCTGCTGAATCGGACATTGAAGTCCGTGATGCTCTCTAGAGGTGCTCGCTTGATGTACATTAAAAACTGATAGAGATCCAAAGAACTGTAAAAGGGATCTTCGTCAAATCTTTTGATTAGTGCTCTTGCTAGATCATCCCATGAGCTGATGCTTTGACGCCTGAGCAGTCTGTACCACTGCAATGCCCTTCCTTCCAAAGACAAGACCAGAAGTCTGATCATGATATCCTCGTGATTTATGACATGGATCATTGACAAAGTAGCAATGTCTTCAACATGCGCCAGATCCATGCCTTCGGTACCATCATATTTTGCTAGGCCTTCAGGGCACCTTTGGGAATTTCATGCCAGATTTGGATATTCAAAGGGCCAGGATCATCCCATCTAGAAAAAACCCTCGCCTTTGTGGCAGTGGTCTGCGGGATCACGGCCATCGCCATTAAGTCAGAGTCGCCAAATGAAAATTCTTTTAACTTGAAAAAGGCAGGTGTCCACGATCAAGAAATTCGGATCTTCAACTCAGCAAAGTCACCAGATGAACTTATAAATCTCCGCTATGAGGCCAAGATAGCTCATCAAAATCTTGAGACCTCCGGGTGTTAAACAATAAAACTTATGGATCTTTTGAGACAGAAGAAGTCTGTCCCACCGGGCGTGCCAAAAACTGTTGGTCACAAATCTACCACAGGAAAGGATTTTTATATAAACTGCACCCTAGACCCGGCCAACATTGAAAGGCTGGAAGCAAGAAATGGCTCCCAAACCAATCTCCAGAGTGGGTTGGTTCCCTTACTAAACTAAGTTTGTTTTAAGATTAGAGTTGCTGGAAAGAGATTAAAACTTTGCGAAAAGAAACGGGAAATATGGTCGTAGCCGAAGTTATAAGATCGGGAAGAACAACAACAGATCACTTAAAGTACAACAACAACAAGTAACAGAAGATATCAACTTAATTCCCTCACAACCGTACGCAGAAAATCCCTCCAAGATTACATTCCAGGACTCATTCCCTTACAAGCAATATTCAAATCCAACATGCAGAATTCAAATGTAACAGCAACTAAGGAATATGAGTGTTATTAGAAATGTAAATAACAGAAAGGAAAATCACCCAAACAGCCGCTTGAAAAATCAGAGGCCAATTCTTTCATTCCTGCAAATGAACTTCAAGCTTTTAGCAGAAAACTCCCGACACTTGCAAATGAGATTTACATTGGTTTTTATAGAGGGCCGACCTCTGTGCAGCATTTAAAATTTGCAATAGACCTCCTTGAGATCTACAATTTGTGCAACGGAAACAATGAACATGATCCCCTTAATCGCAGCCTTGAAGACCGAAAAATTAAATGCCATAAAGAGTCGGCAGTCTTCATTAAATTGTGTTCTTGAAAATGTGCATGAAACCGTTAGAACAATCCACGAACAACAGCTTCGAATAAATGGAAATCTTCAATTTTGGTAGCTTGGGCACGTTCTTCTATTTTGACCGCATTGGAAATCCACAAAATATTTAATTTTGGACCGCATTTAATTCTTGGAACTCACAAAACTACTTTGGGCCACAGCTTAAGCATGCATAATCAATAATAAAAATAAATGTGGCAAAAATGCCAATAACATACTCTATATATATATATATATATATATATATATATATATATATATATATATATATATATATATATATATATATAACTTATAATATTCTAGCAATTTAATTATATAAGTATTTTTTTTTAATTTGGTTATGCGGGATTGAGATGGAATCAATTATATTATATCATGATCATGTAGTGGTAAGATACATATATCACTTGAAAGGAAGGATCTTCTCTTAAAAATCAAACTAACACCATTTAATTTATTTTATATAAAATATTAAAAAATATATTATTTTTAATTATTATTTTAAAAAATAAAAAATAATATTTTTCTAAAGACAAATAAATAATATAAAAATTATAAAACTATTACATTCAAAGAGAATTTTGATGTAATTATGGAATAGGTGAGAACGAATAAATAAAGTGAATAATTGGCCGAAGCATGTGCCACATGGCATTCTTCTTGTCATAACTTGGAATAGCTTTGTGTCAAGAATGAATGCGTGATCAGTTATCTGTATCCATAGAATTACAGTAGAACACAGAGTATGCAAGCAGATCCATTTGATTATATATATATATATATATATATATATATATATATATATATATATATATATATATATATATATATATATATATATATATATATATATGCGCGACGTTTTTGACATGAGTGCGGGGAGAACCAAAAATAATTAATTTTAAAAATAAAAAAGCTAAACTTTTTCAAATATAGATTAGAGTTGGTTTGTGAGATGTTTACAAGACCTCACAGTTAACATGTTTTAAAAATAATACTAGACAATTACTAGACAATTAAAACAAACCACTTGTAGGATGGACGAGGAAAAAAATCTGGAGATGTCTAAACTAGAGTTTGGAGCTGTTCATAAAAATTGTATGGCATGTTCATCATCATCAATCTGTGATCCCAATTTTCATGTAAACCAAGTTTGGAAGAGAATGAAGCTTAACCCTAAACCTATGGAGGTAGTTAATAGGGTTTTTGCATCTAGTGAAGCTCTCGCAACTCACACAAAAATTCATGTTGCACCATCACCTCCAACTCTGGTGGCTCAACAAACTCTTTCTGTATTGAGATTTACTATTAAAAAGAAGTGGACTAGAGAAGAAGCAACTCAACCCTTGTCCTCAAATCCAAGGTGGAGAACATAAAGTAATTGTATTTGGATGTTAATATTCTATGAGTTGATTGTGTAATATTGATTTTATATTATTCTATTTCTTAAGGGACAGTTATTTTACCAAAATATAGAAAATGCACTTCTTTATTTTGTGATGACTGTTTTCACAACCTGTTATAAATTTTCAATAAATTTTTGTTTGTGAATAGCTACAAAACTACCTTTATTCAGGGAAGCGACTATTGGTTGCATGATAATTTTTGAAAGTGGAATCTATAAAAGTTCAGAATGCACTCTAAAAATATATCTTGGAATGGATATATAATCTCCTTATTTGTAGTAAGCAAAAAGGGGAAAAAGAAAATGGTCATTTATTTTTTCATATTCTAGGTGCAATTATCTTCAATACTGCAATAATTTTAATGAGTTGTAGTTCAACTCTATGAATACCAAAATCTATGGTGAATACGTGCATCTATGATGTGATTTCTACTTTTTTTTTGTTGTTAATTGTCTTTTGTAGTATTAGATAGCGGTAAATCATGTTGTTATTATTATAATTTTTATATAGTTTCAATAAACACGATCAGGAGTGAATACTATTACCTTTGCCCTAATTGACCAGGAGCAAAGACTGCTACCTTTGCCCTAATTTAATATGCTCTCAAAATTTGAACCTACATCTCCTCTTATTAAATATCCAACATCTTACCAGTGCATCTAACCCTTGGAACTATGCGAAAGCTAATTTAAGCTCGTAATAATTCTTGAAATAGATTGATGAATTTAAAAACTATTTTAGTTCACTCGTAATACCAAGATCCTTCGTGAATACATGGGGTTCTCACAATTACTCAGTTACACGCTCTTTCTCCATAGAGACAAATATTCAATGGCTACACACCTTCATTAGAGGTGATCTTAATTTCACCAATTTTTTATGAAAAACAAGAATTGAAAAGTGAATGTGATGGTTGTAATCCCGGTTGCATTTTATATTGAATTGGAAAAGAGAGCAATGCCTCAAGTGCAAACCATGAAATAATTGTAAATATTTCCTTTGAGAATAATTTTTGAAGAATTTTAGGTGTGTTGCAGGGGAAACCCATGCATTTAATTTGACAATGTGTTTGTTCTGGAAATTGGTAAACTTAACAATATCTCTCTCTCCCCTAAATAACTGTTTTTGGACTGATTTATTCTATTAGAATCCATTTCCATTCAATGTTTTTTATCTATGACACTCCTCATACTTTCGTGTAATTTACCTTTCATTTTTTTTATTTGGGATACTAGTCCTTGGTGTTTGTTCTTTAAATCCAAGTTACTTTCTTTAAATTTTTCTTTTATAATACATTTTAATAATAAAAAATAATTTGTTTCATACATTTAAGTATGATTTTTTTGTACTTAGTAAATAGTTGATCTTGGTTTTAACTTTCATTTTTATTTTAAATATGTTACAAAAATGTTTTATATTTTAATATTTTATGTCTTGAATAAACTTGTTTCATCTTATTATAAATTAATAACTTGAAAAAATAAGGTTTTCAAGCCATACACCTTAAAATACAAATAAATATTAATAGTTTGAGTACATCAAATATCAAGAAAATAAGTTTAAGATTTAATCCTGTGTAATAAAATGTCTCAAATATAATATTCTTCTTACATAAGTTTGTTCATACTTTTATTGTTCCAATGTATATTTAATGCTTAAAATAATAAATCTCAAATTCCATTTGAATAACAAAGGAAGTAATTCTTCGATTAATTTAGACTATAAAGGGAACTTTCTTTATTTTTCAAAGGAAGTAAAATTATGTTAAAGTTCTTAGGTACCTAAGATTAGTATTTAATATTATAATAGATGTAATTATCCCACATGTACGGATAAGTGGGAGTGGCAGGTTGTTAGGCATTATTAATGTGGGCAAAGACTCATAGATGAGACATGAAGAAGAAGAATATTGTATGTATTTCAAATTGAAATATTATGAGGAGTGGTTTCCTTCCAATAAGGAGCATTGTGATTTTCTAGCATACATGTGAATTAAAGATTTTTGTTTCTTACCATTTGACCCAACCCCCATGGGCTCTTCTCCAGCCTACTAGCATCATCAACATGTATTGGTTTCTAGGATTGATCACTCATGGATCAAGTAATTGGTTTCTAGTATCTAGCAATTTTATTTTAAAACTTGGTTTTCTTCTTTACTAATTATTATATTTAGTAATACCTTTCAAAATTGAATGGAATCAACACATTACCCAAATAAAAGAACAAGAAATAGATAAGCATAATGCAATATGAAGGGTGTTTATAGAAAACAAATATAATTTGACTAAAGAAATAATAAGCTCTTCAATCAATAAGAAAATGTTTGGTCTTAAGGGGTATAAATACCCAAGTTACATATGACCTTAGGTTAAGGTTAAAGAATCGCCCTTAAGGTTTTTCAATAAAATATTATAATAAACCTCTTTATGTAATGTGTACAAAGGCCCATATAGATATAGAAAATATAATACAATAGTCAGGAATTGCCTCAATTGAAGTTACACCACAAATTTCAACACCCCCTTAAGACAAGGGATGTAGAGAGAAAACCTTAGTAATAATCCCCCTTAAGGGTCACTTTCCTACTCTAAGTCACTCATGCAATCACATAAAAGGAATAGATGGCATGACCTTGGTCAAGATATGTATTGTTTGCTTGGTTTATTGCACATAGACTAGATCAAGTTTCCCATAGATATGAAGTCATCAAATATAGTATATCTAAACCTCGATGGGCTTGATCTATTGATGAAATATATATTTATGGGTATGCTTGATGGAGCTATGATTATCACAATAGAGGGTGATTAAAAACTATAATGGAATACCCATCTACTCCAAATTATGACCATCCATCAAATGCATTTTGTGGTATTATTAGTAGAAAAATATTTAGCTTTCATAAAAGATTAAAATATAGTGGACTAGTGTCTACAAAGCTACGAGTTTGATCCAAAAATAAAATAAAAGAGATATATAATGGTGGATCATTGTTGGTCCAAATCATAAACCCCTAATACATTGAAGGATCCACTTGGACATTGTCCAATCTCTCATGGTGTACCCATATATACCTATAATAATAGCTAATAGTAAATGTAATGCCCAATCAAGTGTGGGTGAGATAGATAAGTCCCTAATAGAATCTCAATACAATGTGGCATCCACCAAAGAGGTGGTAAAATCTACTCAAACCTTCAAACAAGAAGCAAAGGGGGTCTAAGTACATTTTTAGTCCTCCATATAAAACAACTATAGAAAATCTGAGGTATACCAAAACTAGGTAATATTGATGATAGATGGTGATTGATCAATCTAAATCCCTAAGAAATAATGGAGGCCTGAATATGTCATCTCCAACATATAGTGAAGACATGACTTCATATTTTGGATCAATGATATTGATCTCTTTGTGATGAGAATATCATCAACGTACAAAATAATCACCAAAAACATATTGTCCTGATGCTTAATCTAGACATATTTTTTTTATCTTGTATTATCAAATCCCATAATAAGAAATAAATAAATAATATTATTATACTAAAAAGATCCTATTTAATCTCATACAAAAACTTCTTCAACCTACACATCAAGAGAATGAGTCCATCAAACTCAAAACTAGTTGATTATCTCATATAAATATTCTCTTCAAGATCTTCATGAAAAGAAACTCTTTACCTCCATATGATATATCCCCTCTCCATAAGAAATAATAATAGAGAGATTCATTTGAAGAGAATCTATATGTAATTGGGGCAAAGGTATATGAATATTCAATTCCCTCCTTTTGATAAAATACCTTAGCAAGCATTCATTTGATTTTATTTCACATATTATCATTTGATTTGATTTCACATATCAAAATGAGAGGAAGATATCATTTGATTTGATTTCACATATCAAAATGAAAGGATGTTTTCATTTGATTTATTTTGGGTTCGCATGTTATTATTTGATTTGATTTCACATATCTGAATGAAAATATGTTATCATTTGATTTATATCAAAATGAAAGGATGCTATCATTTGTTTTGATTTCACATATTAGAATGAAAGAATGTTATCATTTGTTTTGATTTGAGTTCACATGTTATTATTTGATTTGATTTCACATATTATCATTTGATTTGATTTCACATATCAGAATGAAAGGATGTTTTCATTTGATTTAATTTGAGTTCACATGTTATTATTTGATTTGATTTCACATATCTGAATGAAAGGATGCTATCATTGGATTTGATTTCATATGTTACATTATTTTTCTTGTAATATTTGTTATTCATGAAAGTAATTGCCTATGCTATATTTTTTGACATTTCAAATTAATTCATATAACATAAAAGAACATCTTAATGCATTCACATAATTCAATATTACTTAATATATCAACACAAACAATCAAAACATAACAACATTCAAAACAAAGTTTTAAAAAGATAACACATATCAAACATTATTTTTTCCACTTCAAATTAAGAACAAACTTTTAAATCATCATAAATAATCAAAACATACTCTCTTTCATTGAATTCAATATTTAAATAAGATACCATTCATTCGTTATTTACAATACATATCAAACATTATTTCTTCCACTTAAAATTTCCAATAGATAACATATTTTTTGGAAATAGTCATTCATTGTTTCAATTCTCAAAAAGGATACTATTCATTTACAATTTACAATATATATCAAACATTATTTCTTTATGTTCAAATTACTTAATACATCAACACATATAATCCTAACATAACAACATTCAAAACAAAATTTCCAATAGATAACACATTTTTCAAAAATAGGCTCATTCATTGTTTCAATTCTCAAAAATGATACCATTCATTTGCAATTTACAAAACATATCAAACTGTATTTCTTCCACTTAAAATTACTTAATGCATCAACACATAATCATAACATAGAAACATTCAAAACAAAATTGCAAATAGATAACATATTTTTCAGAAATAGACTCATTCATTGTTTCAATTCTAAAAAATGATACCATTCATTTGAAATTTACAAAACATATCAAATATTATTTCTTCCACTTCAAATTACTTAATACATCAACACATATAATCTTAACATAAAAATATTGAAAACAAAATTTCCAATAGATAAAACATTTTTTGACAATAGTCTCATTCATTGATTTCAAAAAGGATATCAAACATTATTTATTCCGCTTCAAATTAAAACATAACAATAATTAAAAATAAAACTTCAAAATGAACTAATGAATTTTTTAGAAATTGCCTCTAACATTGATTTCAATTTTCAAAAAAATACCAGTCTTAAATATTTATAGAAATATAAAGATATAAAGATTTTTTGTTTCACTTGAAACCCAACACAACAAAGATCTATTTTTTTTTCAATGTTTTCTGAAGGTCCACCCACATCTACCTCAATATCCTTTTCTTCTAATGCCCTAGCCCTAACCAAACTTTTTGTTATAGTGTTGATCCCCGATAACAAGGCACTCTCTTCCTTCACTGGATCTTCTTTGAAAGGTGCATTCAGCTCCTCCTTTTATTTCAGTTTAGCCTTGACATCCAGGCCCCCATATTTGATAACCTTCTTTAGGTAATTATTTTCTCTAACCGTCTATTGTAACCTCTTCTTCAATTCAATAGCATTATTAATGCTAATTTTGGCAGTCTTGATCAAAACTTTCATGGCACTGACTTGTTGCTTTAGGTGCTAGAAATTAGACTACAAAACAGAAATAAAAAAAGTTAATATTTATAAACAAAACATATTTAACAAAAAATAAAAAAATTAGTTAGATGTAGAACTTACATCAGCTGTAAGTCATGTTGTTTGTGTAACTGCTACTTTGTTCTGATCAAATGCCCATTCATTGAAATATTCTTGGGGTTCTGCATTGAGGTTTTCCAAATGATTCATAACAATGACAATAATTTCATCTCTATATGTAGAATCGGCCTCCATAGTGCCATATTTAGCTTTATGTAGCAAGGCATCGAGCTTTTGGGGCTCATTCTCCATCTTGAGAAATAACTCTTTTCTTTTTGAAAAATTCTTATATCGGCCATTGATGACTTTAATCAAAACCTTGGCCTAATATTCTCATTCATTCAATTTATCAATATATGAAAGAAAAGTATTATGAACTACAGCTTTACATGCATTGGCTAATAACACATTTTCAAAAATGTTTAGGATATCATCTTCTATAACAATACGGGCAACGACTTGCTGTGTGGCGGAGGGGGAAACTTCGGTGACATCTACATTGACATCATCTTCTTCTCCATCAATGCCCTCTTCATCCTCAAGAATATCACTTACCTTTAAAGGGAAATTTTCAGGATTCATACCCCGATAAATAAAGTCACAATCAAGAGTTCCCGAGGGCATTTGAGATGCACTCTCAACATTTGAAAAATTCTCCAAGGTTAATATCGATACAACATAAATATTAGATAATGACATATATTGTAAATTTGTAGCACTTCTTACATTGTGATGTGGCATTGTGAGGAAAATTTTACCACGCATTCGTGATTGGTTCCTCGTAGGTGGAACCTGAAGTGGATGGACCTGAACTTGCTTTGGGTGGACCTAAACCTATTGTGGTTGTGGTTGTGGTTGTGGTTGTGGTTGTGGCTGTGGTTGTGGCTGTGGCTGTGGCTGTGGCTGTGGTTGTGGCTGTGGTCATGGAGGGTCATATGGTGGAGCCATCCCTTTTGAATCTACAATGTCCTTCTGTTAAATTTCACACAATAACATAAAATAAATCATTTGTAAATAACAATAGCATTAAAAAAGATTTATTCAAAATATACATACCTGAATTAGACTCTACAACCATTGATGTTTCAACCATTTTCCCTTTATCTAAAAAATACGTAAAACACATTAAAAAAACATAATTTTAAGTCAAAAAAATAAATCATTTAAAAAAACATTTTTGAACAATGTAGAGTAAGGTTACCTTGTGGGTTGGAGATAACCTCTTCTACGTCAACTGTAACTGTTTCTCTAGTAAAAGGTGTCACAGGTGTATGCTGAATCCGACCATCATCATACCTCACACGTTTGCTGGGACTCATTGGTGATGACTACGATTGCATGTCAGAATCAGTAGATACTTCCAGAATCCTAAATGCGGCATCCCTCTTACTTGAAGATTGAGATGCTCTTTTCTATTTTCAAAACAAAATTAGAGAATAAAAAGATAAAATTAAATATATATATATATATATATATATATATATATTTCAACAAATATTTTTACCTGTATCTCACCATCAGACATACCAATAGACAACAAACTAGGGTGCAATGTAGTGGGAGGACTGCTCTGTTGAAGGTTGAAATAAGGTTCCTGAAATAAACAAAGAATAAAATTACTGGTAGTCACTGTGTAATCAGATGCTTGAATGCTTGAATTTTTTGGGCACTCAAAAGGTCGTGCTTCAAGTGGTTTTAAATTTTCATGCACTAGTCAAATTTACCACCATCAATACAACGAAGCAATAAATAAAGTGCCCAAAAAGACATTTCTGTAGGTCACCCCTGCTGAATAAGCCTTGCCTAAAAAAATTCAATACAAGCATATAGAAATTTATCTCCAACATTCGAAATGTTTAAGCCCTTTTTGGACTTAGAAGAATTGATTGAAAAAAGAGAACATTATTGGAAAACAAAAAATAAAACAAGGAGAACATTTTTAGAGAAATGAAACTATAGCAGAACAATATTTATAGTTAAATAAAAATAAATTTTCAAATTATACCTTTCATATTGTCAGGATGAACAACGTAAATGTTTCCTAGGGTGGATTTATCATCGTCGGTTAAGGCGTACTAGTTTTTCACCAGTACACCATTCAAAAATTGCAGCCCTATTAGTCGCTGCACATCGGAGATTTTAACCAAAAAAACAATTTCGTTGTTATCCACATGGATTGAAATAGTGCACATGTCATGGTTGTAACAAGAAATGATCTGTTGCATCAACTGAATGTTAATGTTCAACTGAGGCATCTTCAACACACCAACAAGTCCAACGGTGTAAATCCATTGGGAATATCTATCAGGAGTGTTGAAAATGCTCTTGAGATTGGGGCAGAAGGTGTACTTGAAATGAACTTTGGATGGAAGAGGGGAGGAACAACTAGCCATCTCTAAAAATTAGGAAAATATTGGCAAAACCTTATAAAAATGTTGCCAAAATGCTCTAAAAATACTGCCAAAATGCACTAAAATTGCTTGGAAACGCTCTAAAAATTCTCTAAAACCACTGTGGAAAACACCTTGAAAATGCTAGAAAAAGGTTTTAAAGTTGCTCTGGGAAAAGCTGCAAATGACCCTACAAATGACCCTACAAATGAATTTATAGATTTTCCACATGGTAGGAGTTAACACATGAATGACATGTGGTAGAATGGAGGACACATGGTGCCATCTTATTTATAGTTATGGCAGTCGCCTTGTTCATCTTGCCATTTTCCAGTCACCTTGTACCACTCGCCATCTGTCAGTCACCTTGCGCCACTCACCATCTATCAGTCACCTTGCACCACTCGCCATCTGTTAGTTGCCATGTGCCACTCACCTTCTGCTAGTCACCTAGTGTCACTCGCATTTTTCCACTTTCCATCTAATAGTCACCATGTGCCACTCGCCTTTTGCCAATCACCTTCAGTCAGTCGCTTTCTCCTAGTCACATTCTGCTAGTTGCCTTCTGCCAGATGCCTTGTGTCAGTTGCCTTTTACCAGTTACCTTCTACCAGTCATCTTCTGCTAGTCACCTTCTACCAGTCACCTTGTGGTAGTCACCTTGTGTTAGGTGCCTTCTGCTAGTCACCTTTTTTCCAATTACCTTGTGATGGTCACTTTGTGTCAGTCGCCTTCGACTAGTTTCCTTCTGCCAGTCGCCTTCTGCCAGTCACCTTGTGTCAATCACCTTCTTCCAGTCACCTTGTACCAGTCACATTCTATTAGTTGCCTTTTTTTAGTCACCTTATACCAGTCGCCTTCTTCCAATCATCTTATTTCAGTCACCTTCTACCAATCGCCTTGTGTTAGTCACCTTTTTCCAGTCGCCTTGTGTTAGTCACTTTTTTCCAGTCGCCTTGTGTCAGTCACATTTTGTCAGTCCCCTTCTTCCAGTAGCCTTCTGTTATTCACCTTCTGTCAGTTGTCTTCTGTCAGTCACCTTCTGCTAGTCATCTTCTGGCAGTCACTTTCTGCCAGTCACCTTCTAATAATTTTGTTGATAGTTGTTGTTGAAAAAAAATCGCCATGTTTTGAAAAAATTTCTTCAAAAATTTGAAAAATTTTCCCCACAGTTTATACAGTTTTCACATTGATTCGACCTGATTTGATAAATACTTTTTTAGTACTACCCCTTATGCATAACCATGTAGTAGCCTCAATTACTCGATTTCTAGGATTGATCACTCTCAATTATTAAAAGGTGAATAGTAGCCTCAATTAGGTAAAACTTTTGATCAAGTTTGATTTAATTAATCTCAATGGTAAACAAAGACTTACTATGTCACTGCCCTAGTATAAATCATCACCATAAACGAAACCACCGCTTGGTGATTATTACATTAACAATGTATGAACGCTTTTGTGATACTTGTTACCCACAACACCCTATGTGTGGGATAATTACCCATGAATATTTTTTGAGCTTGCCCTTACCACTGTAAATTAGCCTGTGTAAATCAATCTGTGATAAATAACCTTTACAAGAACCCCTAGTTAATAATCACCAAACCAGTCTGTGACCTTTGGTTTATTCTTGAATACCTTCATTGGGCTACTTGAAATCATCGTCTAAGGGAAGCTCCTACCTGATCTATGGATATGTTTTAAATAATGGTTGTTATTATATCCAACTCTCCCTACCGTTCAGAATTAGTATATTTTGCTTGGCATTTCATCACGGACATGCTTTATTGACAGAAACCCAAAGAATAGTTTTTCTACTATCGGTTGCATCTATCATCACCCTTCAACAAGAAAAACCCTGGTGCTATGTGCCACACTATCCAATAGGAGGAAGGAGTATATATGTGTTAACAAAAAAAAGTAAACCTTGGCCTCCAACTTCATAAACTTATATTTGGTAGTTGTTAGACAATCGGTAGGATGTCATGGATGATACACGATTGGTAGCAATGGATAAAATATTCGTAAACAGTAATCCCACATGGAAAATAGTTGATTTCATAAAGGTTACAAAAATTAGCACCCATTTAGTAGATAACCCAATTATGAAAGACCTTTGGTTTTGGGCTACAACCGTATGACTCGATGCGTGCATCGAGAGCAGAAGGCTCCATCTACCAAATTTTAACAAATATTATCATAAATTCTAACAAACAATGAAATATTATTTTTAATTATTATTTATAAATAAATTAAAAATATATATTTCTTAAAATAAATGTATATTACAAAAATTATAAAACTATTAAATTTAAATAGAATATTAATGTAATTATTTGAATTGTTTATTAAAAATTTCATGTTTCGAGTCCAAAAGCACCACCATTTGAATTATTATTAATTATAAATTATATATATGTATATATATATATATATATATATATATATATACATATGGGGAGAACATAAATAATTACAAATAATTAAATAATAATGATATTATTTTCAATTACTATTTACAAACAAATTTAAACAATAATACTTCTTAAAACAAATATATATTATAAAATTATAAAACTATTAAATTCAAACAGAATATTGATGCAATTATTTGAATTGTTTATTAAAAAATTCATGTTTCGGGTCCAAAAAAATATATTATAATGCACCAGGAACCATTTGAATTATATTTAAATTAATTATATATTTATTTGTTTGTGAGAAGTTTATAAGCCTACCAAAAATAGACTTGAGTTCGTTTGTGAAATGTTTATGTTGGATATTAATCCCAACTGCCATCATAAATTAAGACATACAAATATATATTAGAAAAATGATGTTGTATACGGGCTTAGTCATAGCATTAAATGTATTTACTATTTCCTATTTTCTCTAGAAGTCTCCTTCACCGCCACAGGCTCTTTATTGTTTTTTTCTAGAAATTTCCTTGTGGGGGTCCCAAATGTCTGAAGCAACTTTTTCTTTTGTATGCAACAGACCATTTTAAAAAAGTAACAAATAATAGAATATCATTTTTTCTCTTTAGTTGCAGCTCTGTTCTTGCCCTATCCTATGTTTATTTTCTCTGATTCCACTGGTGCAACATCACTTTAGGAGATATCAAACTGGTATCATAGCAAGGTCATGGAAATATTTAACGCGAGGAAAAGGTGAATTGATTGTTGTGGCTACAGTTGTTGTTTAGAGTTAGCACCTGTGAGGAGAATTTCATTTGATATAAAGCCTACGTGAGGAGTTTGCTACCCGTAAAAAGGTCTGTATAGTCTTGTGATCTCTCATGGATAGACTGCTCTCATTTCATCCATCTAGGAAAAGAAAAAAAAATTAGTAAATTGTGTGGAGTCTTTGAAGGATCTGAAGGTATTTGCAAGTATGTAACAGTCAGCAATGGCATTTTTACTAGGAGTTCCAAACACAAGCTTGACAAATCCCCAAATTCCTCAATTCAATGGTAAGAATTATGAATATTGGTCAATCACAATGAAGGCATTATTTTATTCTCAAGATATATGGGATCTTGTGGAGAATGGCTTCCTTGAACCTGTAGATGCTATAACATACAATGCATTAACACCATAGAAAGACACATTGAGGGATAATAGGAAGAAGGACTCCAAAGCTCTCTTCTACATATTTCAAGTAGTTTGTGAGAGAATTTTCCCAAAGATTGCATTAGCAACAAAGTCTAAATAAGCTTGGGATATTCTACAGACAACATATCAAGGTATGGAGAAGGTAAAGACAACTAAATTGTAAATGCTAAGAAGAGATTTTGAAACAATATACATGAAAGATTCTGAATCAGCAGATTCATTCTTTTCTCAAATTATTGGGCTGGTAAATCAAATCAGATCTCATGGGAAGAATCTTGAAGATAGAATAGTGTTTGAAACAATATTGATAATTCTGCCTAAAAAGTTTGATTCTCTATTCGTAGCCATAGAGGAAATAAATAATTTGGTACAGTATTCTATTGATGAGCTCCATGCATCTTTAATTTCTCATGAGCATCGGTTAAAAAAGTTTGTAAATTCTTCATTAAAATACAAGCTACAATTGGTCCTAGCATAGGAAGAGGTAGAGGAAGATCAAATTTTAGAGGTAGAGAAAGGAATTCATTTAGAGGAGGAAGATTTAGCCTATCAAGCTCAAGTGGAAGAGGGAGCAGCCAAAACCCAAGTCAAAATTTAAGCCAGAATCAAGCACAAGGACAAAGGTATGATAAATATCAAGTTCAATGTCATTATTGTAAAAAGTATGGGCATTATGCAAAAGAATGCAAAAAGAAACAATATGATCTTAGCAAACAAAATGCAAATTTCACAAGCAAAAACCAAAACCAGGATAGTATGTTGTTAGCATGTAATGTAGTGCAAGAGAATCAAAAGGATGTATGGTTTTTAGACTCAGGTTGCAAAAATCATATGTCAGGAAACAAATAATTATTTTTAAATCCAGATGAGAATGTAAAATCATATGTTACATTAGGAAATGACAACAAAGTTTCATTCATTGGGAAAGAAAACATCAATATTCTAACCAAGAAGGGGGAGAAGAAGCATATATCAGATGTGTATTTTGCTCTAGTCTTAAAACAAAATTTAATGAGTATTGGTTAGCTTCTTGAAAAGGGCTATAGAGTGATTTTCAAAAATAAGGAATGCATAATTTTAGATAAATACCCAAGTAACCAAATTATTGCAAGAGTGCAAATGACAAGTAATAGAATTTTCCCCTAAGGATAACACATGATTTGATGAACCCACAAGTGGAAAAAAAATTGCAGCAGTCACTCAAACAAGTCTTCAAGCTGAAATAAAGGATGAAAATTGGTTATAACATCTAGGATTTGGGCATCTCAGATTTTGAGGTTTAAACCTATTGCATAGAAAAGGAATGGTAAAGGGTTTTCCACCCATAGAAAAATTAATAAGAGTATGTGAAGGATGCATCTTGGGAAAACAACATAGGAAATCATTTCCAACAGGAAATTCAATTAGAGAAAAAACACCTTTGGAGATAATTCACTCATATTTTATGGTAAAATGTAAACATCCTCATTTAGTGGAATAAATTACTTCTTGAAATTCATATATGACTACACAAGAAGAACATGGGTCTACTTTCTAAGACATAAGGATGAATTTTTTGAGTATTTTTGTCAATTCAAGGCTCTTGTTGAGAAGCAAAGTGGATACTATATCAAGGCATTGAGAATGGATAGAGGTAGTGCATATATTTCAAATGAATTTCTAATTTTTTGCAAGCAACATGGAATTCACAAATAGTTTACAGCTAGGTACACCCCTAAAAAAAATGATGTAGTAGAAAGAAAAATAGAACAATCATGGAAGTGGCTAGGAGCATGTTGAAAGCAAAGCATTTACCAAATGAATATTGGACAACAATAGTACAATGTGCAGTCTATATTATGAATATATGTCCAACAAAAAGTGTAATAAATATGATTCTAAAAGAAGCATGGAGTGGAAGAAAGCATAGTGTTTCTCACATGAGAGTGTGCGACCTTGGAAAGCGTACACCACACTTACCCTACTTGCAAAGTTATTATTATATCAAATGAAAATAAAGAAACACACAAGCACATATAACTAAAAAATAATAAGCAATGAAATATTCTTTTATTAATGCTTCCAGATCTTGATTACATGTACGTCCCTCTGAGGGATACTATTTTTTTGATATAATCTATTACAAGTGAGGTAACGGTGAAATGCATCTCCCAAAAGAGGATGGTGCGCCTTCGTAGGCCTCCCGATATTGCACACCAAACTGTATGAGGGCTTATAGATGCCTCCTCCTAATTTCATCCCAAAGGGATCTTGTGCTCTGGATACTTTGAAGTGATCTTGTAAACCTGTATTTGTGGATATAGAAACAATAGAGCACAATCAGTAGTATGGGTCACCTCTTCGAAAGATGCTCTTATTAGAAAATATTATAAATAAGATAAATGATCATGATAATATTAAAATACAAGCACAAACTGAATAATAAATGCATTGAAATATTATAAATACAATACAAATGTGCTTAAGAAATCAGATTAGAGCTACAACTAATTAATAAATCAAGTAGTAATGGATCTATGCTAGAACAAAGGGAAATAATGTCTAATGCCCTAAAATATGCCTATGGGCCACTATTCGAGATAGTGGCCATGATACAAAACTCTCCTCATGAATTAGGGGTTGTAGCACTATCTCCCTTGCTCCAATTGATGTTCAATGGTCACTTGTTGTGTTGGGTACACTGATGGATGATGAGGAATGATGGATCTAAATACTGATGTGTGGGCATGGCTCATCTGGACGGTGCTCCAATGCTATTGAAAGGGGTGTAGATTTTCTCTCCATTTTTATAGGGCTTCATTGCACACAATTTAAATTCTCTCTATTTTTTTCTTTGCTTGGGAAAGTCCATATGTAGACTTTCCTCTCTCTCAGATCTGAAATTTGGATCCTAGATTCCTGGAGAAGCCAAGCCCCAGCATTGCATGCAACTGACCGTCTCGAGTGAAAATCATCATTCACAATGCTGCATTGAAGGGGTATTTAAGAGGAACTCTGGGAGTTTCATGCCAAAATCCACCCATAAATAATGCAAGGCATAGTCATACTACATGATCTGGGTTCATATTCATGGCTAGACTCTGCATGGTGCTAGTTGCTATTGAGAGCAGCGACTAGGTGTGGTCAATGTCAGCTTTAGGGACCAAAGATGGTGATCACTCTACTTGAGAGTGGCTAAGCCTGAATGGGCTAGAACTACCCTTTTTGAGTGGTTAGGACCACTGCTAACTCTTGGATAGATCCAAGATGTTTCATATGGTTTGTGAATGTATCCATATGGGTAGTCTCATAAACATGACATATTTTAGGTGTCTACATATGCCTATTTTTAGGATGTGTTATGGGGAAAATACAACATAGAGAAAAAATAGACCACCTAGGATCACATTGTAGGTTGTGTGATGATCATTGATCTGATCAATATTGGATGCCCCAGTCATGAGAAAGGACATGCATCCTAGAATCATTGCTTCCAGCAGGGTGGAAGGCTTAAATTTGTAAAATCTTACACTTGTATAGTGGTGATCAGGTAGCTTTAAGACTACTATAGGTCTGAAATGAGGAGAG
This sequence comes from Wollemia nobilis, assembly GCA_028583015.1. Lineage (NCBI taxonomy): Eukaryota > Viridiplantae > Streptophyta > Pinopsida > Araucariales > Araucariaceae > Wollemia > Wollemia nobilis. The sequence goes on from JAQPPZ010017198.1 coordinate 7,010,603, forward strand.
CTACAAACTTTATTGTCATGTTTGATTTTTTCCCCAACAAAGGGTAATATTATGATAGTTGTTGGCAATGATTCGCAATACGAATGCAACTTGACATGATCAAGTGATCTTTTGTTGAATTTGATTATGATATTTGTTAGCTTTTGTTGACTTTGACTACCCCCTCAAGCGACGAGTCGATGAGGAGAGGACAATTAATAAAATGATGAGTCGCTTGACCAAGATGAATGATTTGGACCTCTATAGAGGGTTGCTTTGTTATTGGCAAATCCCCTTTCAGGTTTTATATCAACCATTTATAGTAATTACACATCCCTATCCCATGGGGATGTCCAACTGCAATGGCCTTCGTAGGGAATTAAGATGATAACAATTATATTTAAGCTTATGTTGAATCACTATGCTCAATGATTTGCTAAAAATGTTATATAAGAAAGGAGATGAATTCTCACTTTCATGGGGTAGTCCAACCACCATGGCCTTCTTCGGGATTAAAGTGAAGCTTCTCAATTCCACTATAACCAATTTGCCCCAAGTGGCCTTATGGTAATTTACTCATCTTGTCGAATTGCATGGAGTGCTAGTCATTGCAATCACCAAGTGTATAGGGTAAATAACTGATTATGAGGCTCACTTGATATTTTGTTGTTATTTGCATTTTATGATGTTTTTGGATTTTGATATATGTGAATTTTTTTTTGGGTTTTTATGCAGTTTTTAAATTTTTGGACCACTAGGTGTGCTTAATGGTTTAGTTTGGGGTGCCCTATGGAGAGAAATTGGATTAATTCCTCTCTGTTCTGTGGTCAATGTCAGGTTTGACAATCCCTAATTTTTGCTTCATGGCCGCTGTTAGGTCCAACAACTAGGAAGTGCGGGCCACTGATGTCAGCAGCGATTGAGGCACAAATTGAAAATATAAAAGTAAATTCTAGGGTTTTGACTTTTCATTATTGCCAGCTGTCAATTGCACTTTTGAGCTCTAAATTGAGAAAGCGCAATTATGATATGAAGTACTATCAAATTTACAGCTGACTTGGATACCATGGCCGAGCAGGGAGAGGCATCTACGAGTGGAGGAGCTGAAGCCTCACAGGTAATTTTTCAACCCTAATGTGTTTATTTTATTTGGTAAAATGAACCGAATTAATTAATTTGGTAAAGGAACCTCACTAAACCTATTGGAAACAAACTAAACCCATAGGTAGGTTTAGTCTAGGTTTAATTGTAGTGGGTTTCCTTTTGTTTAGGTTTTTTGAATTTTTTTGTTGTTTTTGACCGAGGGGAAACACCGTTGACATGTTGCCCCATGGCTGCTACCACTCAGAGTGGCTAACATGGCTCAAGAGGGGTCGTTGTCATCATCAGCGGTCAGGTTAAATTCCAACGATCAAATTTTTGATCGTTGGAGGTTGGTTGTTGTCGACTTCAACGGTCACTGCATTTTCACTCTTGGCATGAGCGGGCAGGAGACTTTAGGTTTTATTTTGAAAATTTTGAATTTTTTAAGCAATTTAATTGATTTTTTGCATTTTTGGAGTTTTTTTTTTTAGGTGCATTTAGCCATTATGCTTGTAGCCTTAGGTTTTCTTACTTTTAATTTGTACTATTTTTAGGATTTCATTACTTTTATCTTGTAAGTGCATTTAATTTTGCACTTCTAAATTTTATCCGCATGGGCTCGGGACCCAAAATTGCTTATAAATATTTTACCTCACATGGATGACACAGACTAGTGTTGGCTCGATGCTCGCGGGCTCCAATACATTACTAGGATTCTGATGATCATGTCGGATCAGGCCTACTTGATTGCATTAGCCTATATGTGGGAATGTAGGACTAACACCATTCATATCCCTATGTGTGATATGACCATTACACCAGAGGATGTCTATAGGATCTTTAGGATCCCTTTTGATGAAGTCCCCATTGTATCTTCCCCTACAGATACTAGAGAGGTAGTCTTTGTGAGAATCTTTGGGAGATATATCGTTGCTCCGTTCCAAGATATCTATTCAGGTGGGATTTCTATTGTTTGGTGGTATTGAGAGGATGTCTTTTCTTAGAGATATGTTTTCTTGCTGATGGTTATCTATAACATCCTTTTACCTGACTAATCTAGAGTGAGGTTCCCATGGAACCTCTTGGTGATGGTTCAGAATCTAATTTATAGTGAGGTGCATATCATCATGGCTTGGGGTAGTGCTTTGTTAGCTCAGTTTTATTATGATTTGTATCAAATCCAATGATGGGGAGAAGCTAGCATTACTTGTTGCCTACTCCAAATAATATAGGATTGGGAGCATATCAGGTTGGATCGTCTAGGAGATCTACCAATTGAGTTAACTGACATAGAAGATGCGGCTTAGTGCTATGGATCTAGATGGTCTCAAGAGTGTGAGAAGTGCAAGAGTCGATGTCATGCAAGAGAGATATATCACTACATGATATCTTTGACTAGCTTGTAGGCCAAAAACATCTTTTGGAGGCCTTATCACACTTACCCCATCTAGGAGGAGGTAGATAGATTCACAGCTCAAACTCAGCATGATCGATGGGTTATCGGCTACAAGGATGGCATCATAGAGTTCTATTATTCTTGGGTGCTCCAACAGTTCAACATTTAGGATGATGTTCCTCTTGAGCTAGTTGTGTATCTATGGATTGTCATAGAGAAGAACCTTACACTGCCTTGAATTATAGTAGTCTTAAAGGAGGATGAACCTCCTAGAGTTGATGCGATTATTTTTGATGCTAGGGTTGTTGAGGTGTATACATGGTGGTGGGTTACGTGACTGTGGTAGGGTGGTGGCCATCTAGTATGGTATATATATGACGTAGATGCTAAGGATCATGATGGTCACTGAGTGTAGGCTCAAATAGAGGACTAGGGACAGGCAGAGTAGTAGGTGGCAGAGGAGTAGTTTACCCCTAAGGAGGAGGAGGAGTTAGCTCTTGAGGAGCAAGAGTCCCCTCTTTGGGCTTAGCTGCACCAAGTGGAGACCAAGCTATAAGTAGCTCAAATCCATATATTGTAAAGGGACTGTACCATTGCTACACTTAAGACATGAGTCAGGGGCTTCGATGAGGAGAGGAAAACTTTCCAAACATAGATAGACTCAGCTCATACCAAGATAGACGAGCTCATAATCAAGAGGGATGTTTCCCAAAGATAGGTTATACCAGCTACTCCTGTTGCATAGGGATCTACAAGTTTGGATCCAGGTGCAGAGGTTAGGCCCTTGCAGGATGTCTTGGAGGAGTGTGATACTCAGATCATTGGGGATGATTCCTACATTACCTCTTTACAGATGCAAATCCAGATGCTAGGTGACATTCTTTGGGATAGGCCTATAGCAGGAGGGTCACAGCAAAGAACAAGGAGTACATCAGGATAGTCCTAAATCCAACCTAGCTAGAGGACCAGGACCCATATAGAGAGGAAAACGAGGACTAGCTCCCACCGTTATCACAAGAATAGATTAAAGGGTAGATGTGAGGCAGGGGGTGGAGGCCCAACTTGATGGCTTCATCTATTTAGCTTAATTTTTGAGTGCAATGTCAGATGACCTACACAGTTGTAGCTTACAGGAATTTTTGCACCCATATGTACTCATTTGATACACATTATATATGCTATCTACATTTTGAGACTCATTATGTGTATTTATTATTATGTTTTTTATTTTTATGTTTATGTGATGCAGTGTTATGATTTTATGCTACATGATGTGATGTATGATGTGCATTAGCTATATGATAGATGTGTGCTTTAGATGGTATGATATATATATATATATATATATATATATATAGATGCATTTTGATGATGGATACCCTATTTGGATGCAATGCTATTATTAAATGCATGTTTAATTTTGAATTATTTGTATGCATCTAACTTATGTGTTTATGATATGATGTGTGTAATGCATTATGATTATGATTTAATGTAAATGAACTTGTATGCTTTAATCACTTAAAACATAAAGAATGCATGTGATTTGAGTTTTGACAATCTAATGGACGACACCATAGAATGTATAACAATCATGAATAAATAATAACTCTTATAATAAGAATTAATATTTAAGCATCAAAATGTAAGATGATATGATGTGATGTGTATGTACTTTCTTAATGATCTTCTATAAATCAAAATATATGCACAAAAATAGTCAGTGGCCATCTAAATATCATTGTTGATATTCATTCAGTATCTATCCTATTTTATGAACACTATTTAATTAGCAAAAATGTATATATAAATTTGATGATATGACTTGTTGCTATGAGGGGATTTTTGAGGTTTTCCATGAGACTCAAACACCCTAGTTGCTCCATCAAAAGTTGTATACTGATCATACAGAGCTTCTGAAGGATAAATTTCTATTATGAAGACCTAGATACTCACCATCCCTATGTGTGCAAATGAATATATTAGATAAAACATAAGCATACCTCAATGCCATGCGAGATTCGTGCAAACCATTATTGTATTGGGGATCCTAAAATGTTTATCTTGATCCTAAGTTGGACTCAGTTGGATTAGACCACTAGGTGGTACAGGATACCTAAAGCTAGCCCTTCCACATGCAAACATTGATCTGTACAAAAGCATAATGCTAATATGATAGATATATCATCGTGCGTAAGGATCACCTCACGGTTTGCCAATGCTGAGAACTCCAAGGATTCAAGTTCAATACTCCCTTCTTTTCTTCATATTTATTTGGGATACTTACTCCTACTTTGAAAATCATTGTTTATTTTGAATTTTTGTTTTTCTTTTGAGCAAGGGATTTATGTAGTGATGATAATCACTATTTATTTTGTTTTTGAATTTTGCTTTTGCTTCAGGATTTTTGCTTGTTTTAATTTAAAGAAAGAGATTTATTTGGGTAGGGGTGAACTTGTCCTTTTGCCAATTCTCAACATTTTTGAACCGATCGCATAGGGGGATGAGCAATATACACTTTTTACCTTAGGATACCTAGTACCACTTTGCAACGTTCAATATTCCCTTGTTTCAACTAGGATTTTATTTTTTTGATTAGTGATAGGATTCTGAAATATGTTAGGCACTATCAAAACCAAACTCATCTATTAAAATCAAAGACAACTTTCTACAATTTTTTATAAAACCACTAGGTATGGCTAAATGACCAGAAAACCCTAGTATCTTCCTTATAGCAATAGGAGGGGTTGTGTTAAAAAAAATAGTTACACACATGGGTTATGGATGATGGATTTTGAAGATACATGATTGAGGTACAAACATGGTGTTGTTTGTAAGATTGCAAACACAACCTATCCTAGTGCAAGTGTGATGGGTGGTCATGCCTAAATGCAATGCAATTAGATGAATGCAGAATGCAAATGTTTTTGTATTTTTTATGCTTTCAATTGTTTTTGAGTTTTGATTATTCTAAATGTTTTTTAACTTTTTGATTTTAAATTTTTTTTGTGGCTTTTATGTTTTTCTTTTGACCAAAGGGTTTATGGTGCCTTTGGAGCTTTTTGGGAGTTGACCAAAGAGCTTTAATATGCCTTTGGATCTGTTTGTGATATGACCAAAGGGCTTTAATATTCCTTTGGAGCCTTTTGTGATTTGAACAAAGGTCTTTGAGATGCCTTTGGGGACTTTTGCGTTTTGACCAAAGGGATTTAAGATGCCTATGGAGCCTTTTGTGAATTGATCAAAGGGCTTTAAGATGCCTTTGGAGCCTTTTGTGATTTAGCCAAAGGCCTTTGAGATGCCTTTGGGGCCTTTTGTGTTTTTACCAAAGGGCTTTAATATGCCTTTAGAGCCTTTTGTTATTTGACTAAAGGGCTTTAATATGCCTTTAGAATCTTTTGTGTTTTAACAAAAGGGCTTTAAGATGCCTTTGAAGCCTTTTGCGATTTGACCAAAGGGCTTTGAGATGCCTTTGGGGCCTTTTGTGTTTTGACCAAAGGGCTTTAAGATGCCATTGGAGCCTTTTGTGATTTGACCAAAGAGATTTGAAATGCCTTTTAAGACTTTTGTGTTTTGACCAAAGGGCTTTAATATACCTTTGGAGCCTTTTGTTATTTATGGTTTTCTATTGTTTTTGCGATTTTAAAATTTATTTGAATGTTTTTTATATTTTGTTATGCTTATGTGTGAAATGCCTTTAAATGAATAATTTTGAGAGGCTCTAGCTCCTCAAATCCTTCTAGAAATGTTAGGCAATATGACCCAGGTCCAATATTCTCATCTATGAAATAGGGACCTATCCAATTGGCCGTAAATTTGTCTCATAGGTGCAGGGGCAGATTTGATTTTTTTTTGTTTTCTTTGAGCATAATATCCCCAAATTTAAAGTCTCTCAGGTGGACTTTATTATTATAATCTCATGTTAAACGATCCTGGTAAACGTGAAGATGTTCAAGAGCATTGATGCGACGTTCATCTAGAAGAGTCAACTGATCCAAGAAAGCTTTCCATGCAGTGTTGTCATTGATGAACCTTTCAATGCAACATGCAATGTTGGAATTTCCAACTCTATGGGTATAATGGCCTCAGCACCATATACAAGAAAAAATGGTGTTACCCCAGTGTGCATTCGTACACTAGTCCTATAAGCCCATAGTACCAGGGGCAACTACAGGTGCCAATCCTTATGATTTTCTTTCATCTCTTTAATATGGCTATTATTATCTTGTTTGAGGCCTCTGCTTACCCATTTTCCTATGGATATTATGGTGTCACAAAACTGTGTTGAATGTTATATTTAGTTGTTAAAGCTTACATATTTTTTTTTTTGAATGACAAACCATTATCTAAGATTATCTTGAAGGGGATCCCAAAATGATAGATAATATTGTGAAGTATGAACTCCACAATATGAGGTTCGATTGTCAAGGTTAAGGGGACCTCTTCCACCCATTTTGTGAAGTACTCAATAGTCATTAAGATAAATGTGTGTTGGTCCAAAAAAGGAGGAGAAATATTTTCAATCAGATCGAAACCCCACTGAGAAAATGGATAAGCCACCTGAATGGGTTGTAAGTCCTAAGATGGAAAATGCATTATATTTGCATGATGTTGACATTTAATGCATTTCTTGACATACTTGTAGCAATCATTCTCTATGGTGGGCCAATAATAGCCCATTCAAATGATACGCTTGATAATGGCCAAGTCGCTGAAGTTTCCATCACATCTACCATTATGAGCTTATAAAATTGCCCAAGCTGATTCTTAGGGCTCTAAGCAATGAAGGAGGAATCCATCGTAGCTTTTACGATACAATATACCACCTAGCAAGACATATATCATTGCTTTTTGTTTGAATGCTCATCTTTCAGCATGCAAAAGTCCCTGTGCGACAATTCCAAGCCTAAGGAAATCTTGTAATTGGGATAGCCAATCCTGATAGGCTACAACCTCAATAGATAAGATGACTTACTCCTCCTGCAATTCAATTTGCACAAATATAGATTGAGAAACAACCTTGTGGTGAATGGTGGTACCATTCTCTGTAGGATCCTACGAGATCAAGGATCCCTAGAATAGCTTTTTTTAAAAGTATTTGGCTTTACAGAACCAGTCATGATCTAGCTCTATATGAATCATGTTGATTGATTATTGTTATCAAAGGCCTCACACTGCATCACTGAGTGTGAGAGCATTTTCATATGAATGGTAGTGAAATCAGCAGATGGATTTTAAGGGATCAAAGATTCTAAATATGCTCTGATGTTTGCAAATATTTTTGATGAGCGAGGGATTGCCTCAATGTCGTACCATTCTAGTTGTACTAGATATGTGTCAACAAGCTCATTATAAGCTTTCAATATTGGATCCCTTCATTGAAATAGTCTCTTGACTTGGTTGACTATGAGTAGGGAGTCACTAAATATATTTAGCATCTTGATTTTCATGGTGATGGTTGTTTGGAGATCTAATATTAGGGCCTCGTATTCAATGTTGTTATTAGTGCAAATGAATTCAATCTTAAATGACAAGGGCATTGGAATACCTTGAGGTATGAAAAAGACAATCCTTGCACCACCTCCTTGCTCACACTTCGAACCGTCGAAGAACAAAGTCATATCAACTTTGTTTTCATGTTTTTAGGTTTGGGTGCTTCTGATAACATGAATACTGTATCATCAATAATTTCTATGGTGAGGGGACTACTATTCTAGAGAGGCACCTTAGCCAGATGATCAGCTATGACTTGTCCTTTGATGGACTTTTAGCTTATGAATTCCAATTCAAATTCTATCAATAGCATAATCTAGTTTGTATTACGTGTATTATGATATGTCTTGCTCATCATATACTGCAAAGGATTTTGTTTGGATATTACATATATCATATGGCTCAGTATGTAGTGGCACAATTTCTTGGTTGCAAAGACCACTACCAAGAGCAAGTTTTCTATGTATGCATATCCTATCTTGTAGCTCACCAAAGTGCAACTAATGTAATCTATCGCTTGTTCTTTCTCTTGCACATTCTTTTGAGTCAACATGGTGTCCAAAGAAAAATTGATAGCGGATATATATAGTAGGAATGGCACGTCTGGTCTTGGTGGAGCTAGAATTGGTGGCATTGTCAAGTACTTTTTTATTTTAGTAAAAGCTTGTTGACATTATTCATCCCACTAGAATGGGATCCCATTATGTAGCAATAAATTCATGGGTCGATATTTTTCTAACAATTATGCGATGAATCACTTTATGGATGCTACTTTGTCTTGTAAGATTCTCAACTCTTTGATTTTCATGGGTGAGGCCATTTCTAGGATAGCCTTTATATTTTCTAGATCTACCTTGATGCCTTGTTTTAAAATGATGAATCCCAAGAGCTTTCCAAAAGTTACACCAAATATACATTTCTTAGGATTCAAATTGAAATTGTGCTCAATCAAGCGATCGAAGACCTTGAGGGTCTCAACATGCTCTTCACATAGCAATGAATTGGCCAGTAAGTCATTGATGTAGTCTTCCAAGGTATAGTGCATGTAGTCAGGGAAAATGTATGCCATAGCTCGCTGATATGTGGCACCAGTATTTTTAAGACCAAATAGCATTACTTTGTAGCAAAATATCACCCATGGAGTGGTGAATGTAGTTTTATGTTGGTCTTCAGATTTAATCTGAATTTGATTGTAACCAGAAAAACCATCCATTAGGGAGAGCATATTATGACCTATAGTGGCATCTACAAGAGCATATATTTTGGGAAATGGGAATGAATCCTTTGGTGTTGCCTTATTGAGATCCCTAAAATCCGTGCAAATGTGTATTCTTCCATTAGGTTTTTCTACGAGCACCATGTTTGATACCCATTTTGGATAGTCGATGGGAATAATAAAGACTACATCCAATAGTTTTTGCAACTCATTCTTAACCATAATAGTGATGGTTGGATGCATCTTTCTAAGCTTCTACTTGAATTATTTCTTTGTGGGGTCTAATGAAAAGTTGTGGACAACCAATTTTGGGTTGAGTCCCGGCATGTCTTTGTAGGTCCAAGCAAAGAGATTTGGTCTCTCTTTCAATAGAGGAATTATGATGGCTTGTTCTTTTGGAGATAAGATTTCTCTAAAATTGACTTTCTTTGGTTAAGAAGGATCATCACTGATATCCACCTCAAGATTCTTTTCTATTATCATATGTGATCCCTCCTCAATTTTTTGAGGAGTGGGCATTAAATGGATGTCATCTACTAGATTTATAGTTTCCACTGACTCAATATTGAGACCAATGTGATAGACATCATGTGTGTATCCTAGTGCAAAATAGAATGGTTGTAGCATCTCTTCATTAGAGAAGAAATATTCAGGCTCTAGAGGTGAATCAGTGTAATTCCAATCAATAGCATCTAAGTTAATACATAATGGTTTTGAAGGATATGTTGGATTACGAAGTGGAGCGATCAAATCAATGGAGATCCTATTGATGGATGATATGGAATCTCCAAGACCATGTGGGTGAAACTCTTCATCAATAATTTACCTTCCATACCCAAGATGTGGCTCTGTGGGTATGGGTATCTTAGGATCTAGTATATGAATAGACGAGATTATGGGATCATTAGGCAACATCTGCTCTCTAAATGTTGGTGGATCTGGTAAAACCATTTGATAGATGACATATGGATTTGTTGGTCTTTCCAAGAAGCGTAGGTCAAGATCTATGGTGTGAAGTATCACCTCTCTCTCAACAAGCTAATCGATTGGATGCAAGTGATGAGGCCAAAGATAAGCCATCTTGGTCTCATCCTCAAAGTCATCATTGCTTATGAAGAAACCATTGGTATTTTTGTCTAGCCCTATGATGGGATGGTGACTTACCTACTGATACCCAAGATATACCATCTCAGTCACGTCTTCATAATCATCTTTGTTTATGAAGAATCCATTGATATTTACTTCCAGATCAACAATGTGGCTCGCATGTCTAGGCCCCAGGTAGTCCATATCTATTGAGTCCTTTGACTCATAGCCACTCTCATCCGACATGCATCCACCCTCATCCGAGATGTATCCACTCTCATTCGATATGTATCCACTCTCTGTGTGGTCTGCCCAAGCAAGGTTTTGCACATACTAAGGCCCATGGTAGGCCAAGCTAGCTTCATATTTGTCTTCACTTGAGACATAATCATACTCATCTTGCTCATATCCATGGATTAGATCTTCCTCCCATAGGATGGTTCCTGACAAGTGCACTTCAATAGAGGATTTAGGGTGATACTTATCAGGTGGTGTGATATTGACCATAGACACCCATCCATCACCAAAGTAATTTTTGCTAGGGGGTTGATAGGGATTCTAGTCAACGTCTTCCTCAACCCCTAATCTTAGCCTATCTAGGGTAGTTGCCAAAGAATCATCATGGCTTTGTATATGATATCTCATACCAAACCTATCAGTAGGCAGTTGGTATTGTGGCTAAAATGGAAGATAGCAACCTTGCTCATATAGGCCTAAGCCATAGCCGTGCCAATGATATTGCTCAAAGTACCTTAGAGTGAACTCAGTATTTGACAAGTAATGAACATTCATGGTGAATGGTTCATCCTCATTCTATTGAATGTCAAAAGTAGTATGGGCACAGTCCAAACTAGCATAGATGAAGTTGGTCTGGTTATGGGAACCCCTAATGGAACTATTGTACCCACTAGAAAATTTGGGACTCTTGGTCATCCCATGTCCTGCACAAAATCAATAATAGGTGCAAAATTCATGTTCTGCATAAGATATTCACCTAATCCTATGTTTTCTAAGTGTATTATCACCTACGGTGCAGATGACATTGTTCATGATGCGGGCGAGGCAGGTTGAGGTGCCACCTCGGCTATGTCCTAGGAATTTTCCTCCTCCATGGGATTTAGAATTTTTGTATCTACTATAGTTGGAAACTCCTTAGGTTCTTCCCTCACTACAGGTTCTTTCAAATTTTGATTATATTTTTCTTTAGATATTGAAGGCTTTTTAGAAGTGCCAATAGTCTTAAATGTAGGAGGTGGTGTCGATGTGGATGGGTCACATCACAATGATTTACTCTTATTTTTTGGTTGCATGGTCAAGGATGAAGGTCTTATGTACAGATGTGTTTATGGGAGGATAAATTGCCCTGGTAAGTTGACCTAATACATGTACTTGAATGGATCTTCATCGGATGAAACCATATGAACTTGTCCCTCATGCACATACTTGATGCATTGGTGCAAAATTGAAGGTACGTACTGCATGTCCCTTATCCGAGGATAACCTAGAAGGATGTTGTATTGTATAGCCCCTTCCAACACATGAAAAATCATGAGGATGGTCTTATGTCCTACCTTTATAAGCAATATGATTGTACCCACTGTGTAGCACAATGCATCGTTGAAACCCCTTAATGTGTATGAAGTCAAGACAATGCTAGACTTAGGGATATTTAGGTATCCTATAGCCTTTGTAGTGATAATGTTGATCAATGATCTTGTATCGATTAGAACCCACTTGAATGGTATGTCATTGATTTATGCGATAATATGTATAGGTGGGTCTGCTAGGGTAGTAGATACTACCTTGATTTCATGATCATAAAAATAGATCATGAGCACTTGGAAATACTATACTTGCACCACAAAATGTGTGAACGCATCTGGGTTTTGGAGCTAGAGCTTGATTGATTATAAAATCTCCATAAAAGTCTTCCTATGCCTAGGATATTGTTGTATGATCTCATAAATTGACAACTTGGCTAGAGTTGCTTGTAGATTTTGTTCTAGTCTACTCTGAACAGTTACCACAGGTCGTGCTAGTGGAACTAGAGGATTTTTTTGCACCTGTACATATCGAGGTACAACTAGAATATGAATAAGTACCATTGGAGGCTGTGGTTGCCCATATCGTCGATTCATTATTGCCATTTTTACTATCTCAACCATTCTTATGCATCCCTAAAAGGGTGGCTCCACTCAAACTTAGTTGACTTGGATGACCTAATCTCTAGGGGCCTCATGATTTGGCAATGGGTTCCTAGATATACCCATGTCTCTGTTATCGGGTGCTAATGGATTTTCAATTTTTAGATCACCCTTCTCAATCATGTTTTACTTGATGTTTTTGAATTTGATACATGTCTTGATATCATACCCATGTATTCTATGATATGGGTAGTATTGATATTCCCTATATCCCTTGGGCTTGGGATGATTAGGGTCAAGAACTTGTGCATTAGTAAATCTGATTCTTTATGCATCGCTCAACTGATTAAATATTGATTACATCAATTAATTTAGAGGTGTGTAATAGCAAGGCATTAGATGCTCCCTATTTTATCCCTGGTTTTTCTTTGGGTCATAATTAGACGATGGGAGATGAGCCTCATAGTTTTGCAATTATTGGTAATTGCTTCCCTTTGGTGTACTTAAAATGACTTGGTTGACTTGAGCAGGCTTGGCCTACTTCTGTTGATTTTTGTTACAGTTTGCATTATTCTAATCCTTGTTCTGGAGCTTGAGGTCTCCTTTTTCAACCCTTATATCCTCAATAGGCTTGGATTTAGCCAAGGCTTCTTCAAATGATTCATACTGCTATAGTTGTAATAAAAATGAGATGTGCTTTGTACAACTTTTTGTGAATATTCGGATGAGTTCTTCAATGGGAACAGAGAATGGTAAATTCACCATTATTTTCCTCCACCTATTCCCATAGTCCATTACTGGCTTGTCATAATACTATTTTAAGTTGACCAAATCATACAGGTTCACCTTCTTCTTTGCATCGAAAGAGAAGTATTCAAGAAACACATTCACCAGTTGCGTAAAGTTAATGATGTTGTGCTTGGGAATTTTATTTAACCAGTGAGTCCTTGCACTCAATAATGTCATAATGAATGTTCTCAACATTAGGGTATCATTCTGCTCAAATTGGAAGCACGTGTTCATGAAGTTGGTAACATGTTCTTGAACATCTTTTGCTCCCTTCAACTTTTCTGGCCTAGGTATCTCAAAGTTCTTACGATATGCAAGACTCAGTACTGAGGGCCACAGAGGTTGGTTGTGTATCTTTCTCAATGTCAGCTTCTACCCACCCATGTCCTATTTTTTGAGATATTTGACCCTCTCAATGAGTATCTGATATGCCTTTGAAGAAATAATATCTTGTTCTTGAAGGTTCACTCATGGTGGTAAGGGAGGTAACCCTGTTTTTACCCAATTTGGGTGTCTATACTCATCCCCCATGACCACAGATGAAGATTCAGGATATTTTTGTTCTTGCTCTTCCATCCCTACCTATTCCTCATTTAATTGTGTTTGTTCGAGGTCCAGGTGTTGTTGATGCTTTAAATAATGGTGAGTATGCTCATTTCTTTTTCTAGTTTTTCTCTCCTGCTAAGAATCGGTATGCCTCTCATGTTGGTATTTCTCATCACCTATGTGTGCATCAACTCGAGCTAGCCTTTTGGCTAACTATTCAAACTCAACCCTTTCTTCTCTAAAGTGTTGCTCCTATAGGCATAGGCGCCTCTTCCTTCGCTCTTCTTGCTCGAGATCTTCCACACACTCTCACTCGATACACAATACTTATTATAACCTACAAATACAGTTAGCCTGACCTACTATTCAAGGTTTATTCCTTTCTCACTCTGCATAAGGATTTCTAATATTTAGGCCCCTCAAGGAGGCTTTTACTATGTTTGTACCCTTGTCCACCAAGGTAACTTGTTTTGTGTATTGTGTTATATGTTGAGTACCCCCATGGTTGGAAGGAGTGCATGTGCTACAAGGTCACTTTGAAGCTTCATCTATTTCATTTGTGTGCCTAGTAGTTATTCTATGTGAAATTCTTGAAGTAGAATGTTCAATAGCAATACTTATTAGAGCTGGTCTTAAGGAGACTTGATCCAACTCATCAAGTTGTCTGGTTCTCCATGGCTGATCCTGTGGAGTCCTACTGGCACCACTCATAATCTAAGGGTACCCTCCCATATGTAGGAAGGCTATAGTATGTCCTATGTATATGACTGGGCATAGCCCTAATGTCTTATCCCTTAGTGGACTGATCTATACTATGAGTATCATGTGAAGTTTGGGGTCTTACAACCCTTGCATGCCTATGTGATGATGAAGACCTTGATGCCTCCTCATGCTAGTGTGATGACGAAGGCCTTGAGGCCTCTACATGTTTGTGCAATGAGGGAGATTATTATGCCTTCATATTTTGGAATGATAATGGATTTCATGATGCCTCTGCATGTCTATGTGATGAGGAAGGCCTTGAGGCCTCCTCATATCTATGTGATGAGGGAGGTTGTGATGCCTCTGTGTGTTTGAGTGATCAGAGAGGCCATGAGATATCCTCATGTATATATGATGAATAAGACCTTGAGATCTCCTCATGTCTATGTTATGAGGAACCAGGATGTGGCTCTCTCATTGGTGTTTCTCAAGGAGTCCTCCCAAGGGTTGATTTGTTGCCCCTAAGACTTGTCAAACTTCATTAGACGATATTATGGGTGGGTGGCTCAACACCATTTTGACTTTGAGTATGTGGAGCATAATTTTCTGCCTCGACATTGGACTGAGGACAATTACTCCGTGTGTATACCATAATGATTGAGTTATATTCTTAAGTGTATTCCAAACCACATAAGCAAAGTAGGCAGATTTTTATCTCATTTAAATATTTATGTGTGTTCCCTAAACTATTTGGTGTGTTTTTATTTTTTGAATATATAAGCTAACTCCCATCATGTGTTTGTTTTTCTTGGATGGTATACTTAATTTGTTAAAGGTATTTCACCTATATACTCACACAAGACGAATATGGTAGTGAAGTCCATACTCAACGAGGTAGCATAGGTACTACCAACCCTCACCCATCACGTCATGCATAGCAATACACTCCTCAAAGAGGAATGCATAATATTTTGCATGGTATGGAAAGTTCTTGGATTAGTCTTAGCCACAAACGGGTCTCGATGATAATATTTATCGCAATCCAACCAAGTGGTAATGACCTCTATTGTTAGTCTTGATCAACGGATTGGATGTGATAGCCCAACACCGTTGATGTTAAAATAATATGATATGTGTGTGGGGTTCTTTTTAACCTTACATGTAAAAAAAATGCATCACCAAGCAAGCATTATCTTTCCTATATGCCTAATATAAAATATGTTTCATTTCAGAAATATGCATGTATTCAGCCTATATGAACTTTAGATAATGCATTCTACTTCATGAATTAATGGCCACTAGTTGAGCTGCATGAAATTAAACTAAACACACAGGAGCCTAGCATGATGGAGACTAGGGCAAACCTTAAAAGCAAATGCCCACTGTTCCTAGAAATGGCTAGAGGAAACTAAAGAAAACTCTAAGAAACATCCAATGCATTTTTTTTTCCATTTTTCTTTATATTTTCCTTAATAAAAAAACATGATTTAAGTTGTTTTTCTGAAAAAAAAATACAGATAGAAAAAATAGGGAAATAGAGAATGCCATCAACCTCAAATCCTGATTTGATGATGGAAATTCTATCCTCTGCTGCACTTCTTTTCTAGAAACTATTGACCAAAGTGGCTACTATTGGTCGCTGATTAAAGGAGAAGCTAATATATTCTAGTTGTTGCTGACCAAAGTGGCCAAAACCTACTGGTCGCTGTCAACCAGAGTGGCTGAAACTGCACATTAAAAATCCTTGAATGTCAGTAAATCAATAGAAAATAAAAACCTAGTGGGAGTCCCATCGTGATTGCCATTTTTGCAATCTCAAGAAGCATGTACCACACTTACCCTACTTGAAAATTTATTATTATATCAAATGAAAATGAAGAAACATGCAAGGAAATATAACTCAAAAATAATAAGCAATGAAATATTCTTTTATTAATTCTTCTAGATCTCGATTACATGTATATCCATCTGAGGGATACTATTTTTTTTATACAATCTATGACAAGTGAGGTAACGGGGAAATGCATCCCCTGCAAGGGGATGATGCACCTTCATAGGCCTCTTGATCTTGCACACCAAACTGTTCAATAACTTATAGATGCCTCCTTCTCCTAATTTTATCCCGAAGGGATCTCATGCTCTGGATACTTTAAAGTGATCTTGTAAACCTGTATCTAAAAGCATGGAAACAATAGATCAAATCAGTAGTACGGGATGCCTCTCCAAAAGAGGCTCTTATTAGCAAATCTGATAAATAAAATAAATGATCATGATAATATTGAAATACAAGAATAAATCAAATAATAAATGCATTGAAATCTTAGAAATATGATACAAATATGATTAAGAAATAAGATCTAAGCTACGACTAATTATTAAATCAAGTAGTATTGTATCTATGCTAGAACAAAGGGAAATAATGTCTAATACCCTATAATATGCCTACAAGCCACTATCTAAGATAGTGGCCACGATACAAAACTCTCCTCCTCATGAATCAAGGGATGTAACACTATCTCCCTTGCTCCAATTGGTGTTCAAGGGTCACCTATTGTGTCTGGTACACTGATGGGTAGTGTGGAACGATGGATCTAAATACTAATGTGTGGGTGTGGCTTAGCTGAACGGTGCTCCAATACTCCTCAAAGGGTCGTAGATTTGCTCTCTATTTTGATAGGGCTCCGTTGCACACAATTTGAATTCTCTATTTTTTACTTTTCTTGGGAAAGTTCATACGTAGAGTTCCCTCTCTCTTAGATCTAAAATTTTTACCCTGGCTTCTTGGAGAAGCCAAGCCCCAAATTTACATGCAACTGACCATCCTGAGCGGAAAGCATCAGTCAAAATTCTATATTTAAGGGGTGGTTAGGAGGAACTTTGGGAGTTCCATGCCAAAATATACCTATAAACAATAGAAGGTGCAATTATACTACATGATATATGCCCGTATCCATGGCCAACATATACATGGTGCTAGCCACTATTGAGAGCAATGACTAGATGTGGCCACTATCAGCTTCAGTGGCCATATCTGGTGGTCACTCTGCTTGAGAGCGGCTAAATTTGAATGGCCTAGAACTACTCTTTTTGAAGGTTAGGACCATTGGTAACTCTTGTAGAGTTCCAAGAGGATTCATATGGTCTGCGAATGTGTTCATATGGGTAGTATCCTAAAAATCATGCATTTTAGGTGTCTACAAAGAGTATTTGGATGTGTGGCCTATGCACATGTCTCAGATGAGTTGAGAAAGAAATTGGATAGCAAAGGATAAATATGCATATTTGTGGGATATAGTGAAGATTCCAAGGTATATAGATTATTAAATCGAATAACCAAGAAAATCATAATCAACATAGATGTGCAATTTATAGAAGAGGAAGCATGGGATGAAATTTTGGAGAAAATAGTGAATGTTATTGCAAGATCACCACAATAAGATGAAGAATATATAATAACAATAAATACTCCTCAAATTGTTACTCCTCCCACACCCATTCAAGCTCAACAAAGTGGTTCAAAAGTGACACCTTCATCAAGCATAAGGATAGCCTCATGAATTAAAGCAAGAACTCCTCCCAATGTACATCAAACACCAACAATAGGCCCATATACAAGTCCGACTTCAAGTGACACATCAAATCCAAATTTTGCAAGTTTAAAGAGATAAAAATTCAGAAGTTTAAATGATATTTATCAGCAAGAAGAAGATGAAAATAATGTAGGTCAGAATTATCTCTTTCCTTTATATGCACCTGTAGATGATCCAATTCACTTTGAAGATGCAATTAAAGAAGAAAAGTGGATAACAACCATGGTCGAATAAATAAAATCCATAGAAAATAATGATACATGGGAATTAGTGAGTCTTCCACAAGGAAAATATGTCATTGGTGTAAAGTGGGTCTATAAAACAAAATGCAATGATGAAGGAAAGATTGAAAGATACAAAGCAATACTAGTTAAAGGATACAAACAGTAGTAAGGAATCAATTATGGTGAAACATTTGCTCCAGTTGCAAGGATGGAAATAGTAGGGATAATTTTAGCAATAGTAGCACAATGTAAATGGAAAGTATATCAAATGGAAGTAAAGTCAGCATTTTTGAATGCATTTTTGAAAGAGAAAGTGTATGTGGAGCAGCCACTTGGTTATGAAGTTCCCAGACAAGAAGATACGGTATATAGGCTAAAAAAGGTACTTTATGGACTCAAGCAAGCCCCAAGAGATTGGTACAATAGAATAGACTCTTATTTGTTGAGCAATGGCTTTTGCAAAAGTGATGGTGAGCCCACTCTTTATATTAAATAAATTGATGGTAAGCTTTTTATTATTGTTTTGTATGTAGATGATCTAATTTTTACTATAAATGATGAAGCTCTCATAATTGAGTTTAAAGAAGATATGAAAAATGAATTTGATAGGACAGGCTTAGGGCTATTAAGATATTTTATTGGCATAGAAGTTCAACAATTGGATCATGGCATCTTTATTTGTCAATCAAAGTATGTAGTGGATATCTTGAAGAGATTCAAAATAGAAAATTGCAAGCCTACTCCAAATCCAATAGCTATAGGATTAAAACTGAAAAATGGAGATTGGAGCAAGAATGTAAATCCAACTTTATACAAAAGCATGGTAGGAAGTTTGATGTACTTAACAGCCACAAGGCCTGATATAATGTATGTTGTAAGTCTAATTTCAAGGTTTATGGAGACTCCAAAAGCAACACATTTGCAAGCAACCAAAAGGATCTTAAGATACATTAATAGAAAAAAGGAATATGGTATTTTTTACACCAAGGCGAATGAATTCAAGTTGATTGGATACACAGACAGTGACTAGGTAGGAAGTGTATATGATAGAAAGAGCACATCATATTATGTTTTTCATCTTGGATCAAGAGTTATTTCATGGGCCTCAAAAAAACAACCAATTGTCTCTCTCTCTATAGCTAAAGCTGAGTATGTGGCAGCTACAGGGGCATCTTGTCAAGCAATGTGGATGAGAAGGATGTTAAAATATTTGAGACATAAGCAAGAAGAACCAACAAGAATTTTTTGTGATAATAAATCAGCAATAGCACTTTCCAAAAAAATTATTTTTCATAAGAGAAGAAAACATATAGATATTAGATATCATTTTATTAGAGAACTTATAAATGCTAGAGAAATCATTTTGGAGCATTGCAGATCTGAAGAACAATATGCAAATATTTTTACCAAGCCACTATGAAAGAAGAATTTTGTTCATCAACGAGACAAATTGGGCATCATATATGGCAACAGTAGGAGTTGTGATGGGGGAGTATTGGATATTAATCCCAACAACCATAATAAATATAGACATACAAATATATATTAGAAAATATGATGTTGTATACAGACTTAGTCATAGAATTAAATGTATTTACTATTTCCTATTTTCTCTAGAAGTCTCCTTCACCACCACAGGATCTGTATATTGTTTTTTGCAAATTTCCTTATGGCAATCCCAAATTTCTAAAGCAAAATTTTATTTTGTATGAAGTATAATGTTTTAAAAAAATTAATAAATAATAAAATATCATTTTTTCTCTTTATTTGTAGCTATGTTCTTGCCCTGTTCTACGTTTATTTTCTCTGCTTCCACTCTGTTTCTCATTGTGTTTGAAAGGTGCAACAACACTTCAAGAGACATCAGTTTACAAGGAACTCTAAATTAACATGTTGCTCTAAAATAATAGTTGAATATTAAATCAAAAGACCTACAGGATGGACAAGGAGAAGAGTTTAGAGATGTATGAACTAGAGTTTGGGGATGTTTAATATTTAGTCATGATAAAGAAAATTGTATAGCATGTCCATCATCATCAACCTCTGATCCCAATTCCTATACAAACAAAGAATTACAGGTGCGAAGATAATGAATCTTAACTCTAAACCCATGGAGGCAGTTAATAGGGTTTTTGCATATAGTAAAGCTCTCGGTACTCACACAAAAACTCATGCTACACCACCACATCCAACTCCAGTGGCTCAGTGAACTCTTCCTATATTGGGATTTACTATTAAAAATAAGTCGGATACTAGAGACTCTATCCTCATCATCAAAGTCAAGGTGGAGATGTATTATAGAAGCTACTCCATCAACTTCTTCCCATTAAAACATTGATGTTTTAGGGCTCTACAAAATAGAAAGTAATTGTACCTGGTGCCATTTTGGGAGGCATCGATGACTTCGTCATGACCCAAAGGATTATTGAGCTTAGGAAAGAAGCATACCAGGTCAATAGTTTCTTCAATGTGTGGGTTGGTATTACACTCTATGAATGCTACTGAGTTTGACTTACTAGAATGCTATGAAATGAGGGCCAGCCACAGAAAATATTTGTATTAGACCCATAAACTCAAATTTGGGCATGTCTCTAAATTAGACAATAATGGAGAATCCATTCTTTGTAAACATATAAATATAGTAACAATATTTTATGCATGGCGAGGTTTATAGTAACAGCATTTTATGTGTCGTAAGGTTTTCGATGCTATTTATTCCAACTCTATACATGATTGACTAAAAGGTATTATTGAGTGTAGATAGATTTGAATATTTGCATCATCCAATCCCCATATATAGTTTAAATATTATATATACATGATTGACTAAAAGGTATTATTGAGTGTAGATAGATTTGAATATTTGCATCATCCAATCCCCATTCGACCAGAAGCTCATGATTACAAATAATATATTTTAAATTTTAAAATATAAAATATAAAATAATAATGTATGTACAACTAAATATATAATTTTAAGCACATAAAAATAAATAAATATTGTTTCTTTATGACAATTAAATTTGTGTGTTCCTTTTACATGAGACATGTGTAAACATTTTTAAATATTTAATTTTTAATAAAATATATTTATATGATTAATATTTTATATAAATTTGCTAAATGTTCTTAATAAGATAAATATTAAAGCTTTTAATATTTCAAGTAATGCCAGATAATTATTATATACATCTTCCTAATATTTAGAATATTACAATTATTAATAATTTATATAAAAGATTTTGCAATAATTATTATATAAATCTTCCCAACTTCTTCTATGATTTTATTGTCTAGGGGACAGTGATGTTTATCAGCATTTAGGTCACATGTAGCACTTCTTTTTTTGTGATGATTATTTCCACAACATGTTATATGATTTAGAATTTTCAATAAACTTTTGCTTGTGAATAGCTACAAAGCTACCTTGATCCACGGAAGCTATTTTTGGTTGCATGATAATTTTTGGAAGTGGAATCTATAAAATTTCCTTCATATACAGGATGCACTCTAATAATATGTCTTACAAAGATATATAATCTCCTTATTTGTAGTAAGCAGAAAGGAAGAAAAATAAAATGGTCATCTATTTTTCATATTCTAGATGCAATCATTTTCACTACTACAATAATTTCAATGCTTGAGTTGTAGTTCAACTCTCCGAATAACAAGATCTAAGGTGAATGTATTATGGCATCTCATCTTGTAAGTTGGAACACTCAATACAAAGAACCAAATTATATTCTTGTGCGCGTCTATAATGTGATTTCTACTTCTGTTTTATCGTTAATTATCTTTTGTATTTGTGTGATGTTAGATAGGGGTAAATCATGGTGTTACTATTATAACCCTTATCTAGTATTTGTAAACATGATCAAGAGTTAAGGAGACCCCCGTGGCTTGGGGTTGGTACCCCTATCATCAAACGGACTCAGGTCAAACTACTACCTTTGTCCCATTGAACATGCCCAAATATTTGAACCTAGGTCTCCTCTTAGTAAATACTCAACGTTTTACTAGTGCACTAACCTTTGCGAATATGTGGAAGCTAATTTAAGCTCGTAGTTTTTAGAAATAAGAATTATTGAAATAGATTGATGTATGTCAGTTACATTTTCTTATTTAGCATTTTCAAAACTATTTTAATGCACTCCTTCTAGTTCACTCCTAATACTAATATCCTTCATGAATACATGGTGTTCTCATAATTACTCAATTATAGGCTCTTTCCCCACAAAGACAAATATCCAATGGCTACACACCTTCATTGGAGGTGAACTCAATTTCACCAACTTTTTATGAAAAAATAATAATTGAAAAGTGAATGTGATGGTTGTAATCTGCGTTGCATTTTATATTGAAATGGAAAAGAGAGAAACACCTTAGTGCAAACCATGAAATGACCGTAAATTTTTCCTTTGAGAATTTTTTTTGAAGAATTTTAGGTGTGTTGCAGTGGAAACCCATGCATTTAATTTGGCGATGTGTTTGTTCTACAAATTGGTAAAATTAAAAATATCTCTCTCGCCTAAATAATTGTTTTTGGACTGATTGATTCCATTAGAATCCATTTCAATTTAATGTTTGTTTATGTATGACACACCTCATACTTTCTTGTTAGTTGACCTTTCTATTTATTTTCATTTGTGATACTAGTCCTTGGTGTTTGTTCTTTAAATTTTTCTTTTATAATACGTTTTAATAATAACAAATATTTGTTTCATACATTTAAGTATGATTTTTTTGGAACTTTGTAAATAGTTGATCTTGGATTTAACTTTCATTTTTCTTTTAAATGTGTTACAAAAATATTTTATATTTTAAATATTTATTCTTTCATTTAAATATTTTATGCTTTGAATACTTTTTTTTTATCTTACTATAAATAAATAACTTGAAAAAATAAGGTTTTCAATCCATACACCTTAAAATACAAATAAATATTAATGATTTGAGTACATCAAATATCAAAAAAATGAGTTTAAGATTTAATCTTGTGTAATAAAATATCTCAAATATAATATTTCTCTTACATAAGTTTGTTTATACTTTTATTATCCTAGTGTATATTTAAAGCCTAAAAGAATAAATCTCAAATTTCATTTGAATAACAAAGGAAGTAATTATTCCATTAATTCAGACCATAAAGGAAACTTTCTTTATTTTTCAAAGGAAGTAAAATTATGTTAAAGTTGTTAGGTACCTAAGATTAGTATTTAATATTATAATAGATGTAATTATCCCACATGTATAAATAAATGGGAGTGGCAAGTAGTTAGGCATTATAAATATCGAGAAAGACTCATAGATGGGACATGAAGAAGAAGAATATTGTATGTATTTCAAATTGAGATATTATAAGGAGTGGCTTCCTTCCAATAAGGAGCATTGTGATTTTCTAGCATATATGTGAAGTTTTTAGCAAGGATGTAGTTGTTGTTGTCCATATGGTATGAATATTTTTGTTTCCTACCATTTGACCCAACCCCCATAGGCACTTACATACATGTGAATTTTTTAGCAAGGATGGTAACATTGGCATTTCATAGATTGATCACTCATGGATCAAGTAATTGGTTTCTAGGATTGATCACTCGCAAATATTAAAAGGTTGATCACTCACGGATCAAGTAATTGGTTTCTAGGATTGATCACTCAAAATTATTAAAAAGTTGATCACTCGTGGATCAAGTAATTGATTTCTAGTATTGATAACTTAAAATTATTAAAAGGTGAACAATAGCCTCAATTAGGAAAAACATTTTTATTAAAATGTTGATCACTCATGGATCAAGTACTTTGTTTCTAGGATTGATCACTGGAAATTATTAAAAGGTGAATAATAGCCTCAATTATTAGATTGATCACTCATGGATCAAGTAATTGGTTTCTAGGATTGATCACTCATGGATCAAGTAATTGGTTTCTAGGATTGATCACTCAAAATTATTAAAAGGTTGATCACTTATGGATTGAGTAATTGGTTTCTAGGATTGATCACTCAAAATCATTAAAAAGTTGGTCAATCATGGATCAAGTAGTTGATTTCTAAGATTCATCACTCGAAATTATTAAAAGGTGATAGTAGCCTCAATTAGAAAAATATTTTTATAAAAGGTTGGTCGCTCATGGATCAAGTAATTGGTTTCTAGGAATGATCACTCGAAATTATTAAATGGTGAATAGTAGCCTTAGTTGATTTCTAGGATTGATCACTCAAAATTATTAAAAGGTGAATAGTAGCCTCAATTACTCAGTTTCTAGATTGATCACTTGAAATTATTAAAAGGTGAATAGTAGCCTTAATTACTCAGTTTCTAGGATTGATCACTCGAAATTATTAAAAGGTGAATAGTAGTCTCAATTACTCGATTTCTAGGATTGATCACTTGGAATTATTAAAAGGTGAATAGTAGCCTCAATTACTCGGTTGCTAGGATTGATCACTCGAAATTATTAAAAGGTGAATAGTAGCCTTAATTAAAATTATTAAAAGGTGAATAGTAGCCTCAATTGGTTTCTAGGATTGATCACTTTAAAAGGTGAATAGTAGCCTCAATTACTCAGTTTCTAGGATTGATCACTCAAAATTATTAAAAGGTGAATAGTAGCCTCAATTATTCGATTTCTATGATTGATCATTTGAAATTATTAAAAGGTGAATAGTAGCCTCAATTACTCAATTTTTAGGATTGATCACTCTTAATTATTAAAAGGTGAATAGTAGCCTCAATTATGGAAACCTTTCGATCGAGTTTGATTTAATTAATCTCAATGGTAAATAAAGACTTACTATGTCACTGCCCTAGTAGAAATCATCACCATCAGGGGAACCATTGCTTGGTGATTATTACATTAATAGTGTGGGAATGCTTTTGTGATGCTTGTTATCCACAACACCCTATGTGTGGTATTATTACCCATGAATGTTTTTTGAGCTCACTCTTACCACTGTAAATCAACCTATATAAATCATCTTGTGATAAACAACCTTTACAAGAACCCCCAGCTAATAATCACCAAACCGGTCTACGACCTATAGTTTATTCCTGAATACCTTCATTGGGCTACTTGAAATCATCGTTTGAGGAAAGCTCCTACCTGATCTACAGATATGTTGTAAAAATGGTTGTTATTATATCCAACTCTCCCTACCATTCAAAATTAGTATTTTTTGCTTGGCATTTCATCACAGACATGCTTTATTGATGGAAACCCAAAGAACAGTTTACCTACTATCACCTACGTCTATCATCACCCTTCAAGAAGCAAAACCCTGGCGCTATGTGCCACACTATCCAATAGGAGAAAGGATTATATATGTGCTAAAAAAAAAAAGTAAACCTTAGCCTCTGACTCCATAAACGTATATTTGGTAGTTGTTAGACAATCGATAGGATGTCATGGATGATACACAATTTTTAGCAATGGGTAAAATATTTGTAAACAGTAATCCCACATGGAAGGCCTCTGATTTCATAAAGGTTACAAAAATTAGCACCCATTTAGCAGATAACCCAGTTATGAAAGACCTTTGGTTTTGGGATACAATATAACCATGTCATATAACTCGGTGCGTGCATTGAGAGCAAAAGCCTCGATCTACCAAATTCTAACAAATATTATTATAAATTCTAACAAATAATGAAATATTATTTTTAATTATTTTATCTAGTGATGAAGAAGCATATTATGGTAGAAGAAATAAGGATTCAAGAAGATTTAAGGATGTAAAATTTTTTAGATGTTTCAATTGTGGAAAGTATGGTCATGATGCAACTAATTTTCAAGAAGCTATAAATAGAAATAATGAAGAAAAACTAGATCATAAGAACAATGAATCATAAAGATACAGGTACCAAAAGAAAGGTAAGGATGGATAATACAAACAAGGAAATAAGTTCTTTCAAAGACAAAATAGGAGCTACTATGTAGATAAGGTAAGTACTCAAGTGATAGTGATTCTAGTTCTTCAAGTAATGATAAATATGAAGTCCTATTTTTGATTGAAGAAAAAAAAGAAGTTAAGAAAAGGTCACCAATAATTCTCAAGTATTTTAGATGTGGTAATTTTGGACATCTTGAAGATAGTTGTACTAGGAATGGTTTTAGTTTCAGTGATAATAAATATGAGGATGCACTTGAAGGACCAAAATCAAATGTTCTAATGGCACTAGAAGAATAAGATGGTGATCCTATAGAAGATAAGTCAAAAGAAAATGAAAATGTTGACAAAGGCAAACAAATAGAGGAAGAATCAAAATAAGGAGTTAATCTTGAGGGAGAGCTTATCTATGCTCTTAAAACTTTAAATAAGGTAATAAAGAAAAACTCTCAACTTGAGATTCAATTTCAAGAATGTGATGAAGAGAGAGGAAAGTTCATAGAGGATCTAAACAAGTCAATGTCTAAGACAAAGAAGTTAAAGGATAAGTTAGAAGCAAAGGTATTAGAATTTGAAATGTTAGAACAAGTAGACCTACTAAGGGAAGATTTATAAAAGTCTAAGGACAAGCTACACAAGTTTGGGAAGAGCTCAAATATTGTAGATAAGATGATCAAGGTACAAATAAGGTCAACAAATAAAATAGGTCTTGGTTTTGAATAGGCTTAAAATAAACAAGAAGAAAAGTCAACCTCAAGTTCTTTAGAAGAAGAAACTTCAGAATAAGACAGTGTAAGAGAAAGTGAGACTTCTAAGGATGATTTGGACAAAAAAAATTTCAAAAAGGAAAGGAAAAATGCACAAAGAATAAATAGATGGAATATGAATAAACATAGAGAAAAAGAGACTAAGAGACCTATGAGTTCAAGGCAAGGAAATTTCAATGGACGATGTTTCTCATGTCACATATTTGGGAACATGGCTTCACAGTGCAAGACACATGAAAGACAAGAATATGAGAACTTCAGGAACAAGAAAATTTTCCATGGGTATTGCTACTCATATCATCAGTTTTGTCACAAGGTAATGAATTATAGGGTTCATGACATGAATAGATATGGATTCACCAGGAGAAATCCCAAGACATTTACACCTCCAAGAAATAATAGCATTAAGTGTTATAAATGCAATAATTATGGACATACATAAAAGTGGTGTAGAGCAGATATTCCAGAACCAAAAATGAACATGAACAAGAACAGTAACAGGAACAACAAAAGGATCAGGAATATGGACATGGACATGAACAAGAACAAGAATATTGATAGGAATAGGAACATGGACATGAATAGGAACAGTCAAAGAAATTTGAAGGATAAGATGATAAGGAAAGAGGATAAAGGTAAAGAACAGTGTTTGCTAGGAGTAAAAATATTCCCACCCAAGAATTAACCACCTCAAGAGGAGGTGCAGGAGGGGCTAAGCTAAGAGACTCATTCTTAGCCCCGAGCCCCAAAAGTGACCCTTTGCCATTGATATCAAAGGGGAGAGATTTGAGTAAGGAAGAGATATTTGGTTTGAGGAGAGAGGGTTGATTCAAGGGGATCAATGTCCCAGGGGAAGTAGAAAAAGAAAAAGGTCAATTTTTTGGTAAAAATAATTTAGGTTGTCATCAATGACAAAGGGGGAGATTGTTGGACATTTTGAGTGCATGAGTTGTCATTGATGTCAATAGTGAATGGTTATTAATTTCAAGCTTTAAGCACCAGGCAGTGGTAGTTTCAGTGGGCAGCATTCGTTTTATGTTCTCCAATGAATGCAAAAGGTTAGTCCATCTTCAGTTAATCAAGACCCAGTTCCAAGAAGTCATATGAGGTCCAAAGGGCAAAGAAGAGGCCCAGGCAAATAATATTATAATATTAAAAAGGAGATTTAAATTAATTATAAATTAATTAATATAATTTTATTATAAATTAATTTATTAATTAATTTAATTAACTCTTATGTTACTTAAGTTAATTATAAGTTAATTTTAATTTAATTATAAATTAATTTTTATTAATTTAAATAAACCCTAAAAGGGTTATAAAGCAAAGTTTATAAATCAAATTTTTAAATTCGATTTGAGCATCGACATATTATAAACATCAAGGCACTGCATATAAATCAAGGCAAAAACCTTTGCCTTAGTCCCAAAACCCCATGCAATTATTAATTTGAATGCCCTAAGTTCAAAATGTGTGCAGAAGAGGAAGCAACAATTTTTGTTTGAAAAGACTTTGGCATACGAGAAGGGACAAGTAGGATCTAGGCTCCACACAAATTGCATAAGCATCATGTAGTGTAGCTAGCGACAGTGGAAGGATTTAAGATGCTTGTTGGTAGGGTGCAGGTTCGAATCCTATGAGGTTCACATTTTTCAATGAGGAAGGTTGTCATTCATTTTTTAAGTGGCGCCTAGCACGGGGAACAAAGGGAGGCTAGCACCTTCCCTTTCTCGTGGGAGTGCCTAGCCCACATTGTAGGCTAGCACCTTGTTAAGGCACTCGGTGGCAGAGATGTTTCGAGGTCAAAACCCACTGAGGCCATTTTGGTAGCTAAAGAGGTATGTGCGGACATCATATGCTTGGTTTCTTGAATAATTTTAAGGTTACTTTATTAATTTCAAAGACGCTAAAGTTTGAAAAATAAAAATATTTTTGTACCTTGTAAATTTTATTTTGCCTAAATAAAAATTTATGATTAGATGTTTTTGAGGGAGATAAAAGGGTAGGCAATTATTTTTTTCTAAAGGGTTATTTTTGAAATTTTGATTAATTAAATTGGAGATTATAAGGAGCATCTTGAGTGATTATTTTATGTGTAATTTTATGATTGCTAATTTCAAGGAATAATAAGGTGTATTTGGGATTGATTATTTTTGTGTTTGAAAAATATTTTGAACGAGAGTTAGTGTGATATTTGTCATTAACAATTGAAATTGGCAAAGGACAAAATTGTAATTGAGACAGGTTTTTCTAAGGGCACTTCCACATCAAACAAAAGGTATGGGCACGTATTCCTAGTGAGTGATTTTTGAATGTTGTGAATGCAAAGTTGGAGTGAAAATGATTGTTTGGTAAGCATTTTTAAGTGTGCTTTGAATTAATGCTTCAAGGTTTTTCTGGAATAAAGAGTTGTTGATAAAACCTTGTTTTATAAGCATTGTTGTTGAAGTGATTAAGTTGAGTAAACTTGAACTAGGGTTTACAAATATCATGAGTATCATTGTTATGTGAAGATTTTTTTATAGGCATTGTTGTTGAAGTGAGTAATTGAGTGAAGAACTTGAACTAGGGTTTACAAAGATCATGAGTATCATTGTTATGTGAGATTGTTTGATAAGAATTGTAGAAACATTGGAGTAAGTGTTCATATGCTTGGACTAGGGATTGTGAGCAAGGATTATTTAATTGAGTGATTGGTTGAGTAGAGTTTATTGACCCTAGTCAAGTGAATGTGTTAAAGTGATAGTTCAAGTTCTATGAAACAAATTGTTCTATATTCTGAATTAAGTTGAGATAGTGATTGAGAGTTGATGAGTGTGAAACATATTAAGTTTCTAACAATTCTCTATAGGTTTATGTGATAAAATAAAGATTGAAATTGATTGAGAGGTTGTGAATGTGAATCATATTGAGTCTCTAACAATTATCTATATGTTTCTAAAGAAGTGATTGAAATTAATTAAGCATTGTATTGAGTCTCTAACAATTCTCTTTATGTTTCTATGAGTTTGAATAAGTTATTGAGAGGAATTATTGAGAAATTTTGAGGCAATTCTTTGAGAAGACCTATGGATAGATTTATGTGAGCTTTTGTGAAAGTTTACAATACAAATTGAGAGCAGATTTAGATAAGTTCTAGTGAGGACTTATTGAGTAGATTTAGACAAGTTCTAGTGAGGACTTTTTGAGTAGATTTGAGGTAAGTCTTAATGAAGACTTGAGATCATATTAGGAAATTTCTAGAGAGGACTTGTGGATAGATTAGTGTGAGCTTTTGTGAAATATTACAAGGCATATTTGAGATAAGTATTTGAGAAGACTTGTGAGTAGATTTTATTGATTGATTTGTTCAAATATTGAGTTAAGGTTTGGGGCATATATAGTAGAGTTAATTTGATATTGAGTCAAGCTTTGTGATAAGGCTTGAGGATAGATATTGAGGACACATTTGTGCTAGTTCAAAGGACTGTGTTTAGTATAGATCAGAGGAAATATATTGAGGATAAATTTGTGCTAGACTGAAGGACTGATTAGTGCAAATTTGAGGACATATTTTGGTGTAGATTTGAGGATAGGTTTGTTCTAGACCAGAGATAAAAATTGAGTAGATTTGTGCTAGAACGAAGGACTATATTTAGTATATATTTGAGATAGAGCTTTGAAGGTGATATATTATAGAGGATGAGAGTCTCCAGTGGATAGAGATCCATTACCTAGGGCAATGAGGATAGGTGTATTCAGTGGATAGATATCCATTAGCCAGAGCAATGGGGTAGCAGTTCTTCTAGAAGATCACTAGTCAGAGCTAAGGAGAAAGGGATTATCCTATGGATAGAGATCATCAAACTTGATTAAGGGATTGGTGTCTCCTTTGGATAGATGTCCATACATATTGTAATAGGGAAAGGATTCCCAAGAGATTGATTGAGAAAATTTTAGTGAAATATTTTCCCCATGGAGTAGCCCATATTGGGTGAACCATGTTAAATTGGTATCTCTATTGTGTATGGTGATTTGTGCATTTATTTTATTATTGTTGTTGATATTTATATCTATACATTGCATAATATTGATTGGGAAAGAAAAGTAAAAAGTGGTATTATACTGTTCACCCCCCTCTCAGTCTAAACTTGTGTTCTTCAATTGGTATCAGATTGGGTTCCTTTGGAAAAGGTTAACAGATTGAAGGAAAATATTTCAAGAACACAATGGATTCTAAGAATGTGTCCTCAGATAATTCAACACCAATTTTTGATGAAAGTGATTATATATTGGAGTATGAGAATGAAGGTTCACCTAATGGCACTTGGCAATGAAATTTGGGAAGCAGTTGAAAATCGATACATACGACCAGCTGATCCACCTAAAAATAAGGAATCTAAGATTCTACAACATTACAATTTGAAAGCAATGAATGTAATTTTGAGAGTTTGCATAGAATAGAATCAATAAAATTTATGCATTGTAAATATGCAAAACAAATTTGGGATAAGTTGCAAAGCATATATGAAGGATATAAAAGTGTCAAAAATGAAAAGATATGAAATCTCAAAGGACAATTTGAAGAATTGATAATTAAGAATGAAGAAAATATTAGTACTTATCTACTTCGGGTAAATGATATTGTTAATGCTATGCTAGGACTTGGACTTAATGTTGAAGAATTATATGTTTGTGATAAGATCTTAAGGTCTCTCCCAACAAGGTTTAGTGAATAAATTTTTGCTATAGAAGAAGCAAAGTGTGGTGATTCTTTGACAAGAGATATGTTACTTGGTATTCTTATAGTATTTGAGTTGAGAACAAAATAGGAACCTAATATATAGAAGGAAGCAGCCTTCAAAGTGATTAACAAGACAAAGGGTAAAAATTTAGATTCGAGAAATGAGTCATCCAATGATGAAGAAACAAATTATGACAGAAGGAATAAGGATTCAAGAAGATTTAAGGATGAAAAATTTGTTATATGTTTCAATTGTGGAAAGTATGGTCACTATGCAACTAATTTTCAATAATCTAGAAATAGCAATAATGAAGAAAAACAGGATCATACGAACAGGGAATCAGAAAGATACAAGTACCAAAAGAAAGGAAAGGATGGAGAAGGCAAACAAGGAAAAAATCTTTCAAAGACAAAATAAAAGCTACTATGCAGACAAGGTAAGTAAGTACTCAAGTGATAGTGATGCTAGTTCTTTAAGTAATGATAAATATGAAGTCTTATTTCTGATTGAAGAAAAATAAGAATTTAAGAAAATGTTGCCAATAATTCTCAAGTGTTTTAGATGTGGTAATTTTGAACATCTTGAATATAGTTGTACTAGGAATGGTTTTAGTTTCAGTGATGATGAATATGAGGATGCACTTGAAGGACCAGAAGAGAATATTCTAATGTCAATAGAAGAAGAAGAAGGTGATCCTATAGAAGATAAGTCAAAATAAAATGAAGATGTTGAAAAAGGCAAACAAATAGAGGAAGAATCAGGAAAAGGAGGAGTTGATCTTGAGGGAGAGCTTATCTATGCTCTTAAAACTTTAAAGAAGTTAAGAAAGAAAAACTCTCAACTTGATATTTAGTTTCAATAATGTGATGAAGAGAGATAGGAAAGCTTATAGAGGATATAAACAATTCAATGGCTAAGAAAAAGAAGTTCAAGGATAAGTTAGAAGCAAAGGTCTTAGAATGTGAAAAGTTAGAACAATATGTATCCCTACTAAGGGAAGATTTAGAAAAGTCTAAGGACAAGCTACACAAGTTTGGGAAGAGCTCAAATTGTAGATAATATGATCAAGGTACAAAGAAGATCAACAAATAAAATAGTTATTGTTTTTGAATAGGCTCAAAAGAAACTAGAATAAAAGTCATCTCAAGTTTTGAAGAAGAAGAAACTTCAAAAGAATACAGTGTAAGATAAAGTGAGACTTCTGAGGATGAGTTGGACAACAGAAATTTCAACAAGGAAAGGAATAATTCACAAAGAAGAAATAGATGGAACATGAATCAACATAGATAAAAAGAGACTAAGAGACCTATGAGGTCAAGGAAAGGAATTTCAATGGACGATGTTTCTCATGTCACATATTTGGGCACATGGCTTCAAAGTGCAGGACACATGAAAGACAATAATATGGGAACTTCATGAACAAGTGACTTTTCTATTGGTATTACTACTCATGTAATCAGTTTGGTCACATGGCAATGAATTGAAGGGTTCATGATAGGAAAAAATATGGCTTAACCAAGATAAATACCAAGACATTTGCACCTCTAAAGAATAATAGCATTAAGATTTATAAGTCTAATAATGATGGACATACAACAAAGTGGTGTAGAGCAGACATTCCAAAACCAAATATGAATATGAACAAGAATAGGAACAGGAACAGGAATATGGACATGGACATGGACATGAATAGGAATAGGAATATGGACAAGAATAGGAACATGGACATGAACAGGAACAATCAAAGAAATCTAAAGGATTAGATAATAAGGAAAGAGGATACAGATAAAGAATAGTGCTTGTTGGGAGTAGAAATACTACCACCCTAGAATTAACAACCTCAAGAGGAGGTGGGGGAGGGGCTAAGCTAAGAGACTCATTCTTATCCCCGAGCCCCAAAGGTGACCCTTTGCCATTGATGTCAAAGAGGGAGATATTTGAGTAAGCGGGAGAGATTTGGTTTAAGGAGATAGCATTGAGTCAGGGGGAGTAGGACAAGAAAAAGGTCAAATTTTTGGTAAAAATAATTTGGGTTGCCATAAATGACAAAGGGGGAGATTGTTGGACATTTTGAGTGGATGAGTTGTCATTGATGTCAACAGTGAATGGTCATTAATGTTAATCTTGCAGCACTAGTTAGTGGCAGTTTTAGTGGGCAACATAAGTTTTAGGTTCTTCAAGGAATGCAAAAGGTTAGTCAATATTTAGTTAATCAAGACCGACTTCCAGGAAGTTAGATGAGGTCCAAAGGGTAAAGAAGAGGCCCAGAAAAATAATATTATAATATTAAAAAGGATATTTAAATTAATTATAAATTAATTAATATAATTTTAGTATAAATTAAATATATTTGTTAATTTAATTGACTCTTATGTTACTTAAGTTAATTATAAGTTAATTTTAATTTAATTATAAATTAATTTTTATTAATTTAAATAAAACTTAAAAGGGCTATAAAGAAAAGTTTATAAATCAAATTTTTAAATTCGATTTGAGCACCGACGTATTATAAACATCAAGGCACTGCATATAAATCAAGGTAAAAACCTTTGCCTTAGTACTAACACCCCATGCAATTATTAATTTGAATGCCCTAATTTCAAAACATACGTAGAAGAGGAAGCATTGATTTTTGTTTGAAAAGACTTCGGTGGAAGTGAAGGGACAAGTAGGAGCTAGGCTCCTCTCACATTGCACAAGCATCACATAGCACAACTATCAATGGTGGAAGTATTTAAGATGCTTGTGAAGAGCACAAGCTTATACTGAGAGGGGGGGTGAACAGTATAAGACCACTTTTTACTTTTATTTCCAATCGAACCTTAGAACATAAGAGTACCTTGCAACCTTAGAACCAATAATAATCATGAAAAATTAATTTTTAACTTGCCCAACCAATCTCCAAAAATTTCGGAGATTAAACACCTTGCGTACCTTGTATTCTCCACCAATAGGGGATTTGATGTGACTCGATCTGCCATATCCTCTTGCCTAAGCTCTTAGGCACTTGGACACTCATCGTGTGGGCTACGAAGGCCCATGTGAAGGAAGGATAGATGCCTTCCTCTTATGCCTTCAATACTTCTCCATTTTTCACATGCGAAAAACATGTTTTCATTTCCCTTGGTCGCAATGCCAAATACTTTGCTTCGCATGTTCATATCTTAGGCATGGTAATTTCATTAATGTGGTAGGTGCTCACCTTTATATGCAATATATAACATTCCTCCTCATGTCGTCACTTTTCAAAATTGAATTTCGAATTTCAAATCTAAAACCCACTTTAGGGTTTTAACCTTAGTTTAATTAATTTATAATTAATAAATAGCTTAATTAATAATTAATTTAAATTACTTTTCAAGTTAAGTAAATTAACTAATAGATTAATTTAAAATTAATTTATAATTTACTTTAAGCTTTCTTGGTATAATAAAATTATTATACTTTATTTTCCAATGGTTTTTATGAAAAACCTTTTATTTTCTCCTTC
The DNA here is from genome assembly GCA_028583015.1 of Wollemia nobilis. Lineage (NCBI taxonomy): Eukaryota > Viridiplantae > Streptophyta > Pinopsida > Araucariales > Araucariaceae > Wollemia > Wollemia nobilis. The sequence goes on from JAQPPZ010017198.1 coordinate 7,045,717, forward strand.
AATGGTTTTAATGGAAAACCTTTTATTTTCTCCTTCAATGGTTTTAATGGAAAACCTTTTATTTTCTCCTCCAATGGTTTTAATGGAAAACCTTTTATTTTGCTCCGTTAGGGTTTTAATGAAAAAAAAATTGGTCATGCTTCATAAGACATTATGAAACTTTTTGGAACCAATCAATTGCATTCCTTTTGACATCAATAACAACTCACGCATTGACATCAATGACAACTCAATGGACTCAAAATGTCCAACAACTTGTTGTGAGGACCCAAGTTCGAATCTCGTGGGGTTCATATTTTGCAAGGAGGAAGGTCATCGTTCTTTTTTGAAACGACACCTAGCATGGGGAACAAAGGGAGGCTAGTGCCTTCTCTTTCTTGTAGGAGCATCTAGCCCACGTGGTGGGCTAGCACCTTGGTAAGGCACTTGGTGGCGAAGAGGTTTTGGGATCAAAACCTATCGAGGCCCTTTTGGTAGTTGAAGAGGTATGCGCTAACATCATATGCTTGGTTGCTTGATTATTTTTAGGGTTTCTTTATTAATTTTGAAGATTCTAAAGTTTGAAAACTAAAAATATTTTTGTGCCTTGTAAAGTTTATTTTGCCTAAATAAAAATTGATGATTAAGTGTTTTTGAGGGAGATAAAAGGGTAGGCAATTGATTTATTAATTTCGAAGATGCTAAAGTTTGAAAAATAAAAATATTTTTGTGCCTTGTAAAGTTTATTTTGCCTAAATAGAAATTGATGATTAAGTGTTTTTAAGGGAGATAAAAGGGTAGGCAATTATTTTGTTCTGAAGGGTTGTTTTTGAAAGTTTGATTAGTTAAATTTGAAACTATAAAAAGCATCTTGAGTGATTATTTTTATGTGCAATTTGATAATTGCTAATTTCAAGAAGTAGTAATAATGTGTATTTGGGATTGATTATTTTGTGTTTGAAAAATATTTTGAAATAGAGATAGTGTGATATTTGTCATCTAACTGTTGAAATTAGCAAAGGAGAAAATTGTGATTGAGACAGGTTTTTCTAAGGGCACTTCTACATCAAACTAAAGGTATGGGCACATCTTCCTAATGAGTGATTGTTAAATGTTGTGAATGCAAAGTTGGAGTGAAAAGGATTGTTTGGTAAGAATTTTTTAGTGTGCTTTGAATTAATGCTTAAAGGTTTTTCTGGAATAAAAAGTTTTTGATAAAACATTTTTTTATAAGCATTGTTGTTGAAGTGATTAAGTTGAGTGAACTTGAACTAGGGTTTATAATATCATGAGTATCTTTGTTATGTGAATATTATTTTATAAGCATTGTTGTTGAAGTGAGTAATTGAGTGAAGAACTTGAACTAGGGTTTACAAAGATCATGAGTATCATTATTATGTGAGATTGTTTGATAAGCATTGTTGGAAACACTGGAGTAAGTTTTCATATGCTTGGACTAGGGTTTGTGAGCAAGGATTATTTCATTGAGTGATTGGTTGAGTAGATTTGATTGATCCTAGTCAAGTGAATGTGTTAAAGTGATAGTTCAAGTTATATGAATAGAGATTCATTAGCTAGAGTAGTGGGGGTAGTAGTTCTTCTAGAATATCACCAGTCAGAGATAAGGAGAAAAGAGTTCTCCTATGGATAGAGATCCATGAACTTGATTAGGGGATTGGTTTCTCCTTTGGATAGAGGTCCAAAAATATTGTAATAGGAAAATGATTCCCAAGATATTGACTGAGAAAATTTTAGTGAAATATTTTCTCCGTGGAGTAGCCCACATTGGGTGAACCACATTAAATTGATTTCTCTATTATGTATGGTGATTTGTGCATTGATTTTATTATTGCTGTTGATATTGCTATCTATATATTGCATAATATTTATTGGGTAAGAAAAGTAAAAAGTGGTCTTATACTATTCACCCCCCCTCAGTATAAGCTTGTGTTCTTCAGTAATGCAGTGCAAGAGAATCAAAAGGATGTGTGGTTTTTAGACTCAGGTTGTAGCAATCATATGTCAGGAAACAAAGAAATAATTCTAAATCTAGATGAGAATGTAAAATTGAATATTATATTAGGAAATAACCACAAAGTTTTTGTCATGGAAAAAGGAAACATCAATATTCTAACCAAGAAGGGATAGAAGAATCATATATCAGATGTGTATTTTTATCCAGGATTAAAACATAATTTAATGAGTATTGGTCAACTTCTTGAAAAGGGCTATAAAGAGTTTTTCAAAAATAAGGAATGCATAATTCTAGATAAATACCCAAGTAACCGAATTTTCGTAAGAGTAAAAATGACAAGTAATAGAATATTTTCCCTAAGTATAACACATGATTTGATGAACCCACAAGTGGAATAAAAAATTGTAGCAGTCAATCAAACAATTTTTCAAGATGAAATAAATGATGAAACTTGGTTATGGCATCTAAGATTTGGGCATCTCAGCTTTAGAGGTTTAAACCTATTGCATAGGAAAGGAATGGTAAAGGTTTTACCACCTATTAAAAAATTAGGAAGAGTGTGTGAAGGATCCATCTTGGTTAAGCAACATAGTGAATCATTTCTAGCAAGAAAGTCAATTAGAGCAAAAGCACCTTTGGAGATCATTCAATTAGATTTGTGTGGAAAAATGCAAACACCCTCATTTAGTGGAATGAATTACTTCTTGACATTCATAGATGATTACACAAGAAAAACATGGTTTTACTTTTTAAGACATAAGGATAAAGTATTTGAGTATTTTAGTCAATTCAAGGCTCTTGTTGAGAAGCAAAGTGGATACTATATCAAGGCATTGAGAAAAGATAAAGGTGGTGAATATATTTCGAATGAATTTTTAATTTTTTGCAAACAACATGGAATTCATAAACAATTTACAGCTAGGTACACCCCTCAAAAAATGGTGTAGCATAAAGGAAAAATAGAACAATCATGGAAATGGATAGGAGCATGTTGAAAGCAAAGAATTTACCAAATGAATATTGGGCAGTAGCAGCAATACAATATGCAGTCTATTTTATGAATAGATGTCTAACAAAAAGTGTACAAAATATGATTCTAGAAGAAGCATGGAGAGGAAGAAAGCATAGTGTCTCTCACATGAGAGTATTTGAATGTGTGACCTATGCACATGTCCCAGATGAGTGGAGAAAGAAATTGGACAACAAAGTAGAAAGATGCATATTTATGGGATATAATGAAGAGTCCAAGGCATATATATTATTGAATCCAATAACCAAGAAAATCATAATTAGTGAAGATGTGTAGTTTATAGAAGAGGAAGCATGGGATGGAATTTTGGAGAAAACAATGAATGTTATTGCAAGATCACCACAAGAAGATGAATAAGATATAGTAACAATAAATACTCCTCAAATTTTTACTCCTCCCACACCCATTCAAGCTCAATAAAGTGGTCCATAAGCGACACCTTCATCAAGAACAAGGACAACCTCATGAATTCAAGCAAGAACTCCTCCCAATGCACATCAAACACCAACAACAGGTCCATCTACAAGTCCAACTTCAAGTGACACATCAAATCCAACTTTGCCAAGTTTAAGGAGATAAAAATTTAAAAGTTTAAATTATATTTATCAGTAAGAAGAAGATTAAAACTATGCAGGTCAAAATTCTCTCTTTGCTTCATATGCACCTTTAGATGATCCAATTCACTTTGAATATACAATTAAAGAAGAAAAGTGGATAGCAGCCATGGATGAAGAAAAACAAGCCATAGAAATATGCCATTGGTGTAAAGTGGGTCTATAAGACAAAATGCAATGTTGAAGGAAATATTGAAATATACAAAGCAAAACTATTTTAAGGGATACAAACAGCAGCAAGGAATCAATTATGATGAAAAATTTGCTCCAGTTGCAAAGATGGAAACAATGAGGACAATTTTAGCAATAACAACACAATGTAAATGGAAAGTATATCAAATGGATGTAAAGTCAGCATTTTTGAATTGATTGTTGAAAGAGGAAGTGTATGTGGAGTATCCACCTAGTTATGAAGTTCCTAGACAAGAAGACAAGGTATACAGGCTAAAAAAGACACTTTATGGACTCAAGCAATCCCCAAGATCTTGGTACAATAGAATAGACTCTTATTTTTTGAGAAATGGATTTTGCAAAAGTGATGGTGAGCCCACTCTTTATATTAAAGCAATTTATGGTAAGCTTTTGATTGTTGTTTTGTATGTAGATGATCTAATTTTTATTGGAAATGATGAAGCTCTCATGGTTGAGTTTAAAGAAGCTATGAAAAATGAATTTGATATGATAGACTTAGGGTTGTTAAGATATTTTATTGGCATAGAAGTTCAACAATTGGATCATGGCATATTTATTTCTCAATCAAAGTATGCAACGGATATCTTGAAGAGATTCAAAATGGAAAATTGCAAGCCTACTTCAACTTCAATAGTTATGGGATTAAAACTGAAAAAGGAAGATTGGAGCAAGAATGTAAATCCAAATTTATACTAAAGTATGGTAGGAAATTTGATGTACTTAACAACCACAAGGTCTAATATAATATATGTTGTAAGTCTAATTTCAAGGTTATGAAGACTCTAAAAACAACACATTTGCAAGAAGCCAAAAGTATCTTAAGACACATTAATGGAATAAAATAATATGGTATTTTTTACACCAAGGCCAATGAATTTTATCTGATTGGATACACAGACTATGATTGGGCAGGAAGTGTAGATGATAGAAAGAGTACATCGGGTTATTTTTTCATCTTGGATTGGTAATTATTTCATGGGCCTCAAAAAATAACCAATTATATCTCTTTCTATAGTTGAAGCTGAGTATGTGGCAACTACAGGATTAGCTTGTCAAGCAATGTGTATGAGAAGGATGTTAAAGGATTTGGGACATAACGAAGAAGAACCAACAAGAATTTTCTGTGACAATAAATCAACAATAGCACTTTAAAAAAATTTGTTTTTCACAAGAGAAGCAAACATATAGATACTAGATATCATTTTATTAGAGAACTTATAAATGCTAGAGAAATCATTTTGAAACATTACAGGTTTGAAGAACAATATGCAGATATTTTTACCAAGCCACTAGGAAAGAAGAATTTTTTTTATCAACAAGACAACTTAGGCATCATACATGGCAACAGTAGCAGTTGTGATTAAGGGGAAGTGTTGGATATTAATCCCAACTGCCATCATAAATATATATATACAAATATATATTAGAAAATATGATGTCGTATATGGGCTTATTCATAGCATTAAATGTATTTACTATTTCCTATTTTCTCTAGAATTCTCCTTCATCACCACATGATCTTTATGGTTATTTTTTACAAATTTCCTTGTGGGGGACGCAAATGTCTAAACTGGATTTTTCTTTTGTATGAAGCAGACTATTTTAAAAAAAAGTAACAAATAATAGAATATCATTTTTTCTCTTTACCTGTAGCTCTATTCTTGCCCTGTTCTATGTTTATTTTCATTTGCTTCCACTCTATTTCTCGTTGTGTTTGAAAGGTGTAGCACCACTTCAAGAGACGTAATTTTATAAGAAACTCTTAGTTAACATGTTTCTCTAAAATAATAGTTGAATATTAAATCAAAATACCTACAGGATGGATGGGGAGAAGAGTTTGGAGATGTTTGAAATAGAGTTTAGGATTGTTCAAGATTTAGTCATGATAAAGAAAAATTGTATAGCATGTCCATCATCATCAACCTCTGATCCCAATTCCTATGCAAATGAAGGATTACATGTGCGAAAGAGAATGAAGCTTAACCCTAAACCCATGGAGGCAGTTAATAGGGTTTTTGCATCTAGTGAAGCTCTGGCACTCACACAAAAACTCATGTTGCACCACCACCTCCAACTCTAGCAACTCAGTGAACTCTTCTTGTATTGAGATTTACTATTTAAAATAATTCGGCTACTGGAGACTCTAGCCTCGTCATCAAAGCCAAGGTGGAGATGTATTATAAAAGTTGCTCCAACAACTTCTTCCCATTAAAATGTTTTAGGGCTCTATAGAACAAAAATTAATTATACTTGGTGCCATTTTTGGAGGCACCCGATGACTTCTTATTAAAACATTGATGTTTTAGGGCTTACTAGAATGCTATGAAACAAGGTCCGATCATAGAAAAATATTGATATTAGACCCCAAAACTTAGATTGGGGTATGTCTCTAAATTAGACAATGAAAAATATCGATATTAGACCCCCAAACTTAGATTGGGGTATTTCTCTAAATTAGACAATAACAGAGAATCCATTCTCCATAAAAATATAAATACAGTAACAGTATTTTATGCGTGGTGAGGTTTATAGTAACAATATTTTATGTGTGGTAAGGTTTTCGACACTATTTGTTCCAACTCTTTTTGCCTTGGATTTTAATTAAAAAGATATAGTTTAAATTATATATATACATGATTTACTGAAAGGTATTGTTGAGTGTAGATAGATTTGAATCTTTGCATCATCCAATCCCCATTGGACCAAAAGCTCATGATTACAAATAATATATTTTAAATTTTAAAATATAAAATAATAACATGTATAACTGAATATATAATTTTAAGCACATAGAAATAAAGAAATATTGTTGCTTGATGATAGTTAAATTTGTATGTTCCTTTTACATGAGACGTGTATAAATATTTTTAAATATTTAATTTTTAATAAAATATATTTATATGATTAATATTTTATATAAATTTGCTAAATGTTCTTAATAAGATAAATATTTTTTTTGGTAAGTCAATAGGTATTATATTATGCTAGGAAATTGTGAGGCTCCCAAATGCCTTTTACAATAGCAAAAATTTGAGAAATAACAGGCTTTAACCTTAACCCAAGAGGAAATACACAAACCCTTAGTATAGCAGGTATTTATTCACCTATTACATTGGTAGTAAACACTACATCACACAAAGGAAAGGGAACCTTCCTTCACTACTGAAAGGAGAACAACAAACCCATCACACAACAAAAAAGCCCTTTGTGCACAAACCATAAAAAATAACATGACCATTTCCAAAACGCCTAGTTTTTTAAAGATGATGAATCCCAGCAGTCTCAAGTCTACTGTGTCGTTATTGGAGCACACCTTGCCTATATTCAATGTAACGTCTCTAAAAATATTTTCGTGTCAATGATCTTACCATGCACGACATGGATTGCCCGGTTTGATGTGAATGAGATTTCTATCTACTTGAATAATTCTCCAACTAAATCTGCAAAAAAACAACCTTTGTATTTTTTCCAAAACCTTATGTTTGAAATATTAGTAAGCTTTGGGAGTAGTAAAGTACTCCAGGCTGGTATGAAGTCAAAAATTTTCTTGGAAAAGAGAAATATCATGAGGCACAGGACATAGATGGCAGATATGCTAGGAGTTATGTGAAAGGACACCCACCTATTATGAAAATGATGTGGGTTGAACTTTGTGGGCAGAATAGGTTCAAGACATATCCAGGTGATCATGTGAAGGCCAACCTCTTGATAATTCTAAATAATGAAGGGAATTTGAACATGATGGATGGGACTATTCAAAGGGACAGGCCAGAAAATCATAATATTAATGACATTTTGAAAATCGGTTTAAATTGTCCTAATAGGACATTTTGAAACTTCAACAATCTTACAAATTATGAGAAAATGATAGCCTTTCTATTCATTGTCAATTTTTTTAGTGATGGCTAATGCATGTACGTCTTGTGGTAATATATCTATCCAAATCAGTAGACCTGCACCATCTACTCCAATATTTGCCAACTTATCTGTTACCTTGTTTGCTTCCTTGTATGCATGTTGGAAAATAACTTCTTGTTGATGAGTGGCAAGTTTCCTAACCTCTTCAATGCAACTTCTAACTTTCCAATATGGTCTTCTATAGATTTTTATATAGTTAATGATATTTAGAGAATCCCCTTAAATGATAATTCTACCTGGGATATGTTTGATTAATGCAAGACCCCTCCATAATGCTTTTGCTTCGGCCATATGATTGGACTATTCACCAAGATATTCAGCAAAGGCCAAAATCAAATTTCCTCTATGATCTCTGATTATGCCTCCTGCCCCTACTTTTCCTGGATTATATTTTGCTACCCCATAAATTCAATTTGACCCATCCTTGGGGTGGAGGGCATCATTTATTAATTCTAGGATTGGGGTGAGAATCTATCATGTCCAAGGAAATGTTTAAAGATTGAATAATGATAGTTTCAGATCTAGAGCAGGGCCTTGGATCAATAGGTATGATGGAGGCATTCTCTTTGGCATAGGAAATAATTATATTGGTTAGAGATGAAGTATCCTTGGAAATATTCGAAAACACTCTCTGATTCCTTTCTAACCAAAATTTCCAAAGGAAATGATATAAATAAAATTTCCAAATTGATATCAGTTTGGGAAGATGGAAATGGTGACGCCATTGGATTAATAGCTCCATGATGGAATGAGGTTTTACACAATAAATTTAGAACTTTTGGAATAGATTATCAAGGATGGAAATGGAGTATGGAAAGTTGAGAAAAATATTATGGGAGGACTCCTAGTTAGATAAGCATAAAAAACATCTATTAGGGATAATGATACCTCTTTTAATAAGCTTATAAACTGTCAGAATTTTATTCTGAATGTCAAGCCACAAGAAGAAAGCAATTTTTGTGGTAAGGTATTTGAGCCAAACCAAATTAAATGGAATTTGGGTTTTTTATTGAGCAGTAAGGAGCTGATAAGTAGATTTAACCATGAATTTTCCATCTTCTATTAGTGCCCAGATAATACTATCTTTAAAATTTCCCGTGGGGATGATTATAGAATTGAGCAATATTTCTAAGGCTCTCGATTCTTTAGGGTGATGAATGTTCTGAATACTTTTCCACCTAAAGATGTTATTTGTTTTGTATAGAAATTCAGATACTTTATTTCCAAAAGTTACATCAGTAAATTCTTTCAGTATTCTAATGTTTTGGGCCTGAATGAGTGGTTGATTTCTTGTCCAAATGTCCATCCAAAATTTTATTGATCTGCCATCCCCCAGTTTGGCATTACTTGAAATATTAAAAGCTTTAATATTTATCTCTTAATAAGATAAATATTAAAGCTTTTAATCTTTCTAGTAATGCCATAGAATTATTATATGAATCTTCCCAATATTTAGAATATTACAATTATTAATATTTTATATAAAATATTTTGTAATAATTATTATATAAATATTTTCAACTTCTTCCATGATTTTATTTTTTAAGTAACAATGATGTTTATCAGCATTTAGGTCACATGTAGCACTTCTTTATTTTGTGATGACTATTTCTACAACCTGTTATATGATAAAGAATTTTCAATAAATTTTTGTTTGTGAATAGCTACAAAGCTACCTTGATCCATGGAAGCTATTGTTGGTTGCATGATAATTCTTGAAAGTGGAATCTATAAAAGTTCCTTCATATATAGGATGCATTCTAAAAATATGTCTTACAAGGATATATAATCTCCTTATTTGTAGTAAGCAGAAAGGGAGAAAAATAAAATGGTCATCTTATTTTTCATATTCTAAACGCAATCATTTTCAATACTGCAATAATTTTAATGAGTGAGTTGTAGTTCAACTCTCTGAATACCAAGATCTATGATGAATAAATTAAGGCATATTGACTTGTAAGTTGGAACACTCAAGACAAAGAACCAAATTGTATTCCTGTGCACGTCTATAATGTGATTTCTACTTATTTTTTATTGTTAATTGTATTTTTGTATTTGTGTGATGTTAGATAGGGGTAAATCATGGTGTTACTATTATAACCCTTATCTAGTCTCGATAAACATGATCAAGAGTGAAGGAGATCCTCATGGATTGGGGTTGGTATCCTTGTCATCAAACAGACTCAAGTTAGACTACTACCTTTACCAAGATTGAACATGCTAGATATTTGAACCTGTGTATCCTCTTAGTAAATACCCAATGTTTTACTAGTGCACTAGCTATATATCTTCTTAGTAAATACCCAACATTTTACTAGTGCACTAGCCCTTGCAACCATGCGAAAGCTAATTTAAGGTCGTAGCTATTAGAAAATAGAATTCTTGAAATAGATTGATGTATATCAGTTGCATTTTCTTATATAGAATTATCAAAAATATTTTAATTCACTCATTCTAGTTCACTCCTAACACCAAGATCCTTCATGAATACATGGGGTTCTCACAATTACTCAGTTACAGGCTCTTTCTCCACAGAGATAAATATTCAATGGATACACACCTTCATTGGAGGTGTTATCAATTTCACCAAGCTTCTATGAAAAATAAGAATTGAAAAGTGAATGTGATGGTTGTAATCCATGTTGCATTTTATATTGAAATGAAAAAAAGAGCAACACCTCAGTTCAAACCATGAAATAACCATAAATATTTCCTTTGAGAATGATTTTTAAAGAATTTTAAGTGTGTTGCAGTGGAAACCCATGCATTTAATTTGACAACATGCTTGTTCTACAAATTGGCAAACTTAACAATATCTCTCTCACCTAAATATATATTTTTGGACTAATTGATTCCATTAGAATCCGTTTCCATTTAATGTTTGTTTATGTATGACACACCTCATACTTTTGGGTTAATTTACCTTTTGCTTTATTTTCATTTGCGATACTAGTCCTTGGTGTTTGTTATTTAAATCCAAGTTACTTTCTTTAAATTTTTCTTTTATAATACATTTTAATAATAATAAATAATTTTTTTCATACATTTAAGTATGATTTTTTGTACTTTGTAAATAGTTGATCTCTTTTAAATTTGTTACAAAAATATTTTATATTTTAAATATTTATTCTTTCATTTAAATATTTTATGTTTTGAATAAACTTGTTTCTATCTTATTATAAATTAATAACTTGAAAAAAATAATGTTTTCAAGCCATACACCTTAAAATACAAATAAATCTTAATAATTTGAGTACATCAAATATCAAGAAAATGAGTTTAAGATTTAATCCGATGTAATAAAATGTCTCAAATCTAATATTTCTCTTACATAATTTTATTCATAATTTTATTATCCCAATGTATATTTAAAGCTTAAAAAAATAAATCTCAAATTTCATTTGAATAACAAAGGAAGTAACTCTTCCAATAATTTAGACCATAAAGGGAACTTTCTTTATTTTTCAAAGGAAGTAAAATTATGTTAAAGTTTTTAGGTACCTAATATTAGTTTTTAATATTATAATAGATGTAATTATCCCACATGTATGCATAATTGGGAGTTTCAAGTAGTTAGGCATTATAAATATCGACAAAGACTCATAGATGGGACATAAAAAAGAAGAATATTGTATGTATTTCAAATTGAGATATTATAAGGAATGGCTTCCTTCCAATAAAGAGCATTGTGATTTTGTAGCATACATGTGAATTTTTTAGTAAGGATGTAGTTGTTGTTGTCCATATGGCATGAAGATTTTTGTTTCCTACCATTTGACCCAACCCCCCTGGGTACTTCTCAAGTAATTGGTTTCTAGGATCTAGCAATTTTATTTTAAAACTTGGTTTTCTTCTTTACTAATTTTTATATTTAGTAATACCTTCCAAATTTGAATGGAATCAACACATTACCCAAATAAGTAATAGATAAGCATAATGTAATATGAAGGGTGTTTGTAGACAACAAAAAAATATGACTAAAGAAATAATAAGCTCTTAAATCAATAAGAAAATGTTTGGTCTCAAGGGGTATAAATACCCAAATTACATATGACCTTAGGTTAAGGTTAAAGAATCACCCTTAATGTTTATCAATAAAATACTATAATAAACCTCTTTATGTTAGGTGTACAAAGGCCCATATAGCTATAGAAAATATAATATCATAGTCAAGCATTGCCTCAGTTGAAATTACACCATAAATTTCAACACCTCCTTAAGATAAATAAGGGATGTAGAGAGAAAACCTTAGTAATAATCCCCCTTAAGGGTCACTTTCCTACTCTAAGTCACTCATGCAATCACATAAAAGCAATGGATGGCATGACCTTGGTCAAGATATGTATTATTTGCTTGGTTAATTGCACATAGACTAGATCAAGATTTCCATAGATATGAAGTCATAAAATATAGTGTATCTAAACCTTGATGTGCTTGATCTATTGATGAAATATACATTTATGGGCATGATTTATAAAGCTATGATTATCACAATGGAGGGTTATTAAAAACCATAATGGAATACCCAACTACTCCAATTCATGAGTATCCATCAAAGGTATTTTATGGTATAATTAGTAGAAAAATATTTAGCTTTCATATAAGACTAAAATATAGTGGACTAGTGTCTACAAAGCTACGAGTATGATCTAAAACTAAAAGAAAATAGAAATCCAATGGTTGAGCATTGTTGGTCCAAATAATCAACCCCTAATATATTGAAAAATCCACTTGAACATTATCCAATCTCTCATGGTGTGTCCATATATACCGATAATAATAGCTAATAGTAAATACAATGTCCAATCAAGTGTGGTTGAGATAGATAAGTCCCTAACAAAATATAAATACAAGGTGGCATTCACCAAAGGGGTGGTACAATCTACTCAAAACTTCAAACAAGAATCAAAGGGGATCTAAGGACATTTTTAGTCCTCCATATAAAACAACTATAAAAAATCTGAGGTATACTAGAACTAGTTAATATTGATGATAGAGGGTAATTGATCAATATAAATCCCTAAGAAATAATGAAGGAGGCCTTAATATGTCATCTCCAACATATAGTTAATACATGACTTCATATCTTGGATCAATGATATTGAGCTCTTTGTGATGAGAAGATCATCAACTTACAACATAATCACCAAAAACTTATCGTCTTGATGCTTAATCTAAATATTCTTTTTTGTCATGTATTATCAAATCCCATAATAAGAAAGAAATAAAAAATATTCCCATACTAAAAAGAGCCTATTTAATTTCATACAAAGAATTCTTTAGCCTAGTTGAGCCCATCAAACTCAAAACTATTTGATTATCTCATATAAATCTTCTCTTCAACATCTTCATGAAGATAAACTCTTTACCTCCATATGATATATCCCCTCTCCATAAGAAATAATAATAGAGAGAATCATTTGAAGAGATTCTCGATGTAGTTGGGGCAAAGGTCTATGAATATTCAAATCCCTCATTTTTAGAGAATCCCTTAGCAAGAAGGTAAGCCTTGTGTTTCTCCACTTAACAATCATAAATATACTATAGACTAGTTTACATCCAATAATAGTGTTTTCTTTAGGAAGAGAAACAATCTCTCATATTTATTCTTCATTAATGGCTGATACTCAACAAGCATAGTATCATCCCACTCAAGAAAAATATTTACCTAAGGGAAGAGATCTACAATATCATCAAATTTTGATATGAAGGCCTAATATGGAACCCTTCAATATCAGTCTTGTGAGTGAATTGGTCTAAGCATCATAAAGGAGGATCTAGGCTCACTTGGGCATCAAGAAATTCATTGAAGGTTATGGCATGTCCTATATAAAAGTAGAACTTCAATCCAATGTTTAAGTATCAATTCCAATCTTACTATCCACATAAACATCTAATACTATTGCATAATATATGGAAGGATTAAGCTCATTAGTTACAAGATTTGCAGCTAAAATAAGTGATGAGAAGGATCTAGAAGAGAGGGAGTGATACTAGTGGAACCTAATAATTAACTCATATTGATAGACTAATAAATTGTAATAATTAGAATAGAACCAATGATAATCTAAGAGGGAGCAATAGAAAGTGATAGAGGAGACTCATGGAGAGAATCGTTGACAAAAAGGATACAAAGCAATATGGAAATGAGGATGAAGCTCCTCATAAAAGATCACATCCCTCCAAATAATGATAGTCCATATTATAAAATCATATAATCAATAATACTTGTAGGTGTTATAATACCCTATAATACAATCATGGTTGTTGGTATTTATCTTATTCTATGTATCTTTGGGAATAGGATATCATATATTGGATCTAAAGATACAAAACTTGGAAACATTGAGCTTGTTGCTTATCAATCTCTCAAGAGGAGTCATTCCTTAAGTTTTAGGAGTTATTACATCATAGACCATGTGAAAAGTGGTATAACCACCCCTCACAAGGTACATGCATGTGATATAGGATAAGATAGTTGCAAGTTAGTTTGAGGGTTTATTATACCTAAATTAGACATCTTATGTACTTAAATACCCTTAAATACTATAATATAGTTATTCAAAGCATTAATAT